>VDFB02271358.1:527172341-527465243 GCA_007258455.2 Sequoia sempervirens | reverse complement strand
ATATTAGATAAGAATTCAACTGTTGAGAAGATTGATGAAGTCAATATGCTTCCCATGAATAATTTTGGTAATATTGAAGATGCTCCAAATAAGGCTATGTTGAGCGAAGCTACTATTGGCAATGACAATAATATTGGTAATGCCATTGTTGACGACAATATTGTTGTGGGTGATGACAATTTTATTAGTGATGATAATAATGATTTTGCTAAAAAATGTGATTATATCAAATATGTTGGATATGTATTTTATGATGATAATGATGATGTTGGCCCTTACTAATTTTTTGAGGCCATGGAGATAAACAATTTGTCTCTTGTTCTATTACTAAATCAAGGAGATCATGTTTTTGGCATTTTCCTCTCATCTACCAAGGGGGAATATTGGTATATGTCAGATTCAAGTGGAAATTTCATAGATTGTTGACACCTTGTGATTTTTGTGGTAAATTCAACATTTTATTACACTCAATGTGCCATTTTAGATATTATGTTTAATGATTGCACTTAATGTGTGCTATTTTAGATAAATTTTAGATATAATTTTCAATGATAATGGTTTCCCTAGATTGATAGTTGGTGACTACTCATATTGACCACTAAAGTTTAGTCATTTTTCAAATTGTAGCATGGGAAAAACAAGTCTAAAGTTGAGACTTGTCAAAGCAACAAGACCAATTTTCAAAAGTTAAGACCTGTCCAAGTAATAGGCTTATTATCAAAAGTTGAGACTTGTCCAAGCAACAAGCTCATTATCAAAATTTGAGACCTGTCAAAGTGATAGGCTCTTTATGAAATTTGACACCTGTCAAGGCAACAAACTCGGTATCAAAGTTTGAACCTTATCAAGGTAACAAGCTTAGTTCAAAAAAATTCAACTGTAACAGGTTCTTTTTAAGAAGCTTTAGGTCAGTCAAAAAATCTTCACAAAAGTGCTTGACTAAGAGAATTTTGAGCAATTCAAAATATTGCATAGCTTCATAATAACCCCTTTAGATTAAGGGGGGATGTTAACATATACATGTTAATCTTTTGGGTTAATACATCTGACCTAATCTTTCGGGGATTCTACAAAATGAAGAAAGGAGGTTGTGTTGTTGAAAGAAACCAACACAACCTCTATAGAGGCCTCAAAACACTTTTTGTAGGTAAAATATTTCGCTATTGTGAAGCAGGAAAATAGATCCTAGATCCAAAACGTAAATTAATTAGGATAAAATTTTTGTTGTTCATCTATCACATTCTCCTTTATTCCTCTTTATCTATTCTCTTCTCTGTTTTCTAGGTTTTCCCTCTTTTTGAATCTTTCCCTTTTATTTTTCCTATGTTCCTCTTCTCCCTCTCTTTTCTTCCAAAATCTACAAGTTTATGCCAAAAATTATGCCTAAACTAGGTCCAACACTCAAAAATCTATCATAAATGTTCAATAACTATTTTTTTGAGTTCAAAATTCCCTCAGACTTATTCTTCTCCATTTTTCCATGTTGTTATTCATTAATGCTATAGAGCGTAGGTAGTTTTCCCTTCCAATGGTAAAATGAAATCAATTTTAAATTTTCACAAACTTGTATGCATGAGGGTAGAAGAAAGAATGAACCAAATAAACATGATGCCCCTACATCAAATTGTTAGGGTATAAAATTTTGTGAGCCACTACTTACTGACTAAAATTCTAAGTTGCTACAAGTCAAAATTTAGTGGCTACAAGTGAGAAACTCTATTGATACAGGTTAATAACTCTATTTCTATATGTTGAACCAGTAGAACTCAAATTTTGTTGGGCTTTACTAAGTGGTGTCCTCCACTAGTCTATTCTTACATTTTACTAGATATCCATTATATTCTTTGTCCTAGTCTTACTAATCTAGAGTCGAGAACACATTCAATCTCTTCTCATTATCTTTTGGGTAGTTGTTCTGTCTATTTTTCTAGTGGTGATTCAACTTTCTCTTATTGCTGCAATGTCTCTCATTCATATTATGTATACAAATTAGAAACATTGAAAATTGGTGAGATGTCCAAACCTGTAGGTAGCTCCAACTCATAAGCATTTTGTGAAAACTTCTTAATATTCTTATATTGTCCAATCTTCTTCCAGTTGAGTTTGTTATGGGTATGACTCGAAAAATATTTATTTTCATAGATGTGTCAGTACCATAGCTCCCACTTCAATTATACTGAAATGAATAATTTCAACTTTTCCAACATCTTTTTTTGTTTGTTTGAGGGTTTAATACCAAAATTACATAATCATTTAGCTATTCAATATGAGAACATTGGCCTTTAGATAAAACCTCATCAGCTAAGAGTGAAGAGCTAAGAGGTATCCATCCTCCTATAGAGGGACACAATATCGACCTTATTCCTTGTGATATTGAGGCCTCACATTCAACAAGACTTGATCCTTGACAAACTAATTGAAAACCATTCAATTTCATATAAGATAAAAATTCATTGACTTCTTACATGCTTTAATTTTAAAAGCTCAGATGAAAAATTCTTTATTACAGGTTGATTGTACAAATCCTCAAGGATGTTGAGAAACAAAGCTGACCTAACATAAGCGTTTTTGTTCTACACTAATTTTGTCAAATAATTGTGCATGGATTCTATATTCTATAGAATTTATGATAAAAATTGTCTGACAAATTGAAAGTCATCGATACTAATAAATATTTAGTCACATCAATTAATAAATAATGTACCTCCTGATACTAATAAATTATTTTGTGGCTCCCATGAGCTCTGGTGTATGAATAATGTCATTGGTTACGCAACCATTCAATCTTGTATTGAGCTATATGATTCAAACGTCCGTGCATCTCTAAGGGGCTCAGTTGTGTTGTGTTGTTGTGGGGTTGTTGTGACCATTCATCTCATTTAAGATGGGTTAACACTTGCACCACATGAGCTCATTTTATGTTTGTGATTGGCTGAAGGTTTAGGAGTTTAAAATTGTTAACCTACCTGTTAATCTTTTGGGTTAACAGATTTATAAATTTATTTTTCTATTTAGATAGTTAAATAGTTATGACAGTTAAACTATCATCCTCTTTATAAAATAATGATGTAAACAGTTTTTTAATATAACATCAATACGCAATCTGTCTCTTTTGGCCTAACAATTTTATCAGAGCAGTTCTATTGTAGAAGTGTTTAAATAAATATCATAAAAACATATATAGGATAGTCAGCACATGTTTCAAGACACCAAAGGCAATTATAGATGAGTAGGAACATTTGAAATATTTTAGAGTAGATGTAGAAGATTATTCGATGGTTGTTCGTTGAACATGCTAACAGTGGTTGAAAGAGATTTTAGATGAACTTGTAATCGAACAATGTATTGTTGTTGCAAGTTGGTCTATGTGGATCATGGAGGGCACTCTATTCATGCAGATATGTAGCTAAAGTGCCACAACACTCTATCATCCAATGCAATATCTGCTCATTTGACTACATAATATGGAGTAGAAATTTTTGAAACAAGATGATTATTGGTAGCATCTTCATTTCCTCCCACAATGTAAGGATTGGATAATTTAAGAGGCCATGTTTTCACATTTTATTTTTTGCTAGTTTTCACTAGTTATCTTGGCCCATTTGCAGTATGTTGTGGTTAAATATTTAGAAGAAGATTTTTGTTTAGTTAGTTTGTAGATATGTAGTCCAAGAGGCTTCAATGAAAATGGGTTGTGAATAAATAAAAAGAGGTTGAATCCAATAAATGTGAAGGAAAGAGATCAAGAGGAGTTTTAAAAGGTTATTTTTTTTTAGTTTATTTTCAAGAATCGATTTCTTTGTTTGGTGTTGCAAACTCAAGAATGTGGTGTTTGAATTATTGATTTTTGGTGATGGAAACTGAATCTATATCAATTCCATTGAATTGGAATAGGTGTTATTTACTTGTAAAATGTGCAGATAAAATATTTTGTCATTGACCTTTTCATGCAAAATTGGTAAAATATGGAGTAATAAGGTTTTTGGGAGTAATTAAAAATATGGAGTAAGGTTGTTGGTTAGTTGACCATCGGTTTGCTCAACCTTGATGGGGTTAAAAGCTAGAGAAATGAGTAAGGAGGGTTAGGAAGAGATTATAGTTAATTAATTCAAAGTTTAATCAACTCAGGTGGGTTAGGAGATTTATGACATTTGATTTAAATATTTTAATTTATTTAATCAAATGAGAGGAATTTAGGGTATTAATTAAATAATTTGATTTATTTAATTAAATGTGGTGAACATTAGTGAGAAAGAAATGAATTAATCTAATAAACTTAATTACTTGATTAATAGTAGAAATTGATGATTTGAGTTCCTACATTTTTCCCCTCTTTGAATCAATATACTCATTGTGTTGGTTCAAAGACTAACACTGCCAAGATCGAAGTTCAAAAAATTTCTAATTTTTTTTGGATGCCCCATTATTGCCTTAGCGAAAGGAATTACGCTGCTACATTGGCCCCTCAATAGATCGGGTGGAAATTCCAATTTTTGGGTGGAGCTCGCAATAAATATTTATTATCAGTTCAACTTAAAGAGGACTAGAAGGCTCAAATGTTTGATGTAGAAAATTTTGATGATGTATAGACAGTCATCAAACATGGGTAGCCTCATGTATATTTTGATATATTACACATATTCGACACTTGGATATAATTGTTAATAAATATAGAAGAATAAGAAGAATAAGATGGATGGATTAACCATTGATTCCGAGAAGATTCAGAAGTCCAACAAGTCCATGAGTCATTGAGACTTTATTAGTTATGATGATGAGTGTTGATGTTTTTCTAATTGAGGGATTGGGACACAAACGACATAACTATCCTTATGTTTGATAAAACACGTAGATATGATGCATCAAGGTATGGATAACTAGGATGGTGTGGTATCTAGTTCGATGGACTCTAACTCAACAAATAGATAGGAGTATCCTTGTTCACACCTGGCATACAAAAAATTTGCTAGGATGTACTTTGGAAGCTTCAAACATCTCAAACCAAAACATGAAAAGGCATAACCTTCCCATGTAATAATCAACAAGTTGTTCAAAACATCCTCCACACATACTTAACAAAGTAAGTATTCACCAAGTTTATATTACGAGGAAATCCAACAAGCATAGAAAAAAAGAAGATAATGTTCAATGCCCCATTCCCTTCTCTCTGAATCTTTCTAACAGACATCATTGAGAGGTCATTGGAGTGAGCATAATAAGATAAATCATAAGAAAAGATCAAACAAATAAACAAGCCAATGTTCTTCATACCTCTAGCCAAGACTAAAACTATGGTGATACCTAAATTTGTTGATGGACCCATTGTAGGAAAGACACATCCTAGGATGTGATTATTAGAAGATTTTGAACTAACGGGATGTTAAGCCATTGATACCAAGAGTTTACCAATTTGTTTACCTATTGACCTAGACTCGAGACATTTACGCTTAGGTTTATACTTTACAAATTTTCCATATTTGTTTCCACTTGTTTTTCCAAAGGTTGAAGGTGACGATTGATTTATTGTGAGTATATGTTTATTACGGGTGAACGTGAAATGGGATGGATGATTTTTGGTTTTTTGAATGTTTTTGGTATTTTGAAATGTTTTGAGGCTATTTTTCAGCTTTTCGAGATGTTTTACAAATGTTTTGATTTTCAAAATTTCCAATGTTTTTGTGTTTTCTAAGATTTGCACCAAGAATCTAACCTAAGAACCTATCCTAGGGGCCTCAAAGGCTAATCAAAGATTAGCATTGCCTACGTTATACATGTAGAGACCATGTAGTTCGAGTGACACTGACTCGTTTATTGATGAGATAAGAACAATTGGATTTCTAGATTATTATGATGGACACCTAAAGGACCTATCCTAGGGGCCTCGAGGGTTGGCCAAATATTAGTCTTGCCTATGTTATACACACAAAAGCATCGTAGTTTGAAATGGTTACTATGTTTTTGAATTTTCTTGTTTTCACTAGTTATCTTGGCCCATTTGCAGTATGTTTGTGATTGGCTGAAGGTTTAGGAGTTTAAAATTGTTAACCTACCTATTAATATTTTGGGTTAACAGATTTATAAATTTATTTTTCTATTGAGATAATTAAATAGTTATGACAGTTAAACTATCATCCTCTTTATAAAATAATGATGTAACCAGTTTTTCAATATAATATCAATACACAATCTATTCCTCCTAGGCCTAACAGTGGTATCATAGCGGCTCTATTGTATAAATGTTTAAAAAAAATATCATAAAAACATATATAGGACAGTCAGCACTTGTTTCAAGACACCAAAGGTAATTATAAATGAGCGGGAGCATTTGAAATATTTTAGAGCAGATGTAGAAGATTATTCAATGGTTTTTGGTTGAACATGTTAATGGTGATTAAAAGAGGTTTTATATGAACTTGTAATTGAACAAGGTATTGTTGTTACAAGTTGGTTGATATTGATCATGGAGATCACTTTGCTCATGTAGATATGTAGCTAAAGTTCCATAAGACTCTGTCATCTAATGCAATATCTACTCATTTGACTACATAATATGAAGTAGAAATTTGTGAATCAAGATGATTGTTGGTAGCATCTTCATTGCCTCCCACGATGTAAGGATTGGATAATTTAAGAGGCCATGTTTTCACATTTTATTTTTTGCCAGTTTTCACCAATTATCTTCGCCAATTTGCAGTACGTTGTGGTTAAAGATTTAGCAGAAGATTTTTTTTTGGTTAGATTGTAGATACGTAGTCCAAGATCCTTCAATGAAAATTGTTGTGAATAAATAAAAAGAGGTTGAATCCAATAAATGTGAAGGAAAGAGATCTCAAGGAGTTTTAAAAGGTTTTTTTTTGTTTATTTTCAAGAATTGATTTCTTTGTTTGGTGTTGCAAACTCAAGAATGAGGTGTTTCAATTATTGATTTTTGGTGGAGGAAACTGAATTTATACCAATTCCATTGAATTTGAAGCAGTGTTATTTATTTGTAAAATTTGCATATAAAAGATTTTTTCATTGACCTTTTCATGCAAAATTGGTAAATTATGGAGTAATAAGGTTTTTGGGAGTAATTAAAAATATGGAGAAATAAGGGTATACATTGATGTTATAAGGTTTTTGTTAAATTATTTGTTTCTTTATTTACAACCATGCCCACATTTTACATTGATGGCATATTATCTTTACAAATTCATGTTAGTACAAAAGGCGAGGTAGAATTAATATCAGAATGTTGGATACAATACAAACCTTTGTTCTTACAATTTTGTAACCAATACATATTATTGAGAAAATAACTTAATATGTCACAAGATCAGTTAGGAAAGAATAAACAGAAAGATGTTTAGCATGATGTACCTTCTTCTAGCATTTCAACAAAACAAGAAAGTAAAACCAATGTGTCCTTGAAGAAAGGTGTTGTGTCTTCCCTTGTGTCAAAAAAGAAACATGTTGCATCTAAAACTATGACACAAAAATGCTACCAATCAAAGCCACAAAAACAAAAATCCATTGTGAGAGTTTGGGAATCTCATAAAACAAATAGGGGGAAATGTGGTCTTGGTTACAAGGGTTTTGCTAGCTCTTATATCCCAGAATACTCCAAGCCCATAAAATTTGTATCAAGGGGACATATGAACAAATCTCATGTTGAGTCTAGATGTGTTGATGACTCTTGCAAAGTTCAAAAAGCTAACCAACCAAAAACAATATTATCTAAGTCAAATAATGTCCAATTTTTTTCTCATTACAGTTGTCAAGGTCATCTTTCTAGTAATTTCTTTGATCTACACCCTTGTACATCATGTGGTTTGCATACTCATTCTACCAAGCATTGTTATCTACAAGTTCCACCTTCAAAATCTACAAGGCATATGAATTTTGGTTGGATAGATCATTCAAGTTGGAGATTCAAGGTTGCTTTGTTAAAAAAATCTTATAACAGAGTTCAATCTATTATTGATGGTGAAAATATGCTCACTCATAGTGGTGGTGATGTTATTCCTCATAATTCTTTTAATGATGATGTAGATATTATTGAGCTTATGTTAATTCTAATCAATGTTGATATTTATGAGATACCAATTAGTATACTTGATAAGAATTCAATTGTTGAGAATATTGATGAAGTGAATCTACTTCCCATGAATAATTTTGGCAATATTGGAGATGCTCGACAAATACGGTTATGTTGAGTGAATCTACTATTGGTGATGACAATAATATTGGTAATGTCATTGTTGATGACAATATTGTTGTGGGTGATGACAATTTTATTAGTGATGATAAGAATGATTTTGCTAAAAAATGTGATTATGTTGAATATGTTGGATATGTAGTTTATGATGATTATGATGATGTTTTCCTTTAATAATTTTTTGAGGCTATGGAGATAAATAATTTGTCTCTTGTTCTATTACTCCATCAAGGATATCATGTTTCTTGCATTTTCCTCTCTCATCTGCCAAAGGGGGGAATATTGGTATATGTCAAATTCAAGTGGAAATTTCATAGATTTTTGACACCTTGTGAGTGGTGTGGTAACTTCAATATTTTAGTGCACTCAATGTGCCATTTTAGATATTATTTTTAATGACCACACTTAATGTGTGCTATCTTAGATAAATTTTAGATATAATTTTCAATGATAATGGTTGCCCTAGATTGATAGTTGGTGACTACTCATAATGACTACTAAAGTTTGGTCATTTTTAAAATTGTAGCATTGAAAAAATAGGTCCAAAGTTGAGACTTGTCAAAGCAACAAGCTCATTTTTCAAAAGTTAAGACCTATCCAAGTAACAACCTTATTATAAAAAGTTGAGACTTGTCCAAGCAACAAGCTCATTATCAAAATTTTAGACCTGTCAAAATAAAATGATCTTTATCAAATTTGAGACCTATCAAGCCAACATACTCAATATCAAAGTTTGAACCTTGTCAAGGTAATAAGCTTAGTTCAAAAAAGTTCAACTATAACCGGTTCTTTTTAAGAAGCTTTAGGTCAGCCATAAAATCTTCACCAAAGTGCTTGGTTGAGAGAAGTTTTGAGCAATTCAAAATATTGCATAGTTTTGTGATAACCCCTTCGGATTAAGAGGGGGATGTTAATGTACATGTTAATCTTCTAGGTTAGCACATTTGTAAATTTATTTTTCTATTTAGATAGTTAAATAGTTATGGCAGTTAAACTATCATCCTCCTTATTAAATAATGATGTAAACAATATTTCAATATAATATCAATACACAATCTACCCCTCTTAGGCCTAAAAAAAATCAATTTAATCATTAGTTCTATTCTAATGATTTCATTGTTATTGGTTATGTGAATGTGCATTGGAGATCTTATTGGATCTAAGGATGTGTGATAGGGTAGGGTTGGTTGGAACACTCACTGTTCCATGCTCTAGGTCTCACCTTGGCGAACCCCTTTGGTGTCTCTCTCCACCAACTTAACCTATAGGCCCTAATGCTTGTTAGGCACCCCTGGTTCTCCTGGCCAACCCTACTATCATCTCCATTTCCCTAACCAAGCCAAACTTGGTGCTCTCTCTGCCATTCTCTCCTTAGCCCTTAATCTTCCTAAGGACTAGCTAATCTCCAACCTTCACTAATTTCAATGCAGGGGTGTGTGATGTCTCCCATGGCTTCAAGACCATTCCGCTAGGGTTCTTGATCATCCACCAATCTCCAATTCTCCATCGCTCTCACCAAACCCTCTTCTAGGGTTAAAAAGGCTACTAGTCCTTAAGCCCCAATTAGGCCTCCATCACTGAGAAATCTGGTCTTTGCTCAAAAATTTCCCAAAAGACACTTCTTCTTTCTTTGTGATTCTTGTATCAAATGGACTCTTTTCAAGGATTTTTGAGGACTTAAGCCTCAACTTTCCGTACAATACTTGAACTTGAAAATGAGCATTTTCTTGGGTTTTTCAGCCACTGTCTAGCCATTTTCAAACTGTCTACTTGTTCACACATCAAATGATCTGATGGAGCCTTGTAATTCTTACCATACCTAGGTAAGGAACCTACCTACCACCTCCAAAAATAAAATTTTCAAGAACTTGACACCCCTACAAAATTATGTGCTCTGCACTTCTTGCTTTCCTAGTCGACACCACTCTGGCTCGCTGAGGGCAAGATCTTTCCAATAGCTCCTGACCTTTCCCAATCCCTACAGCCTACCATATGTACAAACATGGAGTCTAGGCACTATTCCCAAAGGGTCGTACAATTTGTACGATGGGAAAGTGGTCTAGCACTCCATTTCTTCAAAACTGTCTGGTTCAGACCAGCAACAGGGTAAAAGTGAACTATTTACAAACTATGAATGGAAACGAATCAAAAAGACTAGAAAATGGAACACACAACTTGTATTATATCAACACTACATCCTACATGCAAAACAGTAATAGATTCAATCCATTTAAACCCTACTTTTAGACATAAATCAGAAAATAACACACAAAAATGTTGTTTTCTTCCAATCCACTAAGTGTTTACACAATATCAAGACTTCCAACCCCACTCTCAGGTCGAGGCTCACCTTAAATGAGGTCCCTCAATCAGTTATCTTCCTTGGTCGGACTTATTCAAGACCTAAAAGTAAGAGTTGTAAAACCCACTGTGTTTTTCAATTCTTGCCAATTGTTAGCAACCTAAGCAAGTTTAGTTCGTAAACCCATCCATCCCCTTCACTTCTTATTCTATTGATAAAAAAAATCAACACTTATTCATAAACTTCAAATGCTAACTAAATGGTCAACATGACCTCAAAATAACACAACAAAATAAAACATCATTCTAGACTTCTTCAAAACCTAGAGTTTCCCAGGTGCTCCTGCACCAATGTGTGTCAACAATATTTGAATGGTGTGTAATAATATTTGAAAAATACCTAATGATCATGTTGTGCCTAAGTGGATGAATGGCTTTAATTGTTTCAATGGATGTCAATTTAGATGATGTCAAGCAACAATCTCTTGGTGTAACATTAGATTAGAGCAATATTTAGGGTAGTTGGAGTCATAACCACAACATAGCGTTGCTCTTCTTGGGGAGATTTTATTTATTTTGTGGGTTGGTGTCCTCATCTATTGCATAACCCACCATGCCTTGCTCTCAACCAAAAGAATTCCAAGATTGATTGTGAATGTGATCTATAACTCAGATTTCCTCTAATAATATAAGAGGCCATGTGCTTTAATTATTATTGAATTTACTAACTATACAAGCCCTATATGGGCTAGGCTGATGAGATTACATGAGGGCACCCCACCTTGTTGTAGGTGCCCAAACCCTAACCAAACTTGAGCTAAAAAATGAATAAATGAGGTTGTGTTGTTGAAAGAAACTGACAAAACCTCTATGGAGGCCTCAAAACACTTGTTGTAGGTAAAATATTTAGCTATTGTGAAGTAGGAAAAGAGATGGACTAGATCCAACAAGTAAATTAACTAAGATAAAAAAATTTGTTCGTCTATCACATGCTCCTTTGTTCCTTTTTATCTATTCTCTTCTCTTTTTTCTAGTTTTTTCCCTCTTTTTGATTCTTTTCCTTTTATTCTTCCTATGTTCCCCTTCTCTCTCTTTTTTCTTCCAAAATCTACAAGTTTCTACCAAGAATCATGCCTAAACTGGTCCCAACACTCAAAAATCTATCATAAATGTTCAATAACTATTTTTGGGTTCAAAATTCCCTCTTAGACTTATTCATCTCCATTTTTCCATGTTGCTATTTATTAATGCTATAGACAGTAGGTAGTTTTCCCTTCCAATGGTAACATGAAATCAATTTTAAATTGTTACAAACTTGTATGCACGAGGGTAGAAGAAAGAATGCACCAAAATAAACAAATAAATGAACATGATGCCCCTATATCAAACTGTTAGGGTACACAATTTCATGAGCCACTGCTTATTGACTAAAATTCTAAGTTGCTACAAGTCAAAATTTATTTACTACAAGTGAGAAACTCTATTGTTACATGTTAATAACTCTATTTCTATAGGCTGCACTGGTAGAAACCAACTTTTGTTGGGCTTTACCAAGTGGTGTCCTCCACTAGTATATTCTTACATTTTACCATATATCCATTATATTCTTTATCCCTAGTCCTCCTAATCTAGAGTCCAAAATACATTCATTCTCTTCTCGTTATCTTTTGGGTAGTTGTTCCATCTATTTTTCTATTGGTGCTTCAACTTTCTCTTATTGCTGCAATGTCTCTCATTCATATTATCTATACAAATTAGAAACATTGAAAATTGGTGAGATGTACAAACCTGTAGGTAGCTCCAACTCATAAGCATTTCATGAAAACTTCTTGATATTCTTATATTGTCCAATCTTCTTCCACTTGAGTTTGTTATAGGTATGACTCAAAATTATTTATTTTCAGAGATGTGTCAGTATCATATCTCTCACTTTAATTATACTAAAATGAATAATTTCAACTTTCCAACATCCTTTGTTTTGTTGGAGGGTTTAATACCAAAATTACATAATCATTTAGCTATTCAATATGAGAACATTGGACTTTAGATAAAACCTCATCGGCTAAGAGTGAAGGACTAACAAGTATCTGTCCTCCTATAGAGGGACACAATATTGACCTCATTCCTTATTGAGGCCTCACACTCAACAAGACTTGATCCTTGACAAACTAATTGAAAACCATTCAATTTCATATAAGATAAAAATTCATTGACTTTTTTACACTCTTTAATTTTAAAAGCCCAGATGAAAAATTCTTTGATGAATAATCCAAGAATTTGATTACAGGTTGATTGTACAAATCCTCAAGCACGTTGACTTAACAGAAGCGTGTTTGTTCTACACTAATTTTTTTCAAAGAATTGTGCATGGATTCTAGGTATATTCTATAGAATTTATGATAAAAATTGTCTGACAGCTTGAAAGTCGTCGACACTAAAAAATATTTAGTCACATCGATTAATAAATAACGTACCTCGTATTCCCAAAAGTTTCCTCTCATACTTAGAAATTAGTTTCTAGCACCGCTATTTGAAAAGATGCGCGAACAAATAATATTGCTCTCGACAAAGAGCTCCTAAAAGTGACAGATCATCGTACAAATAGGGGAGAGCACCCAATAGTCATGCAGGGTCCAATAGTCGCGCACTCAATCGTAAATGTAATACCCAATAGTCATTTAGATAATGTCCAATAGTTGTGATTTGATTAACCATAATTAAACAAAATGTATGCTTTTGATTTAAAAATCAACCAATCATGTGATACCACATCAGCACTCAACTACTCAAGATGTAATGCACGGGAATTGGTCTCACTATTTTTTGGGGCCTTTTTGGACACCTTGACAAAAACGCATGCTGATGTGGCATCATATTTGATGATGTGGCCCTGAAACCTTAGTTATAAGCAGAGAACTTGAAAAGTAAGTTGTAAAAAATTTGGAGTGATTTGAAATTTCGACGTAGGATAATTAGAAGCGCGAAGTTAGGGTGCACGACTACTAGGCCCTCTCCCCTAATTTCCACTCACTGAATCCGCGTCCTCGAGTGCATTCATCATTACATTTAATAGGAATCCCCTGCTCTTACTAGAAATTTTTAAAAAAAGTTTTCTAATCATATGTCAATTATGAAGGAAACGAGAGAATATAAGTACAAAGTTTCATAGCCTGGAGGCTGCTCAAAAGATGATGTGTTTAAGTTCATGCTTACTCGCCCCTTATTTCCCACCAAACGATGCAAAAGGATTTATCATTGTGGACAAAATATTTCCCACAACAAATATGATAAGAATGTTTTAGGTAATCATTCATCCATCCTTTGACGTTCTCAAAACATATAGTTGTGTGAATGTGTTTTTTTCTTTTGAATCAAGGAGTTCTAGAAAACAAGAGAGCGTTGGCTATGGATAGTTGTGTGTGGGATTGTGGTTTTATGGATAAGGGCTTCAAGATGAATGGTTTGTTGTGAGATAGGTTGATAAAAGGAAAATATTTAGTGTAAATGTGGGAGATTGTTGAGAAGATAAGTGCCCCATCATGGTTTGAAATTAATCAATGTTAATGTCATTAGGGAAACATGATTCTTGGAGGGCTTTCTCAAAGAGTTCTTTGTGCATGGGAGATCTCCAAAGTAGTTCAAGAATGGATATTCTTGCTAGTGATTTTCCTAAGTGGTCAAGGAGGTTATATTTGTTTATAGATGGGGAGGAGGATGAGGCTCCTTTGGATAGTGACTTGACCATGATGGGTAGTGAAAACACAATTAGATACATTGATGGTTACAATATATACTTTAGTAAGACTTTGTTAAATGTGACCAATAATGAAATCGGACGAGATATTATTGTTATAGGTATAGGGAACTAAATTATAAGATGTAGAAGCTTTACCATCATTGTGTGAAAGAAATAATTATTTAATTATACCCACTTGTTCATTAGGTGAATTTTGGACTTCAATGGTGATAAATCTCCTCAATTAATGAGATATTACATTGAGTTTTTTGAGTCTCATGCAATTTTATATTTATGTCCATGTATTCGATGATATTCACAAAGTCATGCTCTTTATACCAAGAGGGTTTGGGAATATCCTCACTAAGTGGTTTTATAGTTGGAAGTTGGATCAAGTTTTCTTAGACTATTTTATGGAAAACAATGTCAATAAGCTCTCCCAATAGAGTGTACTCACATCGAGTAGGAGAAATTTGTGATAAATTGTGTGGCTAGTTCAGAAAAGGTGGTGATGGTTCCACTAGGAAGGTGTGTAAACCAATCTAGGGCTTGCCCACGTAAGCTTCTAGGGAATAGTCTCAAGAGGTATGCATCAAGACAAGAAACCTCTTGGTATGCTATGTAAAATTCCTTAAGGTGTTCCCTAGGATCTCATTTTCCATTACATTCTTCAAATTTAGGAATCTCAAAGTTTTTAGGGAGGGTATCATTGTGATGGATTTTTCAAAAGGATAAGGACATAGTTCTTGGAATGTGTAACTTTTATTTTGATGTCCTAATTGAATTCCCTTGAGTGTATAATTTATTTTTAACTTCTTGTGCCAAAGAAATTGTGAGATTAAGTCGCGGTGGTTGATAACTAGATATTGGAGGTTGTTTGTATGTGTAAGAGAGGGAGGCCAACCATGTTCAAGGCTGTAGGTCATAGAGGGCCAAGAGTGGAAGGCTGCCCTAACTTACCTCAGCTTAAAAGAGTGTTTGGAGATGAAGGGCGAGAATTATGAGGACTATAAGGTCCTTCAACCACTCTACAGACCCGAAAATTAGAATGGGGCTAGGTGAGCCGATTTTTAGGTTCAACAGTGTGCCTCAAGAAGCTCTCTACTCAAGGATGAAAGCATGGTTTTGGGATAACAGTGCGGTGCACAAGTGTCTCTCAGGTGCACTAGCATTTGTACAACTAGAGTACCAAAAGGACAATATGAACCGTCAGAAAATAGACTGACAACCTAGCTAATGGTTTTTAGGATAACAAAACAACACTATGAAAAAAAATATATATACAATTGAATATGATAAAGCAAGTAGATTAAAGCTAGGGTGACAAGAATGATCTCACAAAAGAGCCTATTCGCTAGCTAGCTCCAAGTACACTTTCACCTGCACATAAGAGGAAAATTGTTGGGGGATTATATAGGGGCCTGCCTCAGTCAAACCCCTGTTTTGGTGTTTCCACCTCCACAGACAACCAAGATAGCGATAATGGAGAAAAGGTATGATATAGGAATATGAAAGCAAAGAACACAATAACACTTCAAAATAGTATTATGCTACTCAACCAAATCATAGAGGAGAGAAGTGAAAAGCTTACCACCTCCACTAAGAGCTCACTAGCTAATGGAGGAGAAAATGAGAGGACTCAAGCCCCTGCTACAATGGTGTTGTTCAACACTAGCTCTACAGAGTTGGAGTGTTGTTGTTGTTGATATGGAGTGCAAAGTGTTGCTTGAGAGTTGAGAGTGAAAGAAGTGAATGCTAGAATGTTTGGAGAGATCAAGTTGAGTGCTTAGAAGGACGAAATGAAGGAATGAAGAGTGAATTTGAAGGGAGAATGAGAAAAACAACCATATTTAGGTCAGTTGGTCGAAGAGGGGTGTTACAAATTGACCCCAATGGGAAGTGCAACGCCTTTGTAGGCTTCAAATGCAGGAATCCGTCAGGGATGTAAGTGTGCCGCATGGATGTTTGCGTGTCGCATGGACGTCTATGTGTTGCATGGACATCTGTGTGCTGTGTGGACATCTACATGCCGTGCAGGCATCCCCTACATTTATTCCTCTATCGATGCACATAATAGATGCCAAGTGGAATGAAGGAAGTGGGTTGATGTGGATTTTCGCCTTCGGATTTCATTTTCTAAGGTGAGGAAGTGTAAAAGGGGAATTTGAATAAGGGGCGCAAATTCACTCCTATACATTTTTCCCCCACTTTAGCGAGAACGAATACTGATGAGTGCTTAAGTAAAGTAGATTAGAGAAGTAGTAGAATTAGAAATGTATACCTAAACAATCGAGCAAGTAGATCGCAATCTAGCAAGCTCGAGAGCACGAGACAAGTAAAAGACTTCATAGCCCCGTAGAACTATGAAGCTAAAGAATGAAAGCATCTTGTAGGCCCATGGACCTAGAAGGAAGAAACCCCTAAGATCTCTCACATGAACGAAGCCCCAAGAAGTAAGCACCTCATAGGTCCACAGACCTTAAAGGAAGGTGTGCTCCAAGATCTCTCACATGAAGGATACCTAAGAAAGTGCCTTATAGACCCGCAAACCTACAAGGAAGCGTTCCCCAAGATCTCTCGCATGGAGGAAGCTGGGAAAGCACCCTACATACCCGTAGACTTGTAGGGAAGGTGTCCTTCAAAATCCCTTGAATGAAGTAAACCCAAAGAAAGCATCCTACAGACCCATAGACCTATAGGGGAGCCTCCCCCAAGATATCTCGCATGGATGAAGCTCAAAAGAAGCATCCTATAGGCCCATAGATCTATAGGAAGGTATCCCCCAAGATCTCTCACATAGAGGAAAGCCAAGGAAAGAGACTTTGCGAGTCAGTAAGTGGCTTCAAAAGTGCACTCGTAAAGCGACATGTTTACCCATAGATAGAACATGTCAGAAAGTGGTCACACAAGCAAGTAGGTGAATAGTCTCATAGACTGTCAACAAGTTGGAAGACTTTCAAAGGGGTCCCTTGGAAACCCGGCATAAATTATAACTAAATTTTATAAAATATTTATTGATTTTTTTATTTATATGAATTACTAAAAATTTTATACTTTCTTGATTTTTTTATTTATATTTATTGATTTTTTTATATATATTAATTTTGATTAATTTTTTAATTTTTTTTAGTTATATGAATTAATAAAAGTTTTATAATTTCTTTATATTTTAGTTAACATAAATTATAACTAAATTTTATAAAATATTTATTGATTTTTTTATTTATATGAATTTTTTGTTATTTTTTAAACTGTTATTTTTCAAAAATTTAATAATATTTATATATCTTATTTATATATACTCACTGTGGTGGCAGATATCATTGTTCTACATGATTGAATTTAATATGCTAAATGGTCTCAGATCCATTGGATAAATTTATAATGAAAGACCCAGGCAATTCTAGATGTACTGTCACAGTTACCTATCCTCAATAGGTTGCATCATTAGTTACTCCTCCTCTTATTTATAGGACCAACGGAGAGTGATCTCACCTGGATACATGTGGTGCCTTCTCGAATCTCTAGAAAGTGTGAAAGGGTAGTCAGTTTCTCTTGTTGTGCTATTGGTGTGAATGATATGTGATGGTCCCAAGGGTCATGTGCTTAGTGGCTATGTCAAGAACCTGTGGAGCCATCCGATCTCTATTAATGTGATCTACGATCTGCACATGACCTTGCACCTGGTGCAAATGCTGGGTTTTTGCATTTAACTAGTGGTCGGTTGTTTCCACGTCATTTATTATGGGAGGCACTGTATCCTTTTGTTGTATGCACCTATTGTAACGTTGGCATTTTGTTCCTATTGCACAATGACGATGTTAGTGAATTAGTACATGGCATCTTCCCACGCTCCTATAGTTTTTCAGTGTTAATTTGATGGTAGGCTTGCATCATCCTTCAAGCTCTATTTAGATATGATAGGTCGTGATTGGCGCCATTGCTCGTGACTTTGCCAAGTCTGTTCATCATCCTTTCTACGTGCTATGTGTTCTATCTACAATGTTCTCGCTCCATAGGTTTTACTTGGTGGCTCCCATGAGCTGTGGTGTATGAATGATTCAAACGCCCGTGCATCTCTAAGGGGCTCATTTGTGTTATGGTGTTGTGGGGTTTTTATGACCATTCATCTCATTTGAGATGGGTTAACACTTCACCAAATGAGCTCATTTTATGTTGTGATTGGCTGAAAGTTTAGGAGTTTAAAATTGTTAACCTACGGGTTAACAAATTTGTAAATTTATTTTTCTATTTAGATAGTTAAATAGTTATGACAGTTAAACTATCATTCTTCTTATATAATAATGATTTAAACAGTTTTTCAATATAATATTGATACACAATCTGCCCCTCTTGGGCCTAACAGTGGTATCAAAGCAGTTCTATTGTAGAAATGTTTAAAAAAAAAAGATCATAGAAACATATATAGGACAACCAACACCTGTTTCAAGACATCAAAGACAATTACAGATGAGCAAGAGCATTTGAATTATTTCAGAGCAGATGTCGAAGATTATTCAATGGCTGTTGGTTGAACATGTTAACGATGGCTGAAAGAGGGTTTAAATGAACTTGTAATCGAACAGGGTATTGTTGTTGCAAGTTGATCGATGTGGATCATGGAAATCTTTCTGTTCATGCAGATATGTAGCTAAAGTGCCACATAACTCTATCATCCAATGCAATATCTACTCGTTTGACTACATAATATGGAGTAGAAATTTGTGAATCAAGATGATTGCTGGTAGAATCTTCATCGCCTCCCATGATGTAAGAATTGGATAATTTAAAAGGCCATGTTTTCACATTTTATTTTTTTGCCAGTTTTCACCAGTTATCTTGGCCCATTTGCAGTACGTTGTGGTTAAAGATCTAGGAGAAGTTTTTTGTTTGGTTAGTTTATAGATATGTAGACCAAGAGCCTTCAAGGAAAATGAGTTGTGAATAAATTATAAAAAGAGGTTGAATCCAATAAATGTGAAGGCAAGAGATCCAAAGGAGTTCTAAACAGTTTTTTATTTATTTTTTATCTGGTTTATTTTTAAGAATTGATTTCCTTGTTTGGTGTTGCAAACTCAAGAATGGGGTGTTTCAATTGTTGATTTTTGATGGTGGAAACTGAATCTATATCAATTCCATTGAATTGGAATATGTGTTATTTATTTGTAAAATTTGCATATAAAATATTTTGTCATTGACCTTTTTATGCAAAATTGGTAAATTATGGAGTAATATCGTTTTTGGGAGTAATTAAAAATATAGAGAAATAAGGGTATACATTGATGTTATAAGGTGTTTGTTAAATTGTTTGTTTCTATATCTACAATCATGTCCATATTTTACATTGATGGCATATTATCTTTACAAATTCATGTCAGTACAAAAGATGAGGTAGAATTAATATCAGAATGTTGGAGACAATACAAACCTTTGTTCTTGTAATTTTGTAACCAATACATATTATTGGGAAAATAACTTAATATGTTACATGATCAGATAGGAAAGAACTTGAGCAGAAAGATTTTCAACACGATGTGCCTTCTTCTAGCATTTCAACAAAGCAAGAAAGTAAAACCAATGTGTCCTTGAAGAAAGGTGTTGTTTCTTCCCTTGTGTTAGAAAAGAAACATGTTGCATCTAAAAATGTGACACAAAAATGCTACCAATCAAAGCCACAAAAAAAAAAAAACATTGTGAGATTTTGGGAATCTCTTAAAACAAATAGGGGGAAATGTGGTCTTGGTTACAAGGGTTTTGTTGGCTCTTATATCCTAGAATACTCCAAGCCCATAAAATTTGTATCAGGAGGACACATGAACAAATCCCATGTTGAGTCTAGATGTGTTGACGACTCTTGTGAAGTTCAAAAAGCTAACCAACCAAAAACAATATGTGCTATGTCAAATAATGTCCAAATTTGTTCTCATTGTGGCCATCAAGGTCATTTTTTTAGTAATTGCTTTGATCTACACCCTTGTACATCATGTGGTTTTCATACTCATTCTAATAAGCATTGTTACCCACAAGATCCACCTTCAAAATCTATAAGGAATATGAATTTTGGTTGGATAGATCATTCAAGTTAGAGATCCAAGGTTGCTTCGTTAACCAAACTTATAAGAGAGTTCAATCTATTATTGATGGTGAAAATATGCTCACTCATAGTGGTGGTGATGTTATTCCTCATAATTCTTCTAATGATGATGTAGACCACATTAATTCAAATCAATGTTGATATTTTTGAGATGCCAATCAATATATTAGATAAGAATTCAACTGTTGAGAAGATTGATGAAGTCAATATGCTTCCCATGAATAATTTTGGTAATATTGAAGATGCTCCAAATAAGGCTATGTTGAGTGAAGCTACTATTGGAAATGACAATAATATTGGTAATGCCATTGTTGACGACAATATTGTTGTGGGTGATGACAATTTTATTAGTGATGATAATAATGATTTTGCTAAAAAATGTGATTATATCAAATATGTTGGATATGTATTTTATGATGATAATGATGATGTTGGCCCTTACTAATTTTTTGAGGCCATGGAGATAAAAAAATTTGTCTCTTGTTCTATTACTAAATCAAGGAGATCATGTTTTTGGCATTTTCGTCTCATCTACCAAGGGGGAATATTGGTATATGTCAGATTCAAGTGGAAATTTCATAGATTGTTGACACCTTGTGATTTTTGTGGTAAATTCAACATTTTATTACACTCAATGTGCCATTTTAGATATTATGTTTAATGATTGCACTTTATGTGTGCCATTTTAGATAAATTTTAGATATAATTTTCAATGATAATGGTTTCCCTAGATTGATAGTTGGTGACTACTCATATTGACCACTAAAGTTTAGTCATTTTTCAAATTGTAGCATGGGAAAAGCAAGTCTAAAGTTGAGACTTGTCAAAGCAACAAGCTCAATTTTCAAAAGTTAAGACCTGTCCAAGTAATAGGCTTATTATCAAAAGTTGAGACTTGTCCACGCAACAAGCTCATTATCAAAATTTGAGACCTGTCAAAGTAATAGGCTCTTTATGAAATTTGACACCTGTCAAGGCAACAAACTCGGTATCAAAGTTTGAACCTTGTCAAGGTAACAAGCTTAGTTCAAAAAAATTTAACTATAACAGGTTCTTTTTAAGAAGCTTTAGGTCAGCCAAAAAATCTTCACAAAAGTGCTTGACTAAGAGAAGTTTGAGCAATTCAAAATATTGCATAGCTTCATAATAACCCCTTTAGATTAAGGGGGGATGTTAACATATATATGTTAATCTTTTGGGTTAATACATCTAACCTAATCTTTCGGGGATGCTACAAAATGAAGAAAGGAGGTTGGGTTGTTGAAAGAAACCAACACAACCTCTATAGAGGCCTCAAAACACTTTTTGTAGGTAAAATATTTCGCTATTGTGAAGCAGGAAAAGAGATCGTAGATCCAAAAAGTAAATTAATTAGGATAAACTTTTTGTTGTTCGTCTATCACATTCTCCTTTGTTCCTCTTTATCTATTCTCTTCTCTGTTTTCTAGGTTTTTCCCTCTTTTTGAATCTTTCCCTTTTATTTTTCCTATGTTCCTCTTCTCCCTCTCTTTTCTTCCAAAATCTACAAGTTTATGCCAAAAATGATGCCTAAACTAGGTCCAACACTCAAAAATCTATCATAAATGTTCAATAACTATTTTTTTGAGTTCAAAATTCCCTCAGACTTATTCTTCTCCATTTTCCCATGTTGTTATTCATTAATGCTATAGAGCGTAGGTAGTTTTCCCTTCCAATGGTAAAATGAAATCAATTTTAAATTTTCACAAACTTGTATGCATGAGGGTAGAAGAAAGAATGAACCAAATAAACATGATGCCCCTACATCAAATTGTTAGGGTATAAAATTTTGTGAGCCACTACTTACTGACTAAAATTCTAAGTTGCTACAAGTCAAAATTTAGTTGCTACAAGTGAGAAACTCTATTGCTACAGGTTAATAACTCTATTTCTATATGTTGAACTAGTAGAACTCAAATTTTGTTGGGCTTTACTAAGTGGTGTCCTCCACTAGTCTATTCTTACATTTTACTAGATATCCATTATATTCTTTGTCCTAGTCTTACTAATCTAGAGTCGAGAACACATTCAATCTCTTCTCATTATGTTTTGGGTAGTTGTTCCGTCTATTTTTCTAGTGGTGATTCAACTTTCTCTTATTGCTGCAATGTCTCTCATTCATATTATGTATACAAATTAGAAACATTGAAAATTGGTGAGATGTCCAAACCTGTAGGTAGCTCCAACTCAAGCATTTTGTGAAAACTTCTTAATATTCTTATATTGTCCAATCTTCTTCCACTTGAGTTTGTTATAGGTATGACTCGAAAAATATTTATTTTCATAGATGTGTCAGTACCATATCTCCCACTTCAATTATACTGAAATGAATAATTTCAACTTTTCCAACATCTTTTTTTGTTTGTTTGAGGGTTTAATACCAAAATTACATAATCATTTAGCTATTCAATATGAGAACATTGGTCTTTAGATAAAACCTCATCAGCTAAGAGTGAAGAGCTAAGAGGTATCCATCCTCCTATAGAGGGACACAATATCGACCTTATTCCTTGTGATATTGAGGCCTCACATTCAACAAGACTTGATCCTTGACAAACTAATTGAAAACCATTCAATTTCATATAAGATAAAAATTCATTGACTTCTTACATCCTTTAATTTTAAAAGCTCGGATGAAAAATTCTTTATTACAGGTTGATTGTACAAATCCTCAAGGACGTTGAGAAACAAAGCTGACCTAACATAAGCGTGTTTGTTCTACACTAATTTTGTCAAAGAATTGTGCATGGATTCTATATTCTATAGAATTTATGATAAAAATTGTCTGACAAATTGAAAGTCATCGATACTAATAAATATTTAGTCACATCAATTAATAAATAATGTACCTCCTATTCCCAAAAGTTTCCTCTCACCCTTGGAAATTAGTTTCTAAGGGATAGGGCCCGATCGTGGGACAGGGTCCCATAGCTGGTATAGCTATGGACAACCTGGGGCCCACTGGTGGGTAATTTTAATACCAATAAAAATTTCAAATTTCCTTTCAAATATGATATGACAGATTCATATTAAATTCACAGTATGTCCTATCATAGGTTGAATTTTTTGTTGCCACCTTCTCAATAGTGGGTGAATGCAAGTGGACATTTATTTGCCTATTTCACAATATCAAGTGAATGCATAATGATAATCATATTTCCACAATATAAATAATATTTTCCACCTTCCCAATAAAAGGTTGTTGTGAAGGGATATTTTATTAACTAAAATATAAGTCTTCTTGCATTAAAAGTGAGTTGACATGTACATAAGATATTTCCAAGTGATTTAATTCCAAATATATATGAACAAAATACATTTCAACATGTTACATTTCTCATATTTTTTTTACTATCAACTGGTTCCCGGATGTCCATAATAACCAATCTTTTTTTGAATTTGCCTGCAAAATTGAAAAACACAAACTCTCAGGCTCACTATGCATTGAAAAATTTCAATATAACACTTAATTATCACTCTATTATTTACAAATCCACTAAAAAACAATAATCATAAAAAAAAAACTGGTTACAATTCAAAAACAAACTTAATATCACTTCAAATCACCAACCTAAAATCCTACGTACCCATTAAGATATCACTTCTACCATTAATCCATTGAATGCAGATAAAATTCCCTTCCATAATTCAAATTAATCCACTTCTACCATTAGTCCATTGAATGCAGAAAAATTCCCTCCCATAATTCAAATTAAACAAACCTATTTATGCAAGTAATCCACATTTCTGCGATACATTTTTCAAATTTCTCACTTTCTGCTGCATGCTCCTGAGCGATGATGACCTCCTCCAGATCGATGCGCTCTCCTCCTTCAGCTCTTTCGGTAAGTCATTTCCATAACCATCCTTTATGCTGTCATCATCGACTCTCCCTTTAAGCTCTGTTATGGTAGAAATATTTCCAACCCTTTCGAATACAACATTACCATACATATATATGCTGCACAAAATGATACATATCCACGTATGTTTCCCACAGCCCTATCCATTTTCATGAAACTTACACATTCATCTATATCTGCAATATATATATCCCCGTTCATTTTAATGAAACTTACGCATTTCTCTCCCCCTATATATATAATATATTTGCAGAGATAGATAGATACCTAATTTGAATGTAAATGAACAAGGTATAAATTGAATGTACATACCTATATTTGTTGATGAACTGTTCAGTAATATATTAATTTCAAATTAGCTATCTATCTGTCTCTGCAAATATCTATATATATACACATATATATGGGGAGAGAGATATGCGTAAGTCTCATTAAAATGAACAGGGCCATATATATTGCAGATATAGATAAATGTGTAAATTTCATGAAAATGGATAGGGCTGTGGGAAACATACATACATATATATATATATATATGCAGAGAGATAGATAGATAACCTAATTTGAATGTAAATTAACAAGGTATGTATATTTATATTTTGCAATTTGAAATTAATATATTACTGAACAGTTGATCAACAAATATAGGTATCTACATTCAATTTATACCTTGTTCATTTACATTCAAATTAGGCATCTATCTATCTCTGCATATATATATATTTTGCATACTCAAATTTATATATTACTATACAGTTCATCACCAAATATAGGTATCTATATTCAATTTATACCTTGTTCATTCACATTCAAATTAAGTATCTATCTATCTCTGCAAAGTGACTGTATGTATGTCCTAATTAGATGTATGCTTTGTTTGTTCAATTAAGGTGACTATAAATATCGGCCCCTATCCCTTACAGTCAACTGTCATAATGGCTAGGTCCTACTTATGTTACTATGTTGTTTGAGAAATGGTACTAACATAAGTAGGACTCAACCATCATCAAAGTCAGCTGTAAGGGACAGGGGTTGATATTTACGTCACATCAAAACACTCTTGCCCTGCAGTGCATGCAGTTAGAACTGCTATAAAATTCATGGAAAATACCATGACTTATAAACTATTGGAAAATGCCAAGATTCTAAATTTCATACATATATAAAAGTTGCAGAATGCCAGCTCGACTGTCAAGGGACGTGGCATAAAAAAATTACCCGACTGGGACGCTGATGATGTGGACCCCTTGCTCAATGTTACCCTACCCACCATCGGTTACATTCAACTTAATTACATGTATGCTTTGTCTGTTCTTCAATTGTACTAACAGTATGTGAAGAATATCTCAAACAACATTATGAAACGTTAACACAACTTGAAACAGCTGTATGATAGAAATATTTGAAACACTTTATTGTCATGCAAAGCTGTTTGAAGATATAAATATTTGTATCATGTTGCTGTTGCAAGTTCATATATATGTGTATCATAATGCTATGTCAATTATATGCATGGTTAGATTGTTCTTCAATTATAGTCAATAGTAAATGTATGGATTCATTGTTTCAGTCCGTATAATTATTTTCAATATTAAGTGTGTGCTGTTTACTAATCACTGTGTTGGTTCAATACAGAGGAAGATAAATGCACAAACAAATGGTAGGTGATCTTCAAGGAGGAAGCCTCCACAAGAGCAGAGCCAGACAACTATGTCTGCACACAAGAGAGGTGTGCATCTACCACATAGTGATGAGGAGGATGTTTTCATTCTTGTTCACCACCGAACTGAAGAACCAAGTAGTGAGGAGGAGGTAGAAATTATTTTGGAACAACCAACCGAATCTGTAGTGCAAGCTAACCCAGCTGTATCAACCAAAAAGGTTGCATCGAGGCATGAATGGACCTAGGCTGACATGGACCATGCCCTTGAAGATGTCGAAGACTACGGCTAGTCAACTAGAGGTGCAACAAAAAAGTGGGGTATTCCTACCTAAACATTGTCCAATTGGCTAGGTGGTATGACCACTACAAAAAGGAAAGGGCCCCCAATAGTCCTAACTGAGGAGGAAGAGTCATTGATCATTGAATGGTGCAAGGAGATGGCTGCTATTGGCCAAGGTTTGGAGATCGTTAATCTAAAAACGGAAGTGGCCCAAATATGCAAAACAAGGAATAATCCCTTCAAGAATGGGCTTCTTGGCAAGTCATGGTGGACAGGATTCAAAAGAAGGCATCCTGATCTCTGCTTGGGAACAACCCAAGGTCAAGATATAGACCGTGCTATAAATCTGAGGCTACTGGTTGTAAGTTCTTTCTACGACACTTTGGAGAAGGCATATGCAGGAGGGAACTATGGACCATAGAGGATTTGGAACTGTGATGAGACAGGGCTGCAAGCTGGCCAGAACGGTAACATGAAGGTGCTTTCCATGAAAGGTGTGAGAAGTGTTGCTTACATTATCCCAAAGAGCCGTGAGTGGATCACTATTCTAGCATGTGTAAATGTTGCAGGTCAAAAACTTCCAGGTTTTTATTTGTTCAAGAGCAAAAAAAATGTGCAAAACTACATAGCCAACTGTGAGCCAGGAGCATTGATGGCTATTCAACCTCACGCATGGATGACTAAAGAGCTTTTTATCAAATGGCTAAAGTTCTTTGCTATGCAAGTACCTGGGGGTTGCTCACCCACCCATAGACACCTCTTGATATTTGATGGGCATGGCAGCCATGTAGCCTTCTCTACCATTACCAAAGCAAGGGAGCTTGGTATTGACTTGCTCACCCTACTTGCCCACACATCACACAAGTTGCAACCTCTTGTTGTGAGTGATTTCTCATCTTTCAAGTGTAACTTCAAAAAGGAAAGAACAAATTGGACCATTAGACATCCAAATCTGTAGATAAGAAGGGCAGAATTGGCTACACTTGGCAGCCTAGCTTTTCAAAAGTCATTGACTTTTTCAAACATTACAGCTGGCTTCAAGAGGATAGGTATTTGGCCATTTGATCGAAATGCCTTGGATAATGACATGAGGGTTAGCAAGACATTCCACTTTGCTACCCCTGAAGAAGCATAAGCTACTGCAAACATTCTAAGCCTTTCCAACAATGGTTTGGTAGTCAATGAGGGTGAGTCTAATGTTGGAACTGCAGAAGTTGGAGATCACCAAAATGGGATGAATGGTTAGTATGTTCTGCATTTGTTGTATGAAGTTATATTTCAGTATGTTGTTACACTATGTACCATTGTTTGATATGTTGCTTATTTCAAATCAGCTCAATTAGATGTATGGTTAGTTTATTCTTCAATTACAATCGATCTTACATGTATGCATTTGTTGTTACACTATGTTCTGCATTTGTCGTATGAAGTTATATATGTATATATGCAATATGCATATGCATATATGCAATTGTTGTATGAAGATAAAATTTAGTATGCTGTTTGAGAAATGGTATTAATATAAGTAGGAGTTAGCATATGGTTAGTATGTTCTGCATTTATTGTATGATGTCATATTTTAGTATGTTGTTACACTATGTACCATTGTTTGATATGTTTCTCATTTCCAATCAACTCAATTAGATGTATGCTTAGTTTGTTCTTCAATTACAATCGATCTTACATGTATGCATTTGTTATTACACTATGTTCTGCATTTCTCGTATGAAGTTATATATGCATATATGCAATATGCATATGCATTGAATTTATGCATATGTTGTATGAAGTTAAATTTTAGTATGCTGTTTTGAGAAATGGTATTAACATAAGTAGGAGTCGGCATATGCAATATGCAATATGCATATGCATATATGCATATGTTATATGAAGATAAAATTCAGTATGCTGTTTGAGAAATGGTATTAACATAAGTAGGAGTTAGCATATGGTTAGTATGTTCTGCATTTCTTGTATGATGTCATATTTCAGTATGTTGTTACACTATGTACCATTGTTTGATATGTTGCTCATTTCCAATCAGCTCAATTAGATGTATGCTTAGTTTGTTCTTCAATTATAGTCGATCTTACATGTATGCATTTGTTGTTACACTATGTTCTGCATTTGTCATATGAAGTTATATATGCATATATGCAATATGCATATGCATTGCATATATGCATATGTTGTATGAAGTTAAATTTCAGTATGCTGTTTTGAGAAATGGTATTAACATAAGTAGGAGTCAGCATATGCAATATGCAATATGCATATGCATATATGCAATTGTTGTATGAAGATAAAATTCAGTATGATGTTTGAGAAATGGTATTATCATAAGTAAGAGTCAGCATATGCATATGTTGTATGAAGATAAAATTTAGTATGCTGTTTGAGAAATGGGATTATCATAAGTAAGAGTCAGCATATGCATATGGTTGTGGATACTATCAGCAATTGCCTTCTCTATTTTCATTTAAATTACATGGATTGGATTCATTTGTTCTTCAAATACTCTCAAACTTACATGTATGAATTTGTTGTTTCAGATTCCAATGAACGACTTGAACCAATAGTATTGGGAGACCAGAGTACTATTGGAGACATATCTCTTTCCCTGCCAACTCCACCTGAGCAGCCCTCCTGGCTCTTTGATGGTGCTGCCAATCTTGCTATGGATATGCATGTGGACGAAGAACAAAGTCTTTCAATGCCATCTCCACCGCACTGCATGGGTCCCAATACGTTAGTACATTTCTATGCTGATTGTGGAGACAAGTGACGGTGAGCAGTTAGGAGATATAACAGATGCTACAGATAGTGAGAGGCTAGAAACAAATAATGCCAATTTGATTGAGCCTTTGGGAGGCCAACAAACTTCACGCATCTCACAATTCTTGAAGCTACCGGTTCATGTGGTGAAAGACAAGTCTAATAAGGTAGCTGACCGTGGGATCAAGTTGCAAAGAGGATTCCAACTCCTAACTGCTGATGACTTCATGGCAATGCTAAGTGAACAAGATGAAAAGAAGAAGGAACTAGAAGAATTGAAATTGAGGAAGAAGCAACAGCTTGCAGAGCACAAGATAGAAAGGATTGTAGAATTGGAGGCAAAAAGTCTTATGAGAATTTTAAAGGAAAAGCAACGAGTAGCAACAGAGGCTAAAAAGGAGCTGCAAAAGAAGGAGGACAAAAAAAGGGAGGACCAACGGAGAGAAAAGGAAGCTGCAAAAAGGGAAAAAGAGTTGGAGAAGGCACAAGCAAATGGTGCAAAGGAGAGGTGACTCAACATCCCTCTAAATCCCTTGACTGACCGCCATAGGATCTTCACATATTTCATATCTATTCAATGCCCCCAATATTGTCCATCACCTACCCAAGCTACCAGCCAAACATTTCAGAGTTGGAGTCCTTCTCAGTCACTCTCCTATACACACTTACCTAGCCCCACAAGAAGCCAACCATATGAGAGTTGGAGTCCTCGCCTTACAGGCCTATCAAACCTCACCCACCCCAAGCATAATCCAACCAACTCAATCATGGAGTCCTTCTCCATCACAGGCCACATCCAACTCACAAGACAACTTGCCATCAAATTTTAGTTTTCCTACATTTTTCGATTGATTTGAATGTTTGGTTGCTAGTTTTTTGTTGTGAACTTCTTGATGGATTCGAAACGATGTTTGAATTTTTTTTGTTTTGAATGTTTGTAACTTGAAACATTAGTATGGATACCATAGAGACAACATATTCCATCATGTTACTGTCTATCTCTGCAATATGAAACATATGTATATATTTATCTCTGCGAGAGGAAACTGGTGTATCTATCTATAGTAATCTATACATATATGTATCATAACGGTGTATGACTCTGTTGTTTGAAGTTAATTTGAAAATTCAGTATGTTGTATCATTTTGTGCATCATACATATGTATGGTAATGTTGTATTCAAATGGGTTGGAAATATTTCAACCATAATAGAGCTTAAAGGGAGAGTTGCTGATGACAGCATAAAGCATGGTTATGGAAATTAACAAGGTGTCCACTCAATTGAATGTAAATGGACAATGCAATTGCTGATAGTATGCATATACATATGCATATGCGGACTCCTACTTATGTTAATACCATTTCTCAAACAACATACTGAATTTCATAGTGTAACAACAAATTCATACATGTAAGATGGAGTGTAATTGATGAAGAAACTAACCATTCATCTAATTTAAATGTAAATGGAAAAGGAAATTGACGATAGTATGCACATGCACATGCACATGCTAACTCCTGCTTATGTTAATACCATTTCTCAAACAACATACTGAATTTTATCTTCATATAACAATTGCATATATGCATATGCATATTGCAAATATGCATATTTGCATAGATGCAATATGCATATGCATATGCATATCTAACATCGGTACATAGTGAAACAACAAATGCATACATGTAAGATCGATTGTAATTGAAGAACAAACTAACCATGCATCTAATTGAGCTGATTTGAAATGAACAACAAATTAACCATATGGTGACTCCTACTTATGTTAATACCATTTCTCAAACAACATACTGAAATTTATCTTCATACAACAATTGCATATATGCATATGCATATGCAACATATATAAGAATGGTGTATAGTGTAATAGCATACTGAAATACAACTTCAAACAACAATTGCAGAACATACTAACCATATGCTGACTCCTACTTATGTTAAGATTGAGTGTAATTGAAGAACAAACTAACCATGCATCTAATTGAGCTGATTCAAATGAACAACATATCAAACAATTGTACATAGTGTAACAACAAATTCATACATGTAAGATTGAGTGTAATTGATGAACAAACTAACCATACATCTAATTGAGGTGAATGGAAATGATCAACATATCAAACAATGGTACATAGTGTAACAACATACTGAAATATAACATCATACAACAAATGCATAACATACTAACCATATGCTGACTCCTACTTATGTTAATACCATTTCTCAAACAACATATTGAATTTTATCTTCATACAACAATTGCATATATGCATATGCATATGCAACATATATAAGAATGGTGCATAGTGTAACAACATACTGAAATACAACTTCAAACAACAATTGCAGAACATACTAACCATATGCTGACTCCTACTTATGTTAAGATTGAGTGTAATTGAAGAAAAAACTAACCATGCATGTAGTTGAGTTGATTCGAAATGAACAAAATATCAAACAATTGAACATACTGTAACAACAAATTCATACATGTAAGATTGAGTGTAATTGATGAACAAACTAACCATGCATCTAATTGACCTGATATTAACATAAGTAGGAGTCAACCATCATCACACATAGCTGTAAGGGAGAGGGGCCGATATTTATAGTCACTTTAATTGAAGAACAAACAAAGCATACATATGATCACTTCAATAGACATGTAATTGTAGACCTGCAACTTGCATATATATAATGGCAGTATTAGAACACTATCATACAGTCCATAGTATCGGGTGGCATGCACCTATGTTTTGGCCAAAGTATGTATGTATGTGTGTATGTATGTATACACACATACATGTGCATGTGTGTATACATACTATACACACATACATCTAGGTATGTGTGTATAAGTATGTATGTCTATGTCTCAAATAGAAACATACATACATACATAAATAATTATGTAGTATGTATGTATGTATGTGTGCATACATGCATACATAATATTTTATTGTTTAGTCTAATATAAAGACATTAATACATGTATGCATGTGTGTATAGTATGTATACACACATCCATACATGTATGTGTGTATACATACTATACACACATACATCTAGGTATGTGTGTATAAGTATGTATGTCTATGTCTCAAATAGAAACATACATACATACATAAATAATTATGTAGTATGTATGTATGTATGTGTGCATACATGCATACATAATATTTTATTATTTAGTCTAATATAAAGATGTTGAATATTATATCAATTTAAAAAGAAATGTTTAGTCAATTAAAAATTAAAATGATTACTAAATTGACTAAGAAAATCGTATAAATGATTAGTCAATTAAAAAAATAAAATGATTACGAAATTGACTAGGAGAATTCTATAAATGGATATGACTATTCCCTAAATCAGTCATATTTGAAGTAGAGACGAAGGACAGGGAAGAGTGGACGATGGGGATCAGGAATTTTTGAGCTAGGGGTTCACGGTATCGGTCGAAAGAGCCGGCTAAAACATAGGTGCATGAAAGCCTTCACTGTCGAGCTGAGAAACACACATACTACCACTATACATATGCAAATTATAGAGGTACAAAATGCAAACTAAGCTATATTTGAATGGCAGACTGTGTGTATATGTGTGTATACACACATATATATGCATATATTTCAATTACAGAGGTATAATACAAAAACAAACACATATATTATGGCGGTGTGTGTGTATATGTGTGTAGACATATAGATATGGAAATCTACAGACATATACACATAGTGGGCCATTTATATGCATATATATAACTGTATTCTCACATATACACACAATCTAACATTATATAGTTTTATTATTGCTGGAAAATTTCATTTGCAGGCCATTGTTGTGTGTATATGTGTGTATACACAGATATATATGCATATATATACATTTATATGCATATATATCTGTGTATACACACATTTACAAATAGTCAGCCATATATATGCCTATATATATCTGTATAGTCACATATACACACAGTTGGCCATGAATAAGCTGCAAAAAAGTTTCATTACACAATGAAAGCATTACAATTTTTTCTTGCACATTTAACAAAAGAAAATCGCAAGAAAAACTTACAAAAATTTTGCAATCCATAGTTACTGCCTGAGTGAGGTTGGAAGACAACCTCACCTGCGTATCTTGAAGATATATAGTTTCCTTTTACTGAATATGGTGTAGATACACACTTTAAGCATGAAAACTGTATCACCACCACTCGACCATGGCCTCACCACTGTCGGCGTCTGTCCTAACCAGAGCTGGTTCTCAATGGAACTGCTGAAAATGAATTATGTCTCATTAATGGGTGTCTCATGAACAGAATGCAAGACCAAGCGAATGGTGTGCATGCCGAGGTGGTTGGCATTAAGGCCGACGGCGGGGAGTGTGTTGCAGTTAATGAGCATTAACTAGAATATGCATATGCAAGTACTGGAATGGCACCAAACAACAATCGGTCATACAAATGTCTACAATAGGTATACACAATTTTTTTTATCTTTTTGGTAGTTTTTGGAAATAGCCCCCAAAACCTTGGAAAGCGTGCTCGAAATTAGGCCAAACTTTTATTTCAAACTACCAGCTCGACAGTGAAGGCACATGGAAAAAAATTAGTCAACTCAGACGCTGATGACGTGGACCTCTCGCTCAAGGTTACCCTACCCACCATCGGGCCCTCTCCCTTAGCGTCGATATTTGAAAAGATGTGTGAACAAATAATATTGCTCTCGACAAAGAGCTCCCAAGTGACAAATCATCATACAAATAATTTTCACACTGAATCTGTGTCTTTGAGTTCATTCACCATCACATTTAATAAGAATCCCCTACTCTTACCAGAGATTTTTAAAAAAGGTTTGCAAATCATATGTCAATTATGAAGGAAATTGGAGAGTATAAGCATAAAGTTTCACAGCTTGGAAGCTGCTCAAAAGATGATGTGTTTAAGTTCATGCTTACTCACCCCTTATTTCCCACCAAACGATGCAAATGGATATCATTGTGCACAAAATATTTCCCAAAACAAATATAATAAGAATGTTTTAGGTAATCATTAATTCATCCTTTGACGTTCTCAAAATTCAGAACATATAGTTGTGTGAATGTGTTTTCTTCTTTTGAATCAGGGAGTTCTATAAAACAAGAGATCGTTGGCTATGGATAGTATAGTATATGAGGCGAATGCACGAGTGAAGGATCCTGTGTGTTTGATTGTGGTTTTATGGATAAGGGCTTCAAGATAGAATGGTTTGTTGTGAGATAGGTCGATAAAAGGAAAATCTTTAGTGTAAATGTGACAGATTGTGGAGAAGATAAGTGTCCCATCATGGTTTGAAATTAATAATGTTAATGTCATTAGGGAAACATGATTCTCGAAGAGCTTTCTCAAGGAGTTCTTTGTGCATGGGAGATCTTTGAAGTAGCTTAAGAATGGATATTATTAAGCTAGTGTTTTTCCTAAGTGGTCAAAGAGGTTATATTTGTGTATAGATGGGGAGGAGGATGACACTCCTTGGATGGTGACTTGAACATGATGGGTAGTGAAAACACAATTAGATACATTGATGGTTACAATAGATACTTGGGTAAGACTTGTTCAATGTGACTGATAATGAAATTATATGAGATATTATTGTTATAGGTATAGGGAACTAAATTATAAGATGCATAAGCTTTACCATCATTGTGTGAAAGAAACAATTATTTAATTATACCCACTTGTTCATTAAGTGAATTTTGGACTTCAATGGTGATTTCTCCTCAATTAATGAGATATTACATTTAGTTTTTGAGTCTCATGCAATTTCTTATTTATGTCCATGTACTCGATGATATTCACAAAAGTCATGCTCTTTATACCAAGAGGGTTTGGGAATATCCTCACTAAGAATTTTTATAGATGGAAGTTCGACCAAGTTTTCTTAGAATATTTTATGGAAAACTACATCAATAAGATCTTCCAATAGAGTGTATTCACATAAAGTAGGAGAAATTTGCGACAAATTGTGTGGCTAGTTCGAAAAAGGCGGTGATGGTTCCATTAGGAAGGTGTGTAAACCAATCTAGGGCTTGCCCAAATAAGCTTCCAGGGAATAGTCTCAAGAGGTATGCATGAAGATAAGAAACCTCTTCGTATGCTATGTAAAATTCCTTAAGGTGTTCCGTAGGATCTCATTTTCCTTTACATTCATCAAATTTGGAAATCTCAAAGTTTTGAGGAAAGGGGATCATTGTGATGGATTTGTTGAAAGGATAAGGACATAATTCTTAGAATGTGTAACTTTTCTTTTGATTTCCTTGAATTCCCTAGAGTGTATGTACTTTTTTTTTTAACTTCTTGTGCCAAAGAAATTGTGAGATTAAGTGGTGGTGGTTGATAACTAGATATTGGAGGTTCTTTGTATGATGTTTGCAAGTTTTGATGGGTGGATGAAATTGGGTTTGAAGATTGGAGCATGTGTATTGTGTTTAATGGGATTGATGTTGAAATGTGGGGACAAGGGATGGAAGCTTGAGGTTGTGGGATTAAAGTTGAAATTCTTTGGGTGCTTGATGGGATTTTGATGTATTAGTGTGTTTTGGATGTGGGATTGGTGGTTTGAGAAAAAAGAGAGGATTGTCCATGAATATGGAAAATGTGTGGGATCATGATGATTAGAAGTTTGGGGTGTTGAAGGAGCTTGTTGTATGATTTGGGAGACTTAAAATTAATGAGGCATTTTGGCATCTTTATTAGCTAGCATAAGGATTGAAACATCAAAAATTGGGTGATCCTAAAATGGAATGGGGGTATGATGCACCTATTTCCCTTAGTCCATTAGGAAAAAGAGATCCCCTAGGGAAAGATTGACTTTCAACCCTTAGGTGGGTCAACCTTGGTGGAGATCTCGATGTTTTCCTTATGACCTAGGATGAGGTAAATCAGCGTGAACAACAATGTTGGGAGAAAAACTAAAAATAGTAAACAAACCCAATTATGCAATGTAACACTTGGAACATCAAATTTAAACCTTAATCTAGTAGAACCTACAATTTTTTGGTAGATCTAGGAAAGATATGATCTTATGCACTTGTGCCAAAAAGATCCTATTGAGTGTCCTACTGAGACTCATTTGCCTTAGGGCGAGTAGGTCTTGCTAGGATTTTTTGAAAATTCAATTTTTTTGTAGCCTTTGATATGCTCTTCTAGCTTGTACCTTTCAATCCTTGCTTCCAGATTTGTACCTGCACCAAAAAAATTAGAAATTTTGGTTTGTGTGTATGGGGGTTTTCCTTTGTCAAACCCCAAGTTTGGTAATTAAACCTTGATGAAAAATAAAAATCTAGAATATGAAAGTGTGTGTGAGCCCTAATATTAAGTTGCATGTCCCAAAACCTAGAATCCATCATGATCCACCAGAGGCATCAATCTTCAATCATGAACAATGCTTGATCAATCTTCACAAAATGAACTTGAAGACCTGTAAAAACAATTGAAAATGCTGCTCAAGGACTTCAACTTTTCTTGATTGAATGTTCTCCTTGACCTTGAATGCAAATCTTGTGAATAAATTCTTGATCTCTTTCTCAACCTAGTGTAAAATGGTGAAAATACTAGACTTTATAGGCTTCCTTTCTAATTTCCCAATTATTAATCCTAAAAGCCAAAACTTAAAACTTGAATTTAGGTCTTTAAGATTCTTCCAAAAACATGTTTAAAATTTTAATTTATGATCTTAAAGGGGACCCATTTGCCCTGACCTAAATTGCTAGGATTTATTAATTTCGAAGCATTAAATTAATTAATTGCACTTACTCAATGCCTTTTGTAATGTCAGAAAATGTTTCAAATAGGCCTTGGGATGCATAATAAAGGGGTTTAGGGGCCTATTTATGAAGGGTAAAATGCATAAAATTGAGGTAACTAAAATAGATCCAAATTAAGTGTGAAATTGTACTATTGATGTAGGAGTGCAATTTCCTACACTACATTTATCCCTCACTTTAGCAGCCATATGACTCTACGTGCATACACAAACATGGAGAATGAAGGCCACATTATAGTCATCTGCAAAACCAAAATGTTAGGAACCACATCCTACAAAACCAATTTGTTAGTTGTCCAAATTCAAACTTATACAAAAATTAGAGGGTGGATGTATGCCCCCTAATTTCGCTTGCTTTATGGAGGTGGAATCAGGGTAGCAATCTATCCGCTTTGAATTAATTTTCTTGATAATACATGAATGCTTACAATAGGGTATTGATTCTACAACACCACATATTGATAAGCATTGAAAAATATTGAGGATGAAACCACAAATCCAACACAACAAACGGTATTAAAAATGAAGTTCTCTAGCCCCCAATATGCTAATTTGAATGAAATATACTTAGAATAAAATATGATTTATTTAATAGAGTTTAGTATATATGGGTGAAAATGACATTTCTAACTATCATTTTGACATTTACCTTTTGAGAAATTAACTTGTTGCAGAGTGAGTGAGAATGTCGAGCTGACGACCGTACGAGCCTCCTAAACTAACTGTTTTGAGAGATGAGGTGGCATCCAGTGTGCTCCGAGATACTGTGAGTCCATTGTTCTATGATTTATCTTTTCATTTTTACCTTTATATTATTTTTTTCATTTTAAGGAGGCTTTAGGACCTCATCCAAAATTGTTGTAGAGCATCCTATTTTTCGCAAAGCATCCCAAAATGGCTAAAGTGTCTAGGACCCCCTGTCCAAAATTGGCCCAAGTGTCCTAGAGGAACTTTAGGTTATTTTTAATTTTTTAACATTTGATTATTTTTATTCCTTTTATTGATGAATTCTTTCTTCTTTTCCAAGTTCCACCTTTAGCATGTTAGTAGTTAGGAGGTAGGCTATTCACATTTCTCTAAGAGCAGGTTACTCAGGTGACCGTAGAGGAGATAGATACTTTATATGAGCTTGGATTTTTCTAGATCTATACTATGCCATTGATGAGATACCATGATTCCATATTGATGAAATTGGTGGAGATACGAGATACAGATACTTCCACATTCTATCTACCGCCCAAAGAGATGACAGTGACACTTGAGGATATTCACCATATCTTCAGACTATCCATCCAAGGTGAGACTATCCACATTAAGGAGGACTACTCACACACATAGATGCATCAAGATATCAAATAAATTACATTAGTTGGCCTATTACGCTAGAAAAGATCGAGGCACAGGTAGAGCTTAAGTGGCTCCTACAAGCACACTCACCATTGATGCAGTGGATCATGGTTGTTACATGGCATTGGATCTTGTTCTTGATGGGTGAGGCACACACCTAGATGGTGGCCTCATTCACACTATTCACGAGATGGAGCATCATTGGACTATATATGCATGGGGCCGCAATATGCTAGCTCACCTTTTACTATGATCTTAGGTGGTTCATGTATAGAGAATTGGATAGTATAGTAAATTTTACACTCTTGTAGATGTGGGCCTTTGAGCATATCACATGTACTAGGCCTACAGGTTATCCCACAGTAGTGGCCTTGGGGTACTCACAAGCTTTTAGCTATACTTTGAGATGGGCTGAGGCTATTCAAGACTTGCTATATTAGTGAATTTAGTTTTATTATTTAGAGGAGGAGGAGGTAGTATGGAGACCCTACTTCACTATACCCCAATGGCTAGATCATACACATCAACTTGTTAGTATGTAGCAAGATAGGCTCTTAGTAGTTCAACATGACTATATATAGTTATGCCATTTTACTATGATTGAGTGACAAGATAGTTTAGATAGATCTAGGTACCACTAAGGCCTTGAACCACATACTTGAGATTAGAACGCAACGACTCCAAACCTGGAAACATTCAGCGTCCCACAGTGAGTGACGTGGGGTTCAATGACTCAGATGATGAGGATCATGATATGCCCTTGGTATTGGACTTGGATGACGTAGGTGCCACTATATCCTATGAGAATTAGTGGGTAAGGGATTGATTGGAACATATCTTCCCTTATGATCATCCTACAAGCTACATTGGACCTCTTCCAGGTCGAGGAAATGAGAGAGAGGAGGTGGTTGATGAAGACACAAAGGAGGAGGACATAGCAGATGATTGAGAGGATGAGGCTAGGGAGGATCTAAAGCTGATGGGTGATGATTTTGATGAGCTGGATGAGGCCACAAATTCCCCTGAGGAGAGACATGTATCTCATCCATGAGTCACCCAGGCATAGTGAGCAGTTGCTAGAGACATCAATATTCATGAGTGTGGGGAGGCTAGTGGTATTGCACCTTCCACACTTCCAGCACATGAGGGGCCCATCGTCCCACATCGAGACCCCGAGTGGTGAGTTGGAGATCCAAGAAATGATATGTTATTATGTTTTTGTTATGCTTTTAAGGTTATGTATATATATATACCACCACCTAGAATGGGATGACATGCTAACAGTTTCGAGCCTCTAGTGAGATGGAGGACTATGTATGAGGAAAACACAAGGCATGTTGATCTATCCATTGTTGTGGATGAGTGAGTGAGATGGGAGCTTGCATAGCTACAAACTACATATAAGGATCTCCAAGCTTCTTGGGTTCTGACTGATAGTGAGGCATAGGCTTTCATGCAGCTGGAACTCATTAGGTTGCAGGGGGAGATCACTAGATTGTAGGCTAAGAAGATATCACTTTGATTAGGAGCATGTGGTGGCCATGGCATGGGAGGGGATCACATTAAGTGAAGCATGGAGCCTATGTGAGCAAATGAGTTATATTAGTAGATCATAGTCCACTGTCTCACAACCAGCACCACCACTAGGCCCTAAGGAGTTTGGGAGTTGTAGGCCTCACTAACATTATTGTATCTAAGATAGATGTACATATAAATCTTTCAACATACATACATACATACATACATATATACATACATACATACATACATATGTACGCACACACACACATACATACATACATACATACATCTATCTATATATATATATATATATGAGCATTTTATGTTTGTTTTGATTTAGATGGAAATATGATCTATTCAATAATCTTTTGCAAGAGTATTTAGTAAATGTCTTCATGATCTAAGTTTTAATGTGATCTAACCTAAATTAAGTTTATATTAGATACTAATTTTTTTTATTAAGTGTTATGTGCTAAACTAAAATGCACCTAAGATCTAATTAAGAAATTCAATACATGTAATGATCTAATTTAACACAAAAAACATGATATTTGACTAGTATGTAATAATAAAGTAATAATTCAACATAATGAATAGTTAATCTAGATAATTTAAGATACAAAAGGAATATTTGTCAAGAATGAAGCAATGTGAGATAAACTAGAAAACTATCTACTAAATCTAACAACATGCTTTAATGCACATACTATTCAAATATTTAACATTTGATAAGTGTAATATCTGCATAGATGCACAATTTTTATAGGATCTTTGAGAGGAATTCCATCTATTTCCATTAATATATATGCACCAGACCCATAGCTTTCATCACTTACATAGGGTCCTAACCAATTCAAACTGAATTTTCCTTTTTCACCTTGGGCAGCATTAGCATTACGTTGGTTCTCATATAACACCAAATCACCTTTGTTAAATGAGCAAGGAATGACATTATTATTGTAACGACATTGCATTCTTTTGGAATGGGCTTGAAGATGCTCAAGAGTGTTGATGCACTGTTTATCAAGCATTTCAAGTTGTTGTGATCATTTTTCTTTATACACAGTGTTATCAATAAGCCCTCTAAGAGCAATCCTTAGTGAAGGTATTTCTAACTCTAAAGGAATTATTGCATTGGCACCATAAACAAGCTTATAAGGTGTGTTTCCTATAGGTGTTTGAATACTAGTATGATAAGCCCACAATGCATAAGATAACTGAGTGTTCCAATCCTTATTGTTTTTACTTATTGTTTTTTCTTAGGATTTGTTCGAGAGTTTTATTAGTTGATTCAACTTGACCATTAGATTTTAGGTAGTAAGGAATTGAGAAACAGTGTTGAATGTGGAATGTTTCCAAAAATTTCTTCACATCATTGTTCTTAAATGGGGTTCCATTATCCAAAACCAATGTGCAAGGAATTCCAAAGCAAGAAATAATGTGTTCCAATATGAAACAACAAATTTTATCAGCTGTTGTCGAGTGAAGAGGGATGGCTTCTAACCATTTCTTGAAATAATCTGTTGCAGTAATTATGAATGTGTGTCCCAAAGAAGAGGGAGGCAATATCTTTCAAATGAGATCCAAACCCTAAATAAAAAATGGCCAAATAGGAACTTGGGCATGAAGTTCAGAAGCAGGACCATGGATCAAATTGTTATGTTATTGATGTTTGTGACATTTATTAGCATAATAAAAAAAATCTTGTTCCATATATCTCCAATAATATCCCATGAGATTAATTTTTGAACTAATGATCTTCCTCCAAAGTGTCCCCCACAAGCACCAACATGAGCTTCCTCAAGGGCTATAGGGATTTTTGATTGTTTAAGGAATTTAACAAAAGACCATCAAAGGACCGTCCATATAAAACATCTTCTAGGATGACATATCAAGTAGCAAGTTTTTAAATATGATCTCTAGTGTTCTTAGTGGTTGGTTTGGGAAAGGTACCCTCTTTTAAGTAGTTGAATATTTCTAAGTACCATTTAGGAGAGTCTTCAATAGGTGTTTCTAATGCATCTTTCATATTGTCATCTATTGATGGATTTTAAATCATGTGGATGAAAAATGTAAAATACATAGAAGGATCATCAAGATATACAAGGGATGCAACACTTGTGATTGCATCAAAATGTTGATTATCCTTTCAAGGAATATTATCAATGGTATAGGATTGAAAGCGATCCAATAATGTCATCGTGAGGTTTTTATATTGAACTAGTTTGTCTTGTTTTTCATGATATGACCCATTTTTTTTAATGACCAATTGAGAATCACTAAATATGGAAATGTGTTGAACACCTCAGGATAATGTTGCATGTATTCTAGAAATTAAGGCTTCATACTCTACAGTGTTATTTGTACATAGGAAGTTTAGATGATAGGATAAGGGAATAGGCTCTCCTGAACGTGAAATTATTATAACCCCTACTTTGGAGCCAGTTCAACACTTAGAACCATCAAAGTACAATTCCCATGTTTCCTTTTTGATAGTCAACACACTTTCATCAAGGAGTGTGTCCATGTTATGTAACATTAATGGAGAAGGAGCATCAACTAAATGGTCAGTTAAGGCTTGTCCTTTGATTTCCTTTTTAGAGACAAATTTAAGATCAAACTCAGTTAACAACATAACCTATTTAGCTAAGCATCCTAATAAGTCTATTTTAGAAAAAATATATTTTAGAGGATCAAAATTTGTAACCACGTGGATTTCTTTGTTTAATAAGTAATGTATCAATTTACTAGTAGTAGACCCAAACACTATTGTTATGTATTAATCATAATCAATTAGTTTGGCTAATTGTAATAAACTAATGTAATAAGTAGGATGTTCTTTACCCTAATCATCTTGTTGAGCCAACAATGCTGCTAAAGCATGGAATGATGTTGATATATAAAGGATAAATAGTTTTCCTTGCATGGTGGGTTGTAAAATATGAGAGGTAGGGTGAAGCCACAATAGTGGTTTACAATTCAAGTGAGGAAGGAAAACTCACAAAAAATGACCCCAAAGCAAAAAAAGTGATTTTGGGGTTTCATACGAACCTATTGGTTCAAGCGAACCCATTAGGGGTTCACCTGAACTAGGGTTGAGCGAACCCATTAGGGGTTCTGAACTAGGGTTCGAGCGAACCCATTAGGGGTTTGTAACCAGGGTTCGAGCTAACCCCTTTGAATTTTGGTTGCAAAAAAAAAACCCAAATGCATAGCAAAGGGGTTCGGCCAAACCCCCTTGAAGGGGTTTGCTCGAACTAGGGTTCAACTGAACCATGGTTCAAGCGAACCCCCTTGGGTTCGGTCGAACTCCCCTTGCCCCTCATCCCCCTCTTGAGACACAAAAAAAGTCTAATTTTTTACGCTTCGGAGCTTGGGTTTAGGATGAAAATGGAGGAGTCTTTAGAAACCCATCTAGAATCAGGTAGTTCTCGGAACGAGCTATCCAACAAATATAATTTTAATATCTTTTGATTTTATTATGTATTTGTTTTTTTAGTTTTATTAAACATTGGTTCTTCACCGAAAATGAAGGTCTTTGTTTTGCACATGTGGAAAAATATCATATTATCAAAAAAATTTGAAAAATATGAGTGCACCAGATATTGAAGTCCTTGATCCAACAAAAAAAAACAATTGAATTTTGATATATACAAAAAAAGTTAGGCATTATACGGCCGTCTGTGTCTAAATTGTAATTGGTTTGACTTCGAAACTTGATTAAAGAAAAAATATTCAATAAAAAACTATCTAACCAAGTGGAAGCACTAGATATCAGAGTTACAAATCTAAATTCGAAAGAATTGGAATTTTATCCTTCATGGAAAAAATGTTTTGCATTATACGGTGTGCGTCACTTTTTAAAAATGTTGTTTTATGAAAAAAACCAGTTTTTGTGGGAGATGGAAAAAGAAATGCAATCTGATTCCAAAATTTTTGAAAAAAATACTTTTAGAATCTATAGACAAAATTTGACGAGACTCTAGTTTGCATCATCTTCAAATTCCTCATGGTTTAGCCGCTATAGGTGCCCAAATGTGAAGATTTAGTTAAAAATAATAATTTCAGTGTTCAATTTGGCCAAAAATTGTAAACCACTATTGTGGGATCACCTGGTAGCGAGGTATTCTTTCAAAATTTCAAAATCTTGTTTACAATCCTCATTCCATTTAAATTTTGATTCCTTCTTAAGAAGTTGTGTAAAGGGTAATGTTTGATCCACCAAAGATTCCACAAAATGATGGATAGCTTGAATCCTTCCTTGTAAAGTATGTAACTAAGAAATATTCTTTGGAGGTGGCATGTTAATAATAGCATTAGTTTTCTTCATTTCCACCTCAATGCCTATGTGGGATACTATAAAACCTAAGATTTTTCCACTGTCCACAACAAAGGCACATTTTTTCAGATTCAATCTCATGTTATACTTGTGCATTTTTCAAAGATCTTTCAAAGGATTTTAACATTGTCTTGGCAAGTTAAGGATTTGGCTAGAATATCATCAACATAGTCTTCCAAGATTTTTTCTATAAAGTAGTAATGAAATATCTTGATGTCATATCTCTTTAATATGTTGTGCCCACATTCTTGAATCCAAAAGGCATGACAACCCAACAAAATTTTCCCCAAGGTGTAGTAAATACTATCTTGATTGATCTTGAGCATTGATAAATATTTGATTATATCCTGAAAAACCATCTATGAATGACAACAAAGCATGTCCCGTAGTTGAATTCACTATCATGTCAATATTAGGAAGGGGAAAGTTGTCTTTTAAAGATGTTTTATTAAGATTAGGAAAGTTTTTACACATCCTAATAAGATTATCAGGTTTTGCGACTGCGACAATGTTTGAGATCCATGGGGAATAATCAATAGGATGAATAAAGCTAGCTTCTAAGAGTTTTTCAATTTCAAGATTAACGAAAAACATAGTCAGAATAAAACATTATAATGTGAGTGTGTTATAGCTCATTAAAACAAAAAAAGAAGAAAATGAGTTCATTTTATTCTCACTATGTTTTTTCAAGCCCATTGCCAAGAAACCCTTCATTTGTGTGCTCACATTTTGGAAGGAGCTTAACTTGAGATTTCTTCACCAATTTGTTGGAATTTCATCACCAAGATTCTGCCACATCGACAAGGAGGTCAAACAAGTAAGCATTGTTTATTTTTTTTGTGATTCTTTTGTTAAATAGGTAATTTTAGGTTATTTTTTATATTCATTTGTTTAATTTGTAGGAAATGTTAATGAACCTAAAAACCCTCAAGAGATCTTGAACAACCATAGCAAGAAGCACCTAAACAAAATCCTCAACAACAACAACAATAATCTCCTCCACCAATTCCTCAACATCCTTCTGGCACTCAACAAAATTTAATGGGGATAATTGAAAAAAATAAAAAATAGATTGAGGAGTTAATCATGTGGTTGAATGATTCAGTAAGTTCAACCATAAAAAGAAGAAAACTTGCGAGTTCACTTCAATAAATGTTAAAATATGTAGATGCAATCAACAAATAATAAAGTGGTTTGGTAGATAGGAGGAAGGCATCTAGGAATTTTTACACCTAGATAAATTATCATACAAAGAAGTAGAAGATGAAAAAATTAAAAAATACAATTTGTGCTCACTATTCACTGACCCACACACAAATCATAATCTTGGCCTTAATTCCAAGAGGTTTCCTATCCATTGGTGCCACCACCAAGGGATTAGGAATAATTTTTGGGATAGGTGGTACATGGTTTTTGACTATCCACCATGCAACATTTCAAAGTGCCCTAATATTTCTTGAGGAAACTCTATTGTGAGTTCATCCTCAACAAAATCCCCAATTATTTTGATATGAGGGACTTTCAGAGGAGAGGTGAGGGGTCAACATAGGATAGACTTGGTGCATGACTAGATCCTCAGTGGCAAGTGAGATGAGCTCTCACTAGGCCAGATCATGAGCACATCATTATCCCTTCCATCATGAAGAAGAGTGCTGAGGTGGACACTTCGCAGTCTATCAAATATTTGACCCAGAGTATCATCCAACATGCCAATCTTATATTACAACAACATCCATGGGAATCTTCGAGGGGTAAGCTTCTACCCCATTCTTGTCAGGTTTGTAGGTTGACTTGTACATATGACTCCACATACATTTAGGAGGCTAGTGCACAATATACGTCTGCAACTACATAGATGGCAATGGAAATTAGCATTTTGAATGAGGTTTTCAACATTGATACTTAGGTAAATGTTAGCGTGTTCATTGAATTTAATTTCAAGGTCATAGTGAGAATAAAATGAACTCATTTTTTTTTTTTTTTAAATTGTTTTAATGAGCACTGTGTTGATACTAGATATACCGTCCCTCCACCTATTTATTACTCTGGACTGCATCTACCACTAAGTTATGTAACTAGTAAATAATTATAAATGTATTACATGTGAATATCATTTTTATATGAATTGTATTCTAATATTTTATTTTGGATGTCGAATAGGCTAACATTGGAGGTTTCATGGGAACACCTCCCAGTGCCAGTGGAGTTGGAAGAACCTTTGTGCAGGTAATAGAATAAAGAGTTTAACTAATGAATTGCACTTAATAGATTTGTGTAGTTTATATTCATATTGTTTATTACATTGCATTGCACATCTTTCAAACTCAAAGCATTACTTCACATTGCATAACTAATAACTAGATGTTGATAGATGACAAATTTTCAAGTACAATATAGTTTTTTAGAAAGTCAACATAAGCAGTAAAATATTTCATATAGCATAAGTAATAATTAGGAACAACTACCAATTGCATTTTCTTTTAATGGCATTCAATGAGACCATGTTTTATTGAGGCATTTTTTCAAATAGTTTACTGCCTTGTCTATGCTATGGATGCTTGGAAGAAATATATGAAAGAATAATAGTAAGCAATAGCATAGAAAAGGAAATGAGTTTTTTGGAAAAATGCCTCAAAGAAATATGGTCTCATGGTGATGTCCGTCACCATAAGACCCAAATTCTTTGAGGAATTTTTTCAAACAGCTCACTACCTTTTCTATGCTACCACATTTTCCATACATTTCTACCAAAGCATTTTATCAAACAATTCCCTTCCTTGCTGCTATGGCTAAAAGAATAAAGAAGGTGCTTTCCAACAAACTACGAATTCTTGGAAAGAAAACCTATCAAAGGATAATAGTAAGCAATAGCATAGACAAGGTAGTGAGTTGTTTGAAAAAATTCCTCGAAAAAATGTGGTCTCATGGTGATGGAATGCCATTCCATCACCATGAGACCACATTTATTTGAGGAATTTTTTCAAACTACTCACCGCATTTTCTATGCTACCACATTTTCCATACATTTCTACCAAAGCATTTTATCAAACTACTCACTTCCTTGCTGCTATGGCTAAAATCCTAAAAAAGGTGCTTTCCAAAAAACTATGGACACTTGGAAAAAATCTAGATCAAAGCATATAATAGTAAGCAATAGCATAGACAAGGTAGTGAGTAGTTTGAAAAAATCCCTTGAATAAATGTAGTCTCATGGTGATGGATGTCATTCTCTCACCATGAGACCACATTTCTTTGAGGAATTTTTTCAAACAGATCACCACCTTTTCTATGGTACCACATTTTCCATACATGTCTATAAAATCATTTATAAAACTATTCACTTCCTTGCTGCTATGGCTAAAAGCCTAAAATAGATGCTTTCCAACAAACTATGGATGCTTGGAAAAGATCAATTAAAGCATAATAGTAATCAATAGCTTAGACAAGGCAGTGAGTAGTTTGAAGAAATGCCTTGAAGAAATGTGGTATCATGGTGATGGAATGCCATTCCATCACCATGAGACCACATTTCTTTGAGGCATTTTTCAAATAGCTCACCGCCTTTTCTATGCTACCACATTTTCTGTACATGTCTACCAAGGCATTTTATCAAATGACTCACTTCCTTGTTTCTATGTCTAAAATCCTAAAAAGGGTGCTTTCCAACAAACTATGGATGCTTGGAAAAAATCTATCAAAGAATAATAGTAAGCAATAGCATAGACAAGGCAATGAGTAATTTGAAAAAAATCCCCGAAGAAATGTGGTCTCATGGTGATGGAATGTCATTCCATCACCATGAGACCACATTTCTTTGAGGTATTTTTTCAAACAACTCATTTCCTTTTCTATGCTACCACATTTTCCATACATGTCTACCAAAGCAAATAGTTCACTTCTTTGTTGCTATGGCTAAAAGCCTAAACAAGGTGATTTGCAACAAGCTATGGATAGGGAAAATAGTAAGCATGATTGTAAGAAATATATAGTTCTATAAGTACTCAAAATTTTGTTCATTATAAGCCATGACATGCATCATTGTCGTAGTTTTTGTGATTGAATAATTTGTTGTTTTATTTTCAGATATTGCAAGTGGAAACACCTCCAAATATTTAGAGGGCAATGGAGCTTGGTGTTTCTACTGCTATAGACTCCTCCATTCCTCTCATGGGGGTATGTGGCAGGTTACTAAATTTCAATTTACATGCATTGTTATAGCTGTTAGTTAGTGAAAAATCAAACCATTATTGATTCATAGTTTAATTTCTCTTTGGATGGTTTCTACAGGGCTTCAAAACACCACAACATGGGCATGCAAATATTTCCCTCAAGGAGAGTGATCGTCAAATGGTGGCAAGTGATTATTTTGATAAATATATCATTTTTTTATAATGTAATTGTTACTAATTTTTAGCTTCCAACTCAAATTAGTAAAGTTTTATTAGGCAGTTATTAAACTGGGGTGAGAAAAGTTTTGACACTTGAGCAAATTAGATAAGAAAACTAGACATTCAAAGATTTATCAGGTTCTAAAACTAAACTTTTTCTACAATTCATGTTTCAAGTATCTTGTTATTATTCATGATTACAAAACATATACCTCAAACAATTCATTTGGTTATTTCATATTATGTAGTGATTCACAAATGAAAATACACAAGTCATTATATGATATGAAATAACTGATATATTGAAAAGAAATATTTTTGTAATCCCACACAAGCTGTGGGAGTAACTATATCTGAGAGATATAAAATAGCAAGTAAATATAGGAAAATAAATGCATAAAATCATATATGGGACCCGTCATTGCCTGGAGAATGACGAATCCCATTGTTAGAGGTTGTGCCAGCATCATTGAAGTTATCCAGTTGCTCCAAGAAAGAAATCTACAAGAAGAGGAGATGTTAGAGCTTAGGGTTCCATACAAATCTCATGCATGCATAATCAAGGAAATACTTACTACTTTATAACTAATCAAGAAAATAAAAAAATGAACATCTGAATCCAAGATATCCAAAGAAAATCGTCAGAAGAACATTGAACTCCACTATTTTTATCTAACTTCTTTGTTCACTGTGCAGGTATAGGTACATGTTTCATTGCTGGTTAATCATGTTCAACATTTTAGCATGTGGTGTAAAATGTGGCTCCCACAAGGGTTGAGCCCAACATGTTGAAAGTAACATAATCTTTGATGTTTGAATATCATATGCAAACATAGTTTATCTTTCAAAGAACAATTTTCATTCATAAATGATACAAGGAAACCAATTTCCAATTGCGAAATAGTCATCTTTTGAAGGAACATTAGGTATTTCAATATGATTCTCTAACCATGTTTGGAGGAATCAAGATACAATACATTGCTATGGCATATAAAATTGGACACTCTTGAGAAAAGAGACAATTTCATGCTTAATTTGGACCTACTTTTGAGTACCCTTGAATTATTCATTCTTCAAAACAACATTTATAAGCCCTATTTAGAGGCCCTTTTCACTAAAAAATCATCTAAATCCTGACAAACAACACTTAATTCACTCATATCCTAAAAATCCATCTCCAAAAACCACTAGTGGGACCCATTTTCTACCTTGGGCGAATGAGTCCCCTCTGGTGGGACCCATTTTCCAAGGGTGGCGAATGAGTCCCTTTTGGGGAAAAATTCAATTTTGAGTGGGAATTTAATCAATTTAATTTAATTTTCAGTGGATGTCAGCCTCTTAGGTCTAAATAACAGAAAAATTAGGTGTTGATGCCTATAAATACACATTTTAGGTCATTTTTCACATCTCTTAGCCATTTTTACAAAGACAAATCAAAAGTCAAGTATTAAGAGTCTTCCACAATAAGTTTCATTAGCATTTTTCTACAACAAAGTTGAAGCTTTAGGGCAAAAAACTAGGGTTTTTGCAGGTCTTCAAGCTCACTTCTAATTCAAGATTCAACATTGCAAAGAGTTGATGATGGATGCCTATGATGAATCATGGAGAAATATAGGTTGAGGAGATGCAACTAGCTATCAAATCACACCTAACGACTTGTTTTCAAAGTGATTCCATCTTCCATTTTCTCTCCATCTTCATATTAAGGTTTGCATTACATTTGCATGTCATTTACATCCATTATCATGATATTTTGTAGGGTTTCTAGGATTGAAGTCTTGCATCATTCAAATCACATTTGTTCATCTTATTCTAGCACATTAGAATAGTTTTTTCATACTTCATATTTTCCTAGTCTTTGACACACTTAAGGCTAGGGTTTTATGCATATTTTTATTCATTCAAGGTTTGATTACCCAATTAGGGGTTTGACCAAGGAAAACCCTCCATTAGACAACAAAATTTAAGCTAATTTGTAGGTATTTTCTGAAATTCTGATCCGGGTTCCCGTTAAGAAGTACTTTGCAGGTGATGAGGTACATGTCTAAGATTTGAATTTGCAAAAAATTGAGAAAGGATTGATTAACCATGGATTGTGAATGAGTCCCACTGGAGGTGGTTGTTAGATTTAAATGCAAATTCCAATATGCATTTAATAGAAATTAGTTTCTGGGAGGAAAACCCTGACATGGGACTGATTCGCCCAGGGTGGTGAATGAGTCCCAGTCAGCCAAAAAGTCAACTTTTTTAGATTTTCAGAGTGGTTTCTAGTCTTCATCAATCTCACAGGTGCACACATTCTAAGTTACAACTTTTTGTTTAGTTCTATTTGCATTTTTTTCCATCTTTTTAAGCCTTTTGCCAATGTCACTGTGTTTTCAAACATTTCATATTTCATTAGTTTTTCATTCATAATCAATCAATTTCATCACTTTGTTGCATCTAGATCATTGAATTTAGTCATAATTTCATTGTACATACCCTGGTTTGAGTGAACCACCATAGTTTTTGGGATCTATCTCTCTCCTTTTAGGTGAAAAACCCTAAGAGTGCAAGAGAAGTACATAGAACAACAAAAATTGTTGGTTAATTTTGGTGAACCTGCATATTGAACATTATCTCTTTCTGATTTGCATTGCATTTACATCCTAGGACCTAATTGTATTGGATTTTGCATTGTTTTTGCATCCTAGGGCTTACTAAAATTGCATTAGTGAAACTATCCTTTAGAGGTCATTATTGCATTTCATTTTATCAAATCATTACAAAATTCTGCATTTCTATTATTTATCTGCACTGTACATACCTAAACACATAATGAAAAGTAAAAAAATAATAGAAAAAAGCTTAAAAACACCTCTCCTGGGACTCATTCACTGCCTTGGGTGAATCATTCCCAGTACACTTTTTGCATCAGTATTTGTAGAACTCAGTTTCTTGTTTTACACTCTTTTGTTTTCTATAGTTCCTTTTCTATTTTAGTTCAGCTATTTTTTGTTATATCTAAATTATTTTCATAAGCATCATTTCCTTTCATGGCATTTATGGATAGCATTATATTTTTGCAAGTTTCATTTTTATCATTAGTTCCTAGTTCCTGTAAATCAGATTCATCAATACATAAAAATACAAAACCACAAACATCTAACCAACCCTTCAAACAAATGATTCAATTTAGAAACACCATCTCATCCAAGCCTCTTAGTAGTGATTATGTAGAAAAGTTACATGAAGCCCTTCAGGACTTCCTCTCACTCACTTCATCCTCTAAAGCTTTCCATGAGAAACCTAAACCAATTAACAATAACTTATCTCTCAAACCTTTTAGTCACGATGACTTTGACTTGTTAGTTGAAGCCCTCCAGGACTTCATCTCGCCTAAGTCATCCACAAAGTTTTGTTGTGACCAACCTATAACAAAGAAAATTTTCCATGACAATCCTAAACCAATTGACGATAACTTACACCTCAAACCTTTTAGTCGAGATGACCTTGATATGTTAGATGAAGCCCTTCAAGACTTCATCTCACCAAAGTCATCCACTAAGATTTGTTGTGAACAATCTAAAACTAAGGATGTTAATGTGATTCAACCTCAACTCATTCTTTACCCACTCTCGCATAAACTTCATCCTTCCAATAAACCCAAGTTTACTCTTTACCCACCTAAACCTGATGTGTTGCAGCAATCCAGTAATATTACTGTTTCTCATACATATAATACTTGAAACAATCCACAACCACTGCAAACAACCCCACCCTCTTTACCATTACCTAATTCGCCTAGTGCTCCTCACTTCCCCTCACACACAAAGGAGTACGATCTTGTTGAACTACTCAAGAATACTCCCACAAATATTTCCCTTTGGGATTTACTTCAGAATTCACCAAATTACCACACTATCCTTCAAATAGCCTTCCAACACACTGTGGTTCCTCCTGGCATAAATTCAAATTATGTGTAAGATTTAATACATGGAATAAATAAAGTTAATCTAGACATTACTTTCCATCAACATGAGCTCCCTCCTTTAGAGTTGCAAAAAAAAAAAATGAAGCCTTTATGATAATTGCTCAATTCAATCGAATAGACCTGTATTAAAAGAACCCTCATTGATCATGGTTTTTCCCTTAATGTGTGTAGTGTGAATCTCCATGATAGATTGCATTTTGACAACTCACAAATCAAACCTGATTCCTTATCCATTCAAGGATTTGACAATACAACAAAGCAACTGATTGGTGCAATCACTTTACCTATTATAGTTGGGGTGGGTACTATGCAAACTCCTATTCATGTCAAGCCTTATGATATTTTGTATAATCTTATTTTAGGTAGACCATGGATTTATGAGATGAATGAAATGCCTTTGACCCTTCATCGTATAATGAAATATGTCTATAACAACAACACTTATCAAGTTGAAATAGACCTTGAGGTATGTGCAGGATCATGATGGGCCAAAAAGTGGTGATATGATGGGTATGTGGCTAACAACTTTTTTTTTACCCGAAATTGATGAAACGAAAAGGGTTTTTAAAGGAGATTCTCAACTTTCCACCAATATAAATTATGCTTTACTTTGAATTTAATAAATAATTATTAGTCATTTTCTATTTGAATTACTACTAAAGTCCTGATTGATAGGTTGATTGAAAAACATCTATAGCTTTCAAACGGTATCACATTTTTTGAATTTGAAACATGTGTCACATTCTATGCTTCGTATATTATAGGATTATATATATATATATATATATAATTTCATGAAGTTTTGACCAAGTTAAAGTGGTTACACATAAGTTTTTATATTTTTAAAAGTTGTAATAAAATATCATAATTAATTATTTACTTGGAAGAAAATTACAAAAAATATGCATCACATCGACATGATTCATCTACTTATATCTAAAATATTATAAAAATATTATCATTTTATTGTGGTTAGGGTGGTGATAGACACCTACTTCTTATTTTTTCCCTAAAATTTAAGTACTCTGGATTGAAATTTCAAATTTTCACCAAATAGATTTTCTTTTCTTTTTTAAAATAAACCTAGTAGTTTAGAAACTACATTAAATTTTCTATAGATTCTATTCTTACATATATTTGAAAGAATATAAATAACTAAATTCAATTTTTTACGTCAAGTTTCCTAACTCTAATTTTTTTGAATTTTTTGCCACTTAAGGGCCTATATTTTCCATGATGATCCTGCACATACCCCCCGAGCCTGAAAGTTGCTTACACATTGAAAATGGAACCACAAGTCCTTTGAATACATTAATTCCAACATCTAATATAGAACCTCTTGAAATTGAACAACAAGATGAGGAATCAATATCTAAATTATTTGGTGATGATTGGGGATCTTTAGAATTCATGGCTTCATTTGTGGGCGAATACATAATCACACAAAAAAGGATGAGCAACAAGAAAAACCAACTGTCATGTCAACTCATAATTCAAAAAAAATTTCTCAAACATTTATCTCCTCTGCTTTCAAATAAACCACAACACACACAACAAATTTTGATGAGATAGATTATCAACATCCACCTAATCTGAAGGAAATGGAAAGACTTTATGGAAAAGGCTATGAACTTGTGAAACAATTGGGATATACTGGAAAAGGTTGTGGAAAGTATGAACAAGGTATTCATGTCCCTATAGAACCTAATACACAATAGACAAAAAATGGATTGGGATATTCTTTTTCTAAGACGACAAAAGCCACTCAACAACCATCTTTGAATATCAACACTATTACATGTCAACCAAAACACAATCTCATAATCAAACATCCTGAATTTCTTGATATTAACTTATCACCGTCATGGTAGTATGTTGACAGTGATGAAACTCTAAAAAAAATGTTATGAATCTATGATAACACATCTTCTACTACTCCCATGAAATGAGTTACTTGTGCTATGATAATTACCAAGCAAAAAGATAGTGATATCACTAAAGAACCATATGATCCTGAAGTTCCTAAATCTAATGCACTCACCTTAGGAGATACAATTGATATACCAATGGACATAGATGATAAAGACAAAGTTATTAAAATTGGGAAGTGCCTTGACAATGAAGAACAAGAGGACACTACAAATTTACTTCATGATTTTCCTACAATTTTTGCTTGGAAATATTTTGATAAGCCAGGAATTGCTCTGAAAATTGTGACACACAACATCGTTCTTGCTGAAAATGCTAAACCTATTCACCAAAAGATACATAAAATTCACCCTAACATAGCCTTGCATGTTAAAGTAGAACTTGAAAAACTCCTTGATGTAGGCTTCATTCGACCTATTGATTATTCTTCTTGGATCTCAAACATTGTTGCAATTGCTAAACCTGATAATCATATTAGGATATGCATGGATGTTTGTGACTTGAATAAAGCCTCCTTCAAGGATGATTATTTTCTTCCTAATATAGACATGATCATGGATTCAACTACTAGACATCCTTTGTTTTCATTCATGGATGGATTTTCTAGTTATAATCAAATCTTTATCAACCCACAAGATCAATACAAAACTGCATTTACAACTGTTTGGGGAACATATTGTTGGGTTGTGATGCCTTTTGGATTAAAGAATGCTGGCACAACTTATCAACAAGTGATGACATTGATATTTCACAATTACATAAATAAAATCTTGGAAGATTATGTTGATGATATCCTTGCTAAATCCCTAACACGAAAAGACAATGTACATGTTCTTTGAAAAATCTTTGAATGAATACATAAATATAACATGCAATTAAATCCGAAAAAAGTTTCTTTGGCATAGATAGTGAATTTTTTTTTGGGTTTGGCATATCTCACAGAGGCATTGAGGTGGACACAAAGAAAATTGATTCCATTATTAACATGCCACCTCCTAAGAACATTTCTCAATTATGCACATTACAAGGTCGAATTCAAGCTAACCGTCATTTTGTTGCATCTTTAGTTGATTGTACATTACCCTTCACACATCTTCTCATAAAGGATGTGCCTTTTGATTGGAATGAGGATTGTAAATGAGCTTTTGAGAGTTTAAAGGAATACCTTGCAACTCCACCCATTTTACAACCTGATGTGCCAAACAAACCATTTATCCTTTACATAGCCACATCAACCCATGCTCTTGTAACATTATTGGCTCAACAAGACGATCATGGAGAAGAACATATTGTCTATTACATTAGTCGAACTTTAATTGATTATGAAACTCAGTACTCACAAATTGAAAAACAATGTTTAGCTCTTGTATTCACTACTAGTAAGTTGTGACATTATTTACTAACTGCTAAAATACAAGTCATCACAAAATTTGATCCCCTTAAGCATATTTTTAATAAAACCGATCTCTCTGGATGCTTAGCTAAGTGGGTGATGTTGTTAATTGAGTTTGACCTTAAGTTTGTTTCACAAAAATCAATCAAAGGACAAGCCTTAACTGATCACTTAGTCAATGCCCCTTCTCCTCTTGCTTTACCTAATCATAACTCCTTTCTTGATGATAGTGTCTTGACCATAGATGTTAAATCATGGGAATTGTATTTTGATGGATCTAAGTGTACAACAAGTTTCGGTGTTGGAGTGGTTTTAATTCCACCCGATGGAAAGCCTATTCCCTTGTCCCATCGATTAAATTTGCTATGTACAAATAACATAGTTGAGTATGAGGCATTGATTGGTAGATTGCAAGTTGCTTTAACAATGGGTGCTAAAGATATCAAGATCTTTGGTGATTCGCAATTAGTAATCAAACAAATCAATGGGACATATCAAACTACACATGACAAATTATCAAAATACAAGGATCTTACAATGAAACTATTAGAGAATTTTGAATCATTCACCATTGATAACATCCCATGAAAAGAAAATCAACATGCAGATTCGATGGTGAGTGCAACCTCTCTTATATCCCCACACCATCCTTCAACAGACTTCATCTTTGTTATTCACCCAATCATGAAACCTTTGATTGATACCCGATTAGAAGACATTTTAACAACTCAAGAAGACTCGCGAGAATGGTATGACACAATATATAATTATTTAAAAGATGTTACCATGCCCAATCCCACAATGACAAATACTCAAAATCGTTTATGAAAATTGGCATCCAAATATGTCATCCTTACCGATGTGTTGTATAGAAGATCCTTTAATGATCTATTACTGATGTGTCTTAGGGACTCTAAAATTCCTCTATCCATTGACCAGGCTCATGTTGGTGCATGTGGGTGTCATTTTGGAGGACGGTCATTAGTGCAAAAACTCATATGTATGGGATATTATTTTTGACATATGGAGAAAGACTGCTTTGCTTATATTAAACAATGTCACAAATGTCAAGAACACAACAATCTGATTCATGCCCCTACTTCTGAACTCCATGCCCATATTCCCATTTGTCCATTTTTAGTATGGGGATTAGATCTGATTGGAAAAATTTCACCACCCTCCTCTGCTGGACATACATTTATAATAACTGCAATAGACTATTTCACAAAATGGGTGGAAGCTATTCCTCTTCAATCTACAAATGCTGAAATAATTTGTTGTTTCATATTGGAAGACATAATTGCTCGCTTTGGACTCCCATCCACGATAGTTTCCAACAATGGAACCCCATTTAAGAATAATGACATAAATAAATTTCATTCAACATTCAACATCAATTTTCCACACCATACTATCTGCAATCCAATGGAAAAACTGAAAGCACTAATAAGATTCTTGAACAAATCCTAAAGAATTTTTTTAACAAACATCATAAAGATTGGCATACACAATTACATTATGCACTTTGGGCTTATCGAACAAGTGTTAGATTATCCATAGGAACTACAACCTATAACCTTGTTTATGGTACTGACGCAATCATGCCCTTGGAGTTAGAAATTTCTACATTGTGAATTGATCTTCAAGGCCTTATTTATGATGCCACTCATAAAGACCAATGATTGCATGAGCTTGAAATGCTTGATGAAAAGTGCATTAATGCTCTTGAGCATCTCCAAGCTTACATTAAGCAATTACAACAAAAAAACAATACTCATGTCATTCCTCGAACATTTCATAAGGGTGATTTCACTCTCTATGAGAATCAACGCAATACTCACATGCTAACCATGAAGATAGATAAATTTAGCCCTAATTGATTAGGACCTTATATAATCGATACCAGTTATGGTTTTGGTGCTTACCTGTTAATAGAGATCGATGGAACACCCCTTAAGGAACCTATTAATGTCATGCATTTGCATCAATATTACCTCTAATCTCTTTTAATAGTATGATTGATAAAGTAGTGTTGCCTAAAGTTATTTGATTACATTCTAAATAACTTTCACATTGCTTCATTCTTGACAACTGATCATGTGTTTGTCTTGAACACTAGGGTAATTATTTAAGTCATTTTTATAATTGCTTTAGGCTTTATACTATTCACCATTGTGTTATGTTAAGTTTGATCCTTATATGAATTATAGGTGTATCTAATTTAACACACTCTCTTTAATTTAACATTGTTGTATCTAAAGTGAAACTAAAATATGTTTTACATTAGATCACATTACTCATGTTAAATCATGTAGACATTAATTAAATAATTTTGCAACAATATTTAATTAATCACATTGGCATTTAACATTCAAACACATTAAGAAATATTGAAAAACACCAAATGCTCATGTATATATATATATATATATAAATTTATGTACATCTCATTATCATATACAAAATCACTAGGGTCTATGAGAAATAGACCCTTTGAGCTTTGGTGCCCGTGATTTGATCCCCAGACATCATGAGACGGTCGTGTGTGATCATGATTGTGATCCTCTGACTCCGAGTGCAAACTCCAGACCTTGTACTTTCCCAAGAGCCACATCCCTCTCCTCTTATGGCTATGCTATCTTTGCATGTAGTCTCTCCATCTTTGCTGGAGTCTAAGATGACTATCTTATAGTCTTCGCTCAGTGGAGTCATCTCGTCATGCCCTCATACACTGCTCGTAGGTTTGCAAAAGGTCTGAGCGACTTTGGCTCCTCCTCCATGATTGGTGGGGGCACATAATTAGGGTCCATCTCCTCCTCGTCAATGGATGTAGGTACTATCTCTATGGCAGCCTGATGATAGAACTCTCGCTAGTCCCTCGTCACTCCTACAAGATAGACACAATACATAATTAGTAAACATCATCATGTATCAATATATATAGATTAAACACTAAAGTACATGCATAAAATCAAATATCATCACCTATATCTCCAGTAGGCTGAGGGACATCAACCTCATCCTCTCTAGGGGCATGGAGGACATGTTAACCTCTCTTAGATTTTGGGAACTGATGTCTACTATAGATACTGCATGTGATCTAGTCACACAAGTGTGTGAGGACTCTCCTTGCTTGTGTCAATCCTTAGCCACTACCTCATCACCCTCACTCATGGGTGGCTCCTCCTCATACTCCTCCTCCTCCTCCTCCTCCTCCTCTCCTCCATCCTGGTCCTCATAGTTAGGATCAACATTTGAATCATAATCATCATCTATAACATCTGTGAATATATCTGTCACTCTATATCGTACATCCTCAACCCTGTCCTCTACCTCATCTCCCTCATCTGATGTTGGTCCTGCATCACCTATAGGTACATTCATGGGAAATACAGGAGCTAGTCATGTCACTGACCAACACTCCTCATGCTCATCTATGCTGCCAAAGTTATCAGCATCAGAGATTGGTGGCAAATCATGATCTAAATCATCAGAGTCACTCTGGACAACATGGTCTATAGTGATCCAAATGGTATCCCTTGGCCTCCAGGAACTCCACATTGATCTCTTGATGAAGGGGCATGCCCTCGATGGTTTCTGCACCTACCCAAATTGTTGCATGAATTGACCATAATAGAAATGACGTACAACATAGTCATGCTGCCCAATGAAAAAAAATTCCATCTACATCCTCCTCAGCTGTCCTGTGGGATCTGGCCACTGTAGTGTGAGTGGTTAAGGTCTCCATAGGATCTCGTCCTCCTCCATCCAGTCAAATCTCACCCTCCAAAAATTTAGGTCTCTATATTGCCACAAGCATCATAGAGGATAGTCGAAGGCTCATGGATATCCTATGGATATAGCACATGGGAAACCGACAAGCCTGGTGCATGTAATATGCTCGAGGTACCATACCTACAGAAGCATGTAGTGACCATAATGTCGATCTCTCAAAAAGAAAATCCGCCAAGATTATAGTAAAGATGTGCCAGGATACAATGCCCCCAAGCATAAACCGTCTTGCGCTTTTCCATCTCACAAATCAAGTGAACCTTTCCTCTATCTAGGTGTGTCACTCATCCATTAGGATTGAGTACTAGATCCACTGTGTGCATCATAATCTATCTCACTATGGGGCTCATGAATATAGTAGCATAGGAAGCTTGATTCGCGCTCTCATGCGCTCATCATGAATAGGTCCATCCAAGTAGTACTGCATGTCCACCTTCTTCTCATGAAATGATCTAACTCCTTGGAAATATACCTACTCTCCCCGAATAGGAACTCAGAGAATCCAGTGTACATCCTCTAGGGTGATGGTCATCTCCTTGGTTAGAAGGAGAAACATAGATGTGTCGGTGTCCCAACGCTCGCATAGGGCCATTAGCATGGCATCATGGTATCTCATAGGAGGCATTAGATATGCCCAATAGATTCGTACTACCTGCAGATGCTTCGTCTCTGCTACTAACAGTGCTGGAGCTAAATCTCTAAGAAAACTAATCTGTCTCCCTCCTAGCCACTATCGTGACTAGGTGGGTACCTATTAAAATCACAACAATATGCTCTAAAAATTCATCTAATATCTTCAATTTTTACATTATTCATCATGCAAGTGTGCTAAAGTTCATCTAGTGTGATTTTCTAAAGGCCCTAGACACTTTAGAACCCTTTTGGGACAATTTGCGAAGAAACGAGACACTTTGTGAACAAATAGGACAATTTGCGAAAAAGGGGGAAACTTTGCAAATTTTTTTTCCAAGACCCTAAATTAACCTATGAATGCATTAAAAATCATTAAATCATTACAAAATCACCAAGTGAAAGTTGTAGAATTGACTCACCTCATGACACAGCTCGCAGTGTGCCACCTACTCTCGAAGCTCACCTAGTTGTGAAGGTGTGTAACCTCGTCTACTAGGCATCTTCTCGTTTCACTTGTCACTCAAGCTACAAGAAGGTAAAATGCAATACTAAGTGACAAACTACTCTCCTTTGCCTCTTTTAACTCCGTCTACTCGACATCTTCTCATCTCACTCATGACTCTCAAGCTACAAGAAGGTAAAATGCAATACTAAGTTGCAAACTACTCTCCTCTACCTCTTTTAACCTATTTTCATCCCTTTTTACTCTTATGCATTAAAATAGGGTTATTTTCTCTTAAGAATTCATAAAGTATCTTTTCTTAAAAACAACATAACGGGAGCTAGGGGACTCCGTTTTCAATGTTATTTGATGCATTGGAATCATGATTCCACACCCGAAATCATCAATCATCTATCGTTACATGAAATGGTACTTGGAAATGGCATATGGTATGATGTTCCTTATTTGACGTGGCTAGATTGCTACCTTGATTCCACCTCTGTAAAGAAAGAAAAATCAAGGGGGTGCATACATCTACCCTCGAATTTGATTTCTAGAAAGTTAGATAAAATGAATTTTGGAAAATTAATGAATTTTTGCTCTAGGATGTGGTTCCTAATGTGGGTATGTGCAGGATCATCATAGAAAAAACAAGCCCTTAAGTGGCAAAAAAATTAGAAATATCAGCTTGTTAGGCAACTTGATGTAAAAATTTGAATAAGTTATCTATATTATTTCAAAAATAAGTAAGGATAGAATCTGTAGCAAATTGAATGTAGTTTCTAAACTACTAGGTTTGTTTAAAGAAAAAAATTCTATTTGGTGAAAATTTGAAATTTCAATGTAGTAGTACTTAAATTTCAGGGAAAAAATAAGAAGTTGGTGTCTGTCTGACCACCCTAACCACAATAAAATGATAATTTTTTTTATAATATTTTAGATATAAGTAGAGGACTCATGTCGATGTGATGCATATTTTTTTGTAATTTTTTCCAAGTAAATAATTAATTATGAATTTTTTCAACTTTTAAAAAATATAAAAACTCATATGTGACCACCTTAGCTTGGTCAAAACTTCATGAAATTCAATTTTATTTTTTTAATCCTATAGTATATGAAGCATAGAATGTGATACATGTTTTGGATTCAAAATTGTGATACCGTTTGAAAGCTATAGATGTTTTTCAATCAGCCTATCAATCAGGACATTAGTCATAATTTGAATAGAAAATGAATAATAATTACTTATTAAATTCAAAGTAAAGAATAATTTATATTGGTGGAAAGATGAGAATCTTCTTTAAAAACTCTTTTCGTTTCATCAATTTTGGGTTAAAAAAAAGTCGTCAGCCACATACCCATCATATTGCCACTTTTTGGCCCATCATGATCCTACACATACCCATGTTGTGGTTTTGTAGATAACTACATTGGGGGCATCATTATCCCATATTTTGAATGAGTATCCTTTTATGCAAAAAAGTGTACTGTTTAGAGTCCTTTAGCTTACATATGCACGTAGAGTCATATGGGCGCTAAAGTGGGAGCTAAATGCGGCGTAGAAAATTTGACACTCTTGAGAAAAGAGATAATTTCACTCTTAATTTGGACCTACTTTTGAGTACCCCTGCATTATTCATTCTTCAAAACAACATTTATAGGCCCCTAAGACCCATTATTTTTTATTTAGAACCCTATTTCACTTATAAATCATCTAAATCCTGACAAACAACACTTAATTCACTCATATCCCCAAAATCCATCTCCAAAAACCACTAGTGGGAAACATTTTCCACCTTGGGAAAATGAGTACCCTCTAGTGGGACCCATTCGCCAAGGGTGGCGAATGGGTCCCTTTTTGGGAAAAATTCAATTTTGAGTGGAAATTTAATCAATTTAATTTAATTTTTCAGTGGATATCGTCCTCTTAGGTCTAAATAATAGGAAAATTACGTGTTGATGCCTATAAATACACATTTTAGGTCATTTTTCACATCTCTTAGCCATTTTTACAAAGCAAAATGAAAAGTCAAGTATTAAGATTTCCACTATAAGTTTCATTAGCATTTTTCTACAACAAAGTTGAAACCTTAGGGCAGCAAACTAGGGTTTTTTAAAGTCTTCAATATCACTTCTCATTCAAGGTTCAACATTGCAAAGAGTTGATGATGGATGCCTATAGTGAAACATGGAGAAATCTAGGTTGAGGAGATGTAACTAGCCATCAAATCACACCTAAAGACTTGTTTTCAAAGTGATTCCATTTTCCATTTTCTCTCTATCTTTAGATTAAGGTTTGCATTACATTTGAATGTCATTTACATCCATTTGATATGTTGTAGGGTTTCTAGGATTGAAGTCTTGCATAATTCAAATCACATTTATTCATCTTATTCTAGCACATTAGAATAGGGTTTTGTCATACTTCATATTTTCCTAGTCTTTGACACACTAAAGGCTAGGGTTTTATGTCAATTTTATTCATTCAAGGTTTGATTACCCAATTAAGGATTTGACCAAGGAAAACCCCCCATTAGATACCAAACTTTAAGCTATTTTGTAGGTATTTTTTGGAATTCTGATCCGGGTTCCCTTTAAGAAGTACTATGTAGGTGAAGAGGTACAGGTTTGAGATTTGAATTTGCAAAAAAATGAAAAAGGACTAATTCACCATGGATGGTGAATGACTCCCACTGGAGGTGGTTTTTAGATTTGAATGCAGATTCTAGGCACCAGTGCCAAAACATAACTTGTGACTTTAGGGCGCCAAATGTGTAGCTCCTATCCGTGTTTGTTCACAAATCTTACCTTTTGAGCACAAAACAATCCTCTATAACACTAGATTTCCCCAGTAAAATGGACCTTCACATATATCCGAGTCTCTTCTACCTTAAGTCAGTCACCTGTTTCACAATGCTCGAGCCTTGCAAACCCACATCATTACTCATTAGGCACTAACAAAGTGTTTCCAACAACAACCCCTTAAGTCACTTTGAAATGCAAATAGAATTTCCTCAAACAATTTTGATACATTTTCACTGCAAGCACAAACTGTTCTTACATTGAACAAAGATGTTTCTTGTAGCTGCTTATGTCTAGAGTAAAGTTTACTTTGCAATATCAATTTGACACATTTTAAACTAGAAAAAATGGCACCCCTACTTACAACACAAATGTTTACAAGTCACTATGTCATAATGCATACAATTGAGAATTATCTAGTATACTGCTTCTGACATGCTCCTTGCATGTCATATGCAGTAAGGATAATTCATTTAAAAGTCTACCCTCAAAATGTACATCATCTGGCATTGCCATTGGAAATGGCATCTTGTACAAAATCCTCACATTGAGAAAATCCACCAGAAAGAGCATCACTCAAAGAATCCATTATATCAAATGCTTCTTACATATCACTAGTGCTTTGCATGTCTTCCAGCCAATTTTGCAACTCCTTTGAAAATCCCAACATACCCTTCATGTCTTGTAACCTTTCCCTCATGGTAACTTCCCAAAGCTCCATACTAAAAGATTCACTACTACTCTCATCATTAGTTTTTTCGCTTCCATCCATTACTGACAACTGACCTAGATAAATCATATCATGGAGTACCTTGGCAAACATTTTTTGATGTACAAGCTGGGAATACTTTGAGGGAAAATCGATATCACCATTTCAAGAATGAACTTTCTTTCACCATATATAGATCCTCAAATTTTGAAATAGATTCCTTGATGCTTGATGACTGTCATATGGATACACTCATGTCAATATTAATTTATGAGCATTTGATCTCTTTATGCTTGGACCTATGTCATCAATTTATGTCCTTATATGGTAACATTTTAACACTTACAACTTCACAACTGTGTAGAGCATGTCGAGTCCCCATGTGGGCCTGACTAAAAAAAAAAATCATTTTGAAATAAATTCCATGCTCAATTGACCTTGAATTTTCTTCTGAATGCATCTAAGGTGAAAAATGAGCTGGGTTGTCATTTAAATTTTCTTTTTAGCATAATTGCACAGTGATCATTTGAAACTAGCCAGGTGGGCTTCTGAATCACCTCGGGAAACTAATCAAACAACCTCTTAAGTCATGAAAATTTATAGGCATGTAGAAATTTGAACCAAGAATTTAGTGCAAGAAATGGTTTGGTAAAATTCATCCTAAGGTGCAAGATATTCATTGCCAAAGTGGCCTACTCAGAATTTTTTGCAACTGCACTTGTTCAAAACCAATTAGGGCTCACCAAGTTGCCACTTCGAGAACATACCAAATCATATCCTAGGGAACTTCCATAAAAAAAACAGGTCATTTGGGTCCACTAAGTATATGTACAAAAGGGATTTCCTTCAATCAACATTCCTCACAAGATATTAAAGGTCAAACTTAACCTCCCTGAAACATTTCTGGAAATGCAAATGTAAAATCATAACTGCATTTGCTTTTGACCTGGTAAAAATATCAAATCTGATCCCGAGACTCTAAAACCAGACCAGGGAGCATATGAATGTAAGGGTAATGTAGGGAACCAATCCATTCATCATGATGATCATCCAGCTGTAAAATATCAACTCGAACAAGAGGCCACTTCGCAAGACTAAGAGTTTGCAAACAACAAAACAGTCCTAGAACTAGGCTCCAACTTTTCCTTTCAAAACCATATCAAAACTCATCATGGGAAGCTGAAATCAGACATACATGTTCACATATGTCAAATGAATATTCACATCAAAGGATTTGACATAAAAATCAAGTGGCTCCAAATTATGACCCTCCAAAGTAGGTCACTTGGGCAGATTTTTTAGGTGCACTTTTGAGTCCGCAAAGAAAATTTTTCAACATGGGTACTTCAAATTTATGAAATTTGAAGGTGCCATCATAATGTACATCCATATTAAATTTTCTAAAATAATTATTAAACTTTGAATATGTTTTATATATACTTGTATCAAGGATAAAAATTAAACAATTAACCTTATTATTATGCTTAGGCTATTCAAGCATTTTGACAAACACTTGGCATGGAATGTTCCAACTTTTGTATGTAAAGAAGTCTATTTCTTATAATATATCTATAAAAACAAACTCATAACTACATATAATCAATCCATGAATTTTTGAAAACACCCAAGCATATAGTATACACACATGAAGAGTTGTTTATACAATATATATTTGAAATATAGTCATGGATGCTATTTCTTGATAAAATATCCAACATATTAAACATATAGAGATTGTAAACTTAACATATTCACATACCCATAAAAATGGTTGTAAATAGCTCGTTAACAAGCTCTATGGCCTCTCTTTGTTTATTTACTCTTCTAGTTCACCCAATAGGTCTCCCTAAGATGCAGCTCCTTCCCTTTTTTCATTCTCTTCATAAAGGAAAGAAATCCAAAAACTAGTTCTTCCCAAGTGGCTATCATACCCCCATGAGCTCCATGGCTAACCATTTCCTTCAATAATTCAATACAAAACCAAATCAAATCCCTTCTAATTAATCAAATGTGTGAAAATAATAAAAATCAATTTGATTTGGGTCAACCTTTCTTGCTACAACAAGCCTACGACTTAGTGCTGAACCAAATTCTATCCCCCATATGTTCTCACAAGTTTTCTTTAAAAAATCTAATAATTTTAAATGAAATATATGTTTTCCAAAGTATCTCATCAAATAACCATAGTGTAAGAGAGGGGGACCACTGCATACAAGACCCTAGGTCATAGAGGGCCAAGATGCAAGAGGCTTCCCTAACTTACCTCAGCTAAGTGTAATGTTAGGAAATGCAAGGCGAGAGTGACAAGGACCGTGAGGCCTCTCAATCACTCTGCAGATCCAAAATGTAGGAAGGGGCTGGGCGAGCCAGTTTTTAGGTCTAACACTACACCTCAGGAAGATCTCTATCTGAGGATGAAAGCACGGTCTCTCGACATAAACATGGCATGCTGGCATCTTCAAAGTGTGTTGGCATCCATACGACCAAACAATAGTGAAGACAAGGTCAAACCAAGAAAAACTAGCTAATGACCCAACTAACTAACTAAAGGGCCAAAATGATGTGATTAAATAAATGAAATACTCTCTAATATTATAAAGTAAATGGACAAGAGTAAGAAGGGCAAGGAGGATCTCACCAAGGAATTTGTTCACTAGCTGATCCCTCGAAAATCATGTACTCCTACACATAGAAAGAGAGGATATTGTTGGGTGGCTATATAGGGGTCTTCCTCAGTCAAACCCCCGTTTAGGTGTTTCCACCTCCACGAAAAACCAAGAGAACGAGATAAAGAGAACAATATAGTAAAGAGAATTAAAACACTACAAAACAGTAAAGTGCTAACTCAACCAAGTGATAGAGGAGAGGAGAGGGAAGCTTACCACCTCCACCAAGAGTGCTCAAGGCTGTTTGGGGGAGAATATGAGAGTACTCGAGTCTCTGCTGCAATGGTGTGGTCCCAAACTTGCTCTATTGAAGTGATGGAGTGTTTCTTTGGCTACAATGGAATGCAAAAATGCTGCTTGGAGCTTGAAGTGGATGCAAAAGAGTGTGTTGAAGCTTTTCAATGAAGTGAAGAAGATGAAATGCTTGTTCAAGGAATGAATTTGAAGGAAGGATGGAGAAAAAAAACCATATTTAGGTTGGTCGGCCGAAGGGGGCATTACAACTTGACTCCCAATGAGAAGTGTAATGCCTCTGCAGGTTCAACTGCAAGAATCTGCCAGGGACATAAGCATGTCACGCGGACGTCTGCGTGCCACATGGGTGTCCCCGACAGAAATGGCTCCACCGATGCTCAAAACAGGTGCCAAGTGTGATGCAAGCAGTCGAGTTAGGTGGAATTAAGCCTCCAAACTTGGTTTTCTAAGGTGGATAAAGGAAAAAAGGAGATTTGCACATGGGGTGCAAATTCACTCTTATACATGTTTTCCCCACTTTAGCGAGCACAAACACTGATGAGTGCTCGGTAAAGTAGATCAAGAAAGAGTATGGTTAGAAATGTATACCTGAACCATCAAGGAAGTAGACAATGATCTGGTGAACCTGAAGGTGCAGGGAAAGCGAATGGCTCCATAGTTGCTCAGAACTATGAAGTTGGAAAAACAAAGCGTCTTATAGGCCCGCGGATCTGCAAGGAGGAAACCCCCAAGATCTCTCACATGAAGGAATCCTTGTGAAGTAAGCACCTTATAGGCCCACAAACCTACAAGGAAGGTATCCCCCAAAAAATCTAGCATGGAGGAAACCCCAAGGAAGTAGACTTCACAAAGTCAAGAAGCGACCAAATAGGTAAGTAAGCTAGGTGCAAAAGGGGAATGGAATAGGTCTAGTCAGGCTGCCCCCAGGCTAGACGCAAAGGAATCCATTTGAGGTAATGAATTTCAAAGAGGGGTTCCCTCATGAACCCGCCATAAATAAAAAGGGGGGTCCACTCAAAGGACACATAGTCTGAAAGTGGATGTTCTTCTCATAGCAATCCATTATCAAGGAATCCTTTCGAAAGATGTTCACTTCATCAAGGAATTTGAAAGGAAGGATATATACCCCCATGCGAGGGGAATGTTCAAGTTGTTCCCACTTTGGAGGAAGGTCTTCAAACCCTTTCTTTATGAACCCGTGATGAAGGAAACACATTTTGTTAAGGTTCCAAGTTGAGAATGTGATTCCAAAGAAAAGTTTGTGTGGATTTTTGAGAAAAAATTCGTTGAAAATGAATGCATTTTCTAAAAATAAAAATGTTAAAGAGAAGGCGTTGTCACACATGAAAGGACAACACAAACAAAGAAGAGAAAAAAGATAAAGAAAGAGAGAAAAAGAAATGCAAATAAAGGGCACAGGGGTAGCCTAATATTTTGGGGTCAGAACTGCTCATAAATATATATATGTATGTATAGTAATAGTATATAAATGAACTACCATCAACACCCTACTATATCAGGCCATTCAAAGAATGCACGAAAAGGAAAAGTAAAAATAAAAAATTGGGTCAACATGGAAGGGAAGCCTAAAGGCTCCCAATGCTTTGCATCATCCCCAATTTATCGAATGTTGAACACAAACATGGAAGAATGATGTTACAGATAGAAGAAGGTTCGCGATGCAAAAACCATGCCTATATCTAGGCACCAATAGGGTTGACAAGGGTCATCTAGGCACACATAGCACAAGTACGAGGGAACACTTCACAAAACACACTCACACACACGCAAGATCAAGAAAAGGGGCCTCCTCCTAATATTGATCAGCCAAGAGTTCATCCACTTCCCAATCTAACTCATGATAAGGGGAAGGAGGACGAGCCTACAATGGTGGGATGTTAAGAGGAGGAGCATCTGGCACTCCTGCAACAAGGGCTAAGGAAGAAGCCCCGCAAGGTCTTCTTCAGCGAGCTCTTATGGAGCTAACGTCAGTGATTTTGTGAAGATTGCTAACAAGGATGAGACTTCATCCACAAAGTTAAACATGCACCCTACAGGAGCGTCATGTCTAACTTGAGTGGAAAGGAGAGGTTGTGCCTGAGGTTCATCGCTAGGCTCACCAAATGACTCGGGAGCGGTGACAAACTTAAGGGAAGCTAGGACCAGCTCCATCACCAAGACAAAAAAAGCCAACACGGGGCCCCCTTACGGAGAAGGCAGGGTCCTCTTACGTCTTTCATTGCTAGAAGGACTGCCCTCCACTTCTTGTTTTGTCAGAAGAGATGAAATCCTTACGGACAAGGCCAGGGGCACAGAGGAAGAGGAGGAAAGAACCATGGTGGATACAACCAAGGTATTAACCATATCCATGGGCTTTGGTAAAGGCTAGATATCCAGAACGAAGATCAAAAAATGTGGCTCCACCGAAGGAGTGATGAACACCTGTACCCGTTTAGGGTTAGGTGCATTCGTACTCACAATAGAAGCTAGGAGAAATATGAAACTAGACTAAAGGGAGGTAGAAGGAAGGGAGGAAGAAGATGCTATAGGAGGCCCTAAAGCAAGGGCGGTCATTTCTTCCTCCTTCCTTTGTGAGGTAGCCTACTCGCCTAGGAGAGCCTTTCATCGGCGCTTGCATTTGGGTGCAATGCAGTTTCTATGACTCTTGGAGTAAGAGGTCAAGGTTTGTGAAGGGACAAAAGGTTCCTGTGCAACCATAGGAATGTCCACCATGATCATTTCAGGCAGAGGGATAGGTTCCTGCATGGGAGTAGGAGGAACAAGCTGACGAGCAACATGAGTCAACTTGAGAACCTTGGTAGTGGGCCTCTTTCTACTCACAGCCTTAGGAGCAGGAGTAGTAGGAAGCTGCAGGTCGAATTCTCTACTAGAACCTTTCTTTTTTCCATATAAATAATACCACGGTCTGGGATATTCATTAGGGAGGTCCGCGATCCTAAGCTTGGGTCTATGCCAAGGAGGAATCATCAAACTTAGTGAGTAGCCATTAGGCTGGCTCATCCAATACTCTTCCCAAGAAAGGGGAGAGGATGAGGTAGTCCGAGAGGAGGTTGCCTTCTCTTTACCTTTACAGGAAGGAGAGGGAGCCAATGTGGACTTCTCCTTCCCTTTTGGGGAAGGGAGAGTAGTTGGTGTAGGCTTCTCCTTCTCCTCTTGGGAAGAGGAGGCGACCAATTGTTCTTTCATGAGAAGGGTTAGCTTTGGCTCCCCTTTTCCCCCAATTTTATACTTTGCATAATTCTTGTAAAGTAGGTTCATTCTTGGAGGAAGCAAACCGACTGGGGAGGGCCAAAAGTGGTCCAACGGATATCCACCATGGGATACCAAGGGATAGAATCTAGTGTCATGCACTATGTGCACAACAACTTCATGGGGGAACTTTAAACACTTGTGAATAATGGAGGCGAGCCAGGGTATTCCTAGTTTTAGTCAGAATAGATCCAACTTTGGGATAACACCGAAGACTATGTTGACAGCCCTAGGTCCAACCAGGATAGACAAAGTAATCGAGCCATAAGGTTTAAGGCACATACCATCATGTGTACGGATGGTAGATTTCATCTCTTCATATTTTTCTTTTTGTAATGAATTTAATACTAATGTCTCCTGAGTGATAACATTCACGCAACTCGCAGGGTCAATCAAGACTCCTGTCACAATGTTGTCATTGACACGAGCTAGAATGTAGAGAGGTGATGATTTGTTGTTTAAGGGTAAATCTCATGATGTAAATGTAATGTTCGGTGAACCTGGTGTTGGTAGAACAGTGGAAGTTATCATGACCATATTGACATAGGCCTCGGGTTGGGTAACAGAATCAACAGGATCAATAATCATGTTATTAGAGTGTGACAAAAATGGGTCTGTGTATATCTATAGTTCATTATTGGCTTTCGCCACTAATTTGTTAGCATTTGGTTTATTCCCATCAAGACGAATGGTACTATCCTCGATGCGGTCTTGTATCTCACGATGCAACTACATATAGTGTTCACTATCATGTCCATTGACATGATGGTACTGACAATAGGCACTCCCATCATACCAATTAGGGTAGGGTTCTTTAACAGTCTTAAGATCCAAAAAAATTACGATCTTATCCTCTAACAACTTTTGTAAGATGGAAGTATAAGATTCTGATAACTTTGTGAACTTTCGGTTATGTTTGAGGCCATTGTCATTAGTAGCGGCTACTACATTCACAATGGATTTACCTTTCCCAGAGATTGATACGATGGAATTCCCCTCAGAATGCGAGCATGAGGAAGATCCCTCGAGCTGAACAATTGTCTATTGGTATTCTCGTAAGGCTGCACATAACTGCGCGAAAGAAGGGTATTTCATAAGGGTGAACTTCTCTTTCTAAGGCCTTTGTAAGTTCCCTATGAATACCTTCTGCACATTAAAATCGGGTAGCTGATATGGGATTTGTGAAAGGAGTGCTTGATAGCACACTATAAAATCAATGATCTTTTTATTATCTCCTTGTTTACATTGGACAAGATCCAAAAAGGTCATCTTCGGTCAAGTTTTTGCTTGGAATTGTCTAAGGAATTGGTTTACAAGCTGGTCAAATGAGAAAGTAGAGTTGTCAGGTAAGGAACAGTACCACTCAAGTGTTGTATCCTTGAGAGATCGGGGAAACAATTTAGCCATCAACATGTCGTGATGGAAGAAGTTGGTGTAAAGGGCATTAAAGGCAGACACATGTGTCTGTAAATATCCCTTACCACCATAATTCTCAAATTTATGGATCTCCATTCCTTGAGGGAAAGGAGTGTTTAAGATGGCAACCAACAATGGGATATGTCAGAAGAAGGGCTAGAAGATAGGTGGGGTAGAGGCTTGGGAAAGACTCACGAATTGGCTCTGCATCTTACCCATTTTCTGAGGGAGATTGTTTAGAATAGGGTCATTAGAAGATAGAGGGCCAGAGGGACCTCCTTCGGAACCACCGCCATGGCATCCTCTAGAGCCATGACCGCTATGACTTCTGCCAAAACCACCACCAGGGCCATCGCCACCAATACAGCCTCTACCAGAACCACCACTGTGACCTCCCCTGGAGCCACCTCCATCGACACTACCTCTGCTACCAAATCCAACACCACTACCAAAGCCCCCACCACTCATCCCGCCGAAGCCTCCACCACTAGAGGTGACAAGAGGGGTGAAGCTAAAGCCCAAGGGGACCCTGTTCACTTTGATAGTTTCAAGTTGTTCAGAGACGAAAGGGATACTAATAGAAAGGAAAGTGTTGGCCATAGAGATAGATGTGGGGGGCATTGATACTGCTAACTATCCTTCACACTCTTCGAAAGTGACTCCTTGTGCAAAGCTAGGGTTGTTCGAAGGAGCACATGCTTCGGTGAGACCAAGGAGGCTAGTCAGAATCTCAATGCATGTTCGATCTTTACTCATCATATTATTTAACTCACTGACAACCCGAGTAGCTCTAGCCATCTTCGGATTTCTTTCTAGGCGGCTTTCTAAGTTGCCCAATCCCTTAGTAAGGGTGGCAATGTATTCTGTGGGAATTTGAACAGCCTCATACTCATCCACCGATGATGGTGTAGGAGATGTAGGGGGAAAGGGAACATGATCGGTTTTATTAGCAAATCCCATATTGTTCCTTGACAACTGCTCCTGCACAGCCAAAATAATAGCGGGAGCAAAGAAGGGGCCTATATAGAGACCAATCGAGACATTTATCCTTTCCATCGGGAGGTGTCGTATACTTCTCCTAACAATATACCCAAAAGTTGTAGATTGGGTTGTGATGCTCATAAACCTTCACAACACTCAGGACCACAATAGTCACGAAGTACATGAGAGAGATCTCAACAATAATGGATGAACGGACATTGGTCGGGTTCACCAAAAATGTAAGAGAGGGGGACCACCATGTGCAAGACCCCATGTCACAGAGGGCCAAGATGTGAGAGGCTGCCCTAACTTACCTTAGCTAAGTGTAATGTTAGGAAATGCAAGGTAAGAGTGACGAGGACTGTGAGGCCTGTCAATCGCTTAGTAGACCCGAAATGTAGGAAGGGGCTAGGAAAGCCAGTTTTTAGGTCTAACACTATGTCTTAGGAAGCTCTCTATCCGAGGATAAAAGTGTGGTCTCTGGACATCAGCGCAGTGCGCTGATGTCTCCAAAGTGCGTTGGCGTCCTTACGGCCAGACAACAGTGAAGATGGGGTTAAACCAAGAAAAACTAGCTAATGACCTAGCTAACTCACTAAAGGGACAGAATGATGTGATTAAATAAATTAAATACTCTCTAATATTATAAAGTAAAAAGACAAGATTAAGAAGGGCAAGGAGGATCTCACCAAGGAATTCATTCGCCAGCTGATCCCTCAAAAAGCATGTACTCCTACACACAGAAAGAGAGGAGAATGTTGGGTGGTTGTATACGGGTTTACCTCAGTCAGACCCCCATTTAGGTGTTTCCACCTCCACGAACAACCAAGAGAATGAGATAAAGAGAACAATATAGTAAAGAGCACTAAAGCACTAAAAAATAGTAAAGTGCTAACTCAACCAAGTGATAGAGGAGAGTTGAGGGAAGCTTACTACATCCACCAAGAGCACTCAAGGCTGCTTGGGGGAGAATATGAGAGTACTCAAGCCTCTATTGCAATGGTGTGGTCCCAAAATTTCTCTACCAAAGTGATGGAGTGTTGCTTTGGCTACAATGGAATGCAAAAATGTTGCTTGGAGCTTGAAGTGGATGCAAAAGAGTGTGTTGAAGCTTTTCAATGAAGTGAAGAAGATGAAATTCTTGTTCAAGGAATGAATTTAAAGGAACCTTGGATGGAGAAAAGCAGCCATATTCGGGTTGATCGGCCGAAGGGGGTGTTACAACTTGACTCCCAATGAGAAGTGTAACGCCTCTGCAGGTTTTACCGCTAGAATCTACCAAGGACCTAAGCGCACCATGTAGGCATCCCCAACAGAAACGCCTCCACCAATTCTCAAAACAGGTGCCAAGTGTGATGCAAGCAGCAGACGTAGGTGGAATTAATCCTCAAAACTTGGTTTTCTAAGGTGGATAAAGGAAAAAAGGGGATTTTCACATGGGGTGAAAATTCACTCTTATACACATAGTAAAGCTAGAAATTATTGTTTTTAATTCCCTTAACATAGGAAAAAAAAATACCATAAGTCACACAATAAAACAGTATAATATACTAACGTAAATAATTGAATGCAACAACCTTTTAAGATATAGACATCATGCAAACACTTAAAAGAAATGATGACTTCATACCCAATGTTTTTTAAAACACTCATAAACAAATTTCTACTATGCCTATGAATACATTATCATATTATCACATTAGAAATTCATACAAGTGTGGGTTTTCAGAAGGTATGTACAAATTCCCTATTTTCATGATCTAGATCCCTCTCCTAGATGATGCTTTCCCTTTACATGCAAGGGTAAATTATCTAACCAACATCCACCTCATGATAATGGACAATAGTTAGTTTGCATTAGGAAAAGCTTTAAGAAACCCTCCCCTTGGTGAAGGTGTAAAATCCTAGCGAATCTTGTATACTTCTCGATAAAAGTATTAATTTTAGTGGCAAATTTTTTCGTTTTTCTTGAAAAAAAAGTCCATTGGTGAATCTTTTCTAATCGTTAGAAGTCTGTGGAAAATATTGGTGAAATGATTTTTTTTTAAGACCACTAAATTTTTTCCATTGGCAATTAAAATCTATTTTCAAACAAATAAAATATTTCAATTGGCAAATTAAACCTCTTTTCAAACCCAAAAAATTAATTTTGTTGGTGATTAAAACTTTTTTCAAACTAATAAATAAAATTTATTGGTGAATTAAACCTATTTTCAAATTATTAAGAAAAAAACATTGTTTAGTAAGCGAAGGAGGCACGAAAGTTTATGTATAAAGTGGAGCATTTATGAAGGTTTTTTGCTAGTGTTGGATGTACGTATGTTCTATTGATAAATTTAAAGGGGAAGGAATTTAAATGAACAAACCGTCACAAAATTTAAATGAATGGGAAATCATCCTTTGCATTCACTGCTACCCCTTTGCACCTAATAAATTGGTCTCACACCTAACTGGGGGCAATCAAGTTTTGGTGCTTTTCCTAACCTTTGTTGCAATTATTTATTGGTCAACTATGTAGTCGGTGGGTTGGAAGTTTTGAAAAATTCAAAACTTTAGACTTTGGTTCTAAGGTTCCAAGTTTAAGCGACCACATGACATTATAGACCACTACCGTTTGATGAACTTTCGATGGACAACTATAGTTGCATTCCAAAAGTATATCTCTCAAGCAATAGATTTGCGAATTGAAACCTATGGAATTACACTAGAACCGTTTGATTCGAATGAACCCGATGGGTTGGATTTTGGCGATGAGCGATAAAATAACTTAAGTGGAAGAAATTTGCACGTGCAAAAAGTTTGTTTTAAAAGAGGGACCGCCTACGAAGGACGTAGGACCAAGGCTTAAAAACTTAAGAATGTTTCACACAAAGGATGTAAAGGAAAATCAATATAACCACAAGGTCCATGACCATTCGATGAAGTTTTGATGGACGTGACTGTAGTTGCATTCCGGAAGTAAATCTCTAAAGCAGTAGACTTACGAATTGAAACCTCTGGAATAACACTAGAACCATTATATGTGGACATGTGGTGAGATCAAGGCTCATTTCTCTCTTTTCAATGCCTCAATGTATTACATTGAAATTCATAGTGCATGGTTGACCCGATAAGTCCCATTTATTTTTAGACACACATGTATTACATTTACGTTTTCACCAGCGATCAAGCAGAAGCTTGGTGCTTGCGGTTACATTTTTATTTGTACTATGTAATAATGTGACATTGTAATTCAGTTGTAATAAAGTAAATTGTTATGCTATTAATTTGACATTGTAATTCATTTTATTAAGTCCTTTGCAATTGTAATTTTAAGTGTTATTGTGCTTAGTGATATTAATGGTTGTGCTACTGCTATTAATGTGACATTGTAATTCATTTTATAAAGGCCTTGATAATTCGAATGCATTAATGGTCAAAAATAAAAAAAACTTTAAAACACATGTTTATTGCTTATATAATAAATTACTCAATGGTTCGATAGAACATTTGATGTATCATTGTAGACTCAAGGGAGCAAAGCAAGTTTAGTCGATAGACCTCCGAGTTTTATAACCATTTCACATGTCACATTGTCGCAGAGTTCTAAATTTTCATAACTACCTGATTCCCCAACTTGGTTCACTTTGTTGAGTAACTTAAGTTCATGCATACGTAACCTTTGAGTTACAGTGTGTGGATTTAGTCAATGGGTTGGAGGTTTTGAAAACATTAAAACTTCAAACTTTGGTTTTGAGGTTCCAAGTTTCAATGACCATGCGATATGATGGAATTATCTTGCCTTTCAAAGGTATCATCGTCTGACATCTCATTGAATGCTATGTACCGAATAAACTTGAGTTTTCTTTTTAGGAATCTCCAAAAGCATGAAGGTTTAAAGGCACACAAACCTTAGGGTTTTCATTAGTACAAAATAGAACAAAGTGTCCTATTAATTCCACATTGATTGCAAGTCTTGTCATTTTATATGGCTTGAAGGTGGTGAGAACTTATTTGTTAAATCCTCGGCTATACTTCTACCCGTTGTTATTTCTTTAGGAATTCAAGCATCTCATTAGGCATAGTGAGCTCATGCAGTCTTAAATTGAAAATCATTGGCTCGGTGTGAGGGATACGAAGCTAGGACTTTTTAAATTGGAAGAATTTTTGGGCACGTTTGGACAGTAAAGAAAAATTTGTTGTAGATGTGAAGGTGTTCAAAAGTGGACTAGCTTAGGCTGGAGCTTTTCTAGAAGCAGTGTTGAGTGTTGACCTAATTATTGCATGTGTGAGAAGGTACATTCCTGAAACCCGAGAAATCGAGGCTGGGAACGGAACCATTGTAGCTAAAAAATTTCTTGAGGTCGTTTCTCAAGCATTGGGGATTCCAAAGAAGACACCCATAAAGGAGATGTCTGTTGTAACAACTAATGAATATTTCAGGACTAATGAAACCTGGTGTAAAAATTCTATGGCCAAAGGGTGGTAAAAATCAGAGAAGAAAGGTAAGTCCCAATTGCCCAATAAACTTAAGAGGACACATTTTAAAGCAGAAATTGTTGATGTTATTGCTTTACTTCATCATATTGTCAGAAATGCACAAGTTGAATTATTTGAAGACTGGATGTGTTAGTTCATTTTAGTTATCTATGATGATAATGTGTTTATCAATTGGGCCGAGATAATTTTCTTTCACTTGAATGAGTAATTAGTTAATTTTTAGAAGACTGCTACCTTTCATCTATGTTATTGTTTGATATATATCATTGCTAGTCAAAGAGCTTATTGGCCAGGGTTGAAACCACAAGTACCACCAAGTCTTGGCATGCCTATGTATAAGTGTTATTTGCAATTTTCCAAGTAGTTTGGGATGGGAGAATATTGTCTTGTTAATGATTCCTTTTTAATGGAAGCTACGAGAAAGTTGGATGGAAGCCCTAAAATGTGTTTTTCCCTTGAATCAAAATCTCTGGTGTTGAAGTTTGGAAGATTTTATATCCAGTTTGATATATTTTCTTATTTCAGAATTGGAGGTTATGAGAAGGCTCTAGTTAAATTGCCTAAGTACCCTAAGGATTCACTGGTTTTCTTGGAGGTCTAGAGACAAATGGCCATAGTAAATATAAAATACATGAATATGGGATTCAAGTGAGGGTATACCTTCCCGTTAGTTACTCATTATTTCTCTTGCAAAAGTAATCAGATGGCTAAGAATGTTGAAAGGATTCTTAAAGAATACAATCTCCAGTACTTGTTTGTAAGAACTAATTTTGACAGCAAGGGCTTTGTGAGAAAAAATATATATGCCTCTGGCTTGTATCAACACCAACCTTCAATCGAAGATTTATGGGAAGACTGTGTTGATGAAAATGAAGTTTTCAGAAGGGGCCATATGAGGTTAACCCTTGAGCATACAAATTCTTGGTTTTTCTTTCCAAATTCCTAAAAATGTGTCTAAAGATTCAATGGTTCTTGATCCTAAATACAAGAAGTTGCCTGATAAATCACATCCCAGAGTTGACTGGGATAAAGATGAAGTTTTTATATATGAGTAAATAGGCCGAACCAGTACTCAAAAGGAGTCAAGATTGGTTGGAGGGAAAATGGCATAGGGTTGCTGGTTCTTTACATGAACCAAAATCATCCCAGAAAAATGAGCAAGGATCTAGCCAAGTAGTCCCTAGAGGTACATCATCAGTGAGGATAGTCATCAAGTCTTCTAGTGCCAATTCACAATTTGGGGGTGATGGTGAAAATCCAGAGAAATCAATTAAATCAAAATCAATATGTGAACAAGATAGCCCACCCACCCCTGCTCTTAAAAAGGAAAATGTTCAAAAAAAACCTGTGTCAGAAGATTTAGAGAGCAGCTTTAAGCATATTGTTGAAGATAGTACTTTCCCGCCCTTGTTTGAAGAATCTTCTCCTCCTATAGAAAATATATCAATTATTCCTAGCGACTCTAGAGAGGTTGTTCAAAGTGATAAAGCCCCCAGTCTAATAGAAAACTCTCGAGTATGGTTGAGGAAAGCGGTAGAAAAGAAGAGGAAATACACTCCTATGACATTTGCTAGAGTAGATATAGTAAAAAAATTACTCCAATCTTCTTGAGGGCCCAAGAAAGCCCATAAAATGTCAAGAATTCTAAATGATGTTGTCTCTAGTAATCAGGTGTTAGAAATTGCGGAACCTTTAAAAGATGTAGATGATGATAAGATAACCGCGAATGATTATAAAATCATACATGTTGACATGGGTCCCTAGACACTTGAAGGTGATGTATATCATGCCAGTTACTCAATCAATGCTTTAGCCAAGTGGGAAAAAGAAGGAAAGAAAGGGTCAAATTGCAATCTCAAATTTTGGATTTCAAAAACTTTATCTCTTCCCTTGTTTCTCCATTTTTGTCTACTGAGGCTTCTAGTTCCCAAGAAAGATTTATTGATGAGTCTGCGATGTAGTTGATTAAGAAAAATCTAAATTATTCCAAGGCTGCTAGTGAGTGGATTGAAGAATTATCTCAGGAAGCTATATTTTTTATTAGTAAATCTGTGATTTTCCTACACTCACATTGTTGATAAAAGAAAAGGATTAATAGCATAACTGAAGCAGGTTAGAAAGGATCAAACTAGTCTGTTTGTACTTTCAGAAGAATAGAAAGAGTTAGTTTCCATGGATCGATTGAAGTTGGTAAATGAACAGATTGTTAGTGATACAAAGGAATTAGATCCTTCATGGCTTGATTCACTTAAATGGAAACTATTTACATATATTATGACTTGGTAAAGGAAATCACTTAAGTGTTGGAGAAGTATTTGGATATGTTAGGAGAAATCAAGGGGAACTTTCATGATCTACAGGTGAAGATAACAAATGATTTTGATTAGAAAATTTTGGACACAAAAGAAATCTGCTCAAATTTTAGAGAAGTCTTCAACAGAGAAGTAGCAGATCTTGTTATGATGACTAAAGAATCTTTCTCAAAGCTTGGGAGGTTGGAGCTTTATCTCAAAACTTTTAAAGCTGAAGCAGAAAGGAGGTTTGACACACTAAACGAGTCTGACGTTTCTCTCAGAAAATGGAGAATTGGGCTTCAAATCACATTGACACTAGGCAACAGGAAGATTTTTGCAATCATTACTAGGTACAAGGAATATAAAGCTAGAATGAAGATGTAGGAGAATTTGTTGTGACAAGGAGAGAACGAGGAGCTGGAAGTTGATGAAGTTGAAGTAGCTGGGAATGATGCATAGTTTATTTTTAGAATTTTCATATACTTTCTTTAAAGTTGGCACTTTTAAGTTAATGACTTCTTTTAATTTTCGGTATGGTTACTTTCAAGAAATCGTTAGCAAAGATATTGGCTATGTTTAAATATTGGTTCGACTGATGTGATTAGGCTCTTTTGAGGAAAATTTGATTTACTCATTAGGGAAAACTATGTTATTTTGGCTATTATTTGTTATTTTGATATAAAAGACATTGGTGGAGTTTATGCATGCATAATCTTTGAGTTATGGTGAATAGATTTATTTTATTTATATTGAATGTTTGCTAGTGTGATATATATTATTGGGATGACAGATGATATAATTTTGCTATATTGTTGTGGTATTATTATCTGTGAATAAAATTTCTGTAGTGATATTGGTTTAGTTATTATCTTTCTTTCAGAAGTTCTATTTCTATTTACATGAGATTGATAGATACCTTTGAAGCTTTATGGTTAAAATCCCCATCCTTTATTTTCTTTCTGGCTAAAAGCATCATTCGTTTTAAAAAATCATTCATTGAACATTAGATAAAGGTAGCCGTCACCTTTAAAAATAAGCAGAGAATCAGTTTTGAAGTTTGTAATGTTGTAATGTTACCGATTCAACTGTGGTTACATTTATCACCTTTTATGGGTGTATGAATATAGAGTTAGGTGAAAATCTGTTAACCTACAGATATAAAAATCTTAGGGTATGTCTTCCCATTGGATACCCCTTCTTTTGTGTGCAAAAAAAACTAGATGGCCAGGGGTGCTGAAGGAATTCTCAAGGAATATAACCTCTAGAATCTGTCTATGAGAGTTAATTTTGACAATAAGGGTTTTGTGAAGCATAATATCTATGGAGGGAGCTCATATTGACATCAACCATCTATCGAAGATTTCTAGGAAGATTGTGTCGATGAGAAGAAAATTTTGAGAAGAGATTATATGAGGCTAATGATAAAATAGATACAGGCTTTTGGTCTGTCATTTCACATTCCTAAAAAATGTACCTGAGGATTCAACAATAATAGATCCTGCATATGAAAAATTCCCTGATAAATCCCACCCTAGGGTTGATTGGAGCCAAAGTGAGATTTTAAATATGAGGGTGTGTGTTGCCCCAGTGCTTAAAAGAACCTAGGACTGGTTGGATGGGAAATTGCAAAAAGTTGTTGGTCCTGTTCAAGATCCTAAGTCATCACAAAAGAATGAAAAGGGGTCTACGCAACCATCTAGTGCAAGTGTATCATCGGGAAAACCCTCTGTGAGATCCTCTAGTGCAAATTCTCAGTCAGGAGGTGATGGTGATAGGCCAAAAGAAACAGTCAAGTTGAAAAGCATCTGTGATGTTCAAGAAAGTGTGCTTTCTCCTACCCCTAAGAAGAAGACCAATCAAGAAAAACTTGTGGTTGTAGATTCTGAAGCTATCTTCCAAAAAATTGCTAAAGATAATATCTTTCCTCCTCTATTTGAATTTCCCTCTTCTCCACCTCATAGTGATAATCCACCTTTCACTCCTAATGCTCCTAAAGAAACTATTAGTGGAAATGAAGATTCTGGTCTGGTAGTAGCCTCCCCAAGATGGCTTAAAAAAGCAGTGGAGAAGAAGAGAAAGCATATTCCTACAATGACAGTTGGAGTGGATACAGTTTCAAAGTTACTTCAAAGCTCTTCAAAACCTAAGAAAGCCAGGTAGATGTCAAGGATGGTGACTGATGCTACTTATAGAAATTAAATGTTAGAAATTGCTAAGCCTGTGAAGGATTTAAATGAAGTTGAAATAACAGAGGTGAACTAAAAAGTCACACATGTTGATATGAGGCCTCCAACACTAGAAGGTATGTGTACCATGCCAATTATTCAGTCAATGCCTTGATTAAAAGAGTGAAAGAATAGAGGAAAGAAAATATAAAACTGGAATCTCAAGTCCTCGCATTGAATAACTTTATTTCTTCCATGGCCACTCCTCCTACATCTGATGAAGCCTCAAGTTCTCAAGTAGAGGGCATCAATGTGCTAACCATGGAGAAAATTAAAAATAATTTGAGATATTCTAGAGCTTCTTGTGAGGGGATCGATAAAATATCTAGAGAGGCTATCTTCTTTCTGAATAAATCTGTGTTCTTTTACACTAAAGTTGTTAATAAGGTGAAGGAGCTAGTAACATAAGTTCAACAGCTTAGAAAAGATGAAACTAGTCTCTATGTGCTTGCTCAGGAAATGAAAGAATTGAACTCTATAGATGCAAAGATATTAATTGGTGAGAAAATTGTGAATAATCCTAAGGAGCTAGACCCTTCATGGTCTGTTTCATTGGAATGGAAATTGAATATGTATGATAATCTGATGAAGGAAATTAATAATGCACTTGATATATTATATGAAATGTTGGGGGAAGTTAAAGAAGATTGTCGTATTCTAGGAGTGGAAATTACTGATGAGTTTGATGAAAACATTCTAGATATAAAAGAGATGTCTATGAATTTTAGAGAAATATTCAAGAAAGAAATAGCTAATCCTGCTACAGTGACATGGGAGTCCTTAAAACTTAGTGGAATGGAGATCCACCTAAGGACTTATAAATGTGGAGAAGAGAGAAGATCTCAGAAGTTGGTTGAGTGTGAAAATGCTTTGGTCACATGGAGAACCAGGTTACAGATTACTACAACTCGAGGAAGCAAAAACATCACCACAATTGTCACCAAGTATCGGGAATACAGGAAAAGAGTAAAGGCATAGGAGGCATTACTAAAGGAGGAGGCAAAAATAATTGACAACGAAGGAGTCGGTGCTGGGAGTGGGACCACTATTTAGTTTTTATGTTATTTTCTTTAATTTGGCTCTCTTGATATTTCAAAGACTTTTTATTTTAATTTCTAAAAAAGTTGTCTTCAAGAAACCATTATGAAGACAAAAGAAACTCTATGTTTTCCAGTGGATTGTCTATTATTGGAATGATAGATTTTTGGATAGTTTCATTGTTGTGGAATGTTAATCTGTGAATAAATATTTTACGGTGATGGATGCGTAAGGATTTCTCAATATAATTTAGGTGATTTGGTAGTTTAAGCTTTTATTGTTTAAGTTGGGTGGACACTGGATGCCTTTATAAGTTATTTATGTTGAACTGTTAGTTTTTGTTAGCTTATAACTTATAAGTTATGGATGTTGAACTGTTAGCTTCTATTCAAGGAATGGATTAATAATATTCCTTTCAGTTATTTATCAAAGATTGTGTGAATTGCAATGCAATAGGAATTTATAAGTAGTGTGATAAGTGTTGTTCTTTAAAAATGATGCAAAATCACATATCAAATTCAATACCATGGAATACAATATATTTTTTTTGGCTTTTCCTAACCTTAATCGCTAGTCCTCAAAGTTTTATAACCTTGTCGCAGAGTTCTAAATTTTCATAACTTACTGATTCTTTGACTTTTTTGATGGTTCACTTTGTTGAGTTGCAAGTCTTTCCTGGTCATCTTTCTACTCGGTGGATCAGAGGTGTTGAAAACTTTGAAACTTCAGAGTTTGGTTCTAAGGTTTACTTTGTTGAAGCAAGAATGGAAAAGAGATAAAGAAAACTTATTATTATAACTAATAACACTATGAATAAATGATCACTCACCTTTTCTACTCGGTGGGTCAGAGGTTTCAAAAACTTAAAAACTTTAGAGTTTGGTTGTAAGGTTCACTTTGTTGAAGCAAGAATGGAAAAGAGATAAAGAAAACATATTATTATAACTAATAACACTATGAAGAAATGATTACTCACCTTTTAAGTCTACGTTTTTGGCTTTGCAGTTTACTGAATTCTAGTTCCGAATGGAGAAGTAGAACCTCAGAATCGAACAAAATGTGTAAGAATAAACGACACTTTCGATTATATTTATATCAATCCATGATTCCATATTTGGTGAATTCTATGGGATTTTAAAATGGTATATTAAATATTTCACGAATCTTGCTTGCTTATACAATGATACATTGTACTTTTCAAGGCGAAATGTGTCCTCAAATGTATTTATTTGTTAATGTTATTAGCAAAATATGTCCTCATGAGCAACTATTTATAAATTTTAATTGGAAAAATGGGTCTTCACAAGCAACTATTTGTAAATTTTAATTAGTGAAATGGGTCCTGATACAATGTTGTTTTAATAGTATTGGAGAATATGTAGGTGTTTTATTAAATTATTTCAGGATTCTAGGTGAAAATATTATTTGGTCCAATTGAAATGCGTTGTTTGACAATGTTGAATTTGTTGCTTAAATATGCCTCATAAAAAAACTCATTGGCAAATGGACATGCATTGGACCTATAGTTCGTAAAATTTGGGCGATTTAGACATTCTGTTGGGTGCGAGAAATTTGCCAATTTCGACTTGGCCGATTCCTAGAATTCACCAATTGGCGAAGATTCGCCACTAAAGTTTTCCCTAGTTTGCATCAACAATATGTGATTATAATCACAGACTAGTAATAATAAATAAAATATTAGCTACATAATATTTATGATAATGACCAATTACCTCCTATTATTCATCAATCATTCAAAAATTATAAGCATGCTAAAACATCTATAAGTGATCATATATTAGTCCAAACAGTTAATAGTTTGTATGAATATTTTGAATAATATTGAGGAATAATAAACTATCATAATAACATACTAATCATAGTATCATCACATATAATACATCTCATTTAACTATAAAATACTCAAACATTTTATCATTTATTAAATATTAAAATTATGCCCTCTCAGAGTAAGTGAGAATGGGATGTGACACATTGCATGTTTCCTATTTACATAGACATTTTCATTTCACTATCCCCTACACTCTCCCCACTCAAAAAAGGTGACACGCTCAACACTAGACCATTTGATGTGAGTAGCATCCCTTGTTGCATCCCAAGTTTACATTCATCACCTCTAGCTCATCAATAACCTTTCATTGTGCAATTTTATTGCATAACACCCTATCAAAAAGAAATCCCTAGGCTATTACCTCCTACTATTCATCATTCAGTTAAAAAATTTAAGAATGCTAAAACATCATAAGCAATTATAATATTGATGAATAATAAACTATCATAATAACATACTAATCATAATATCATCACATTTAACCATAAAATACTCAAACATTTTATCATTTATTAATTATTAAAATTATGCCCTCTAAGAGTAAGTGAGAATGGGATGTGGCACATTGCATGTTTCCCATTTACCTAGATATTTTCTTGTCACCATCGCCTACACTCTCCCCCACTCAAAATAGGTGACACCCTCAACACTAGATCATTTGACATGAGTAGCATCCCTTGTTGCATCCCAATTTCACATTCACCACCTCTATCTCATCAACACCCTTTCGTTGTGCAATTTTATTGCATAACACCCTATCAAAAAGAACTCCCCCCGAGTCTTAGTCTAATGTGTAACTTCCAATCCTAGTGGAAACTTTTCTTTGTTTACTCATTTCTTGTTTTTAATACTTAACTCAATAAATCATCAACTCCTCATCCTCTCTCACCATTCAAACTTCTAGAGTTTGTCAATTCCCTTCATTGAAGGCATGTATTCACAATCCAAGTCCTTGAATTTTCCACTCTAATTCTATCCACATAACCCAATCATCTATCAAGTCCATTTAACTCACAAACTAGTTGGTATCCCATCACCTAAAATAAGTGTCCCTTCACTCCATTAAATCCATTTTGATTCCATTGTTGATGTGTAAGGTATTATCATTACCCCAACTCAACATACTCTAGTGTCCCAACTACATGTTTATTTATTTTCATTTTCATAGTTCTCCTAGCCTTTTCATGATCTCCTACTCTACGGTCCTACCATGTGGTTTAAATCATTTTTCTCCTTGGAGAAATGCCCCTATCATTGAGTCTTATTCCCTAAAGTTTTGAAAACATTAAAGCACCAAGCCCCATAGCTCATTACTCCATGATTTACAACAAAGTCCCCCTGATGCTTGTCCACTCTTTGAATGTTGTTAAGTTACGACACCATTTTCCTAGCTTTTATGGTGCAACCATGTTTCATCATTAAGTCTCATTTTTAGTGTCATTCCAAAACTCCAATTCTCCATTTGATATCCTTGAATAACTCCCTAATCCTTTCCACTTATTCCCCAAGATATTCCTTAAATTCCCTAATAAGCATCCAATTCGAGCATGGATTGATTCTCTTGTATCCTATTTTATCCTTTGTTACCTAGTTTTGTGGCTCCTCCCTTGTGTTGCACCTTATTTCACAACTGGATGGGACTAGATATGATGTTTTTCCAAACAACCTAAGTTGGATCAACATCGTATAGCCATTGTTCAAGCACTACTACATTCACCTCCCTCAGTTCCACCCGAACTTCTCAATACCTCTTTGTAATATTTGGGACAAATAGATTCCTCAAGTCATCCCTATCCCCTTCTTATCTATCATGGGTCACCCAAGATCCTCTCTAATCTAGATGAATGCCCAACTCCATGAACCTGACTAAATTGACACTACATCATATCCCACATACACTAGTCAGTGGATTTGTAATCCTTTGCATTCCCAATGCCATACTTTGCATTCTCAATGTTATCATATTAATTTGGTGTCCAAGAATTACTTGCTTAACCTCATCTTACTAAAATATGATTTCTTTTGTGTTTATGCTTACCTCACTAAGTTCCCCAAACTTTCTCTCTTTTGGTCCTTCAAGATACCCTTGGCATCTTAGAACCTAGTTCTAATTCAGTAGTGGTCCCATAACTACTCACCTCTAGATCGCACCTTCAAAGGCCTCAACACTTGTTACCTCATAAGAGAAGCCTCTTTCTAATGACAACTTTTCAATCAAAGGAGATCAAACCTTCCATTATGTTTCCAGTGAGATCTTAGTGCTCCAATTGATTGACCTATGAGAGTCCTACTTTCATCTTCCTAAACTCATGAGTTGCAAATCCTAACTCATTTGATTTACAAGATTCTTTTCCTTGACTTATTCAAGCTGATTCTCAATCCATCCCTAAAATATCTTGAGACAAGTACCACTTGATATGAAGGCCAAATGCATCATCATACTTTTTCATGATTTCAAGTGCCTTTAGTGAAATCCCTACTATTCAACCGAGTCCCAACTCAAAAGCCAAATCTCAACTTATACCCCAATCCAATCTAATGTCAAGTCATAGATTTGACACACACTTACTCCTCCATAATGCAAATATTATGATTGTCTTCCATGACTAGTGTCAATCTTCACCTCTCCAAAGCTCTTACTCTAGCCTTCCAATACTTTGGTACCAATTAGACCACTTCCCTACATAACATTAAACATATTATTGACATTGCCTTGTGGATCAAGCTATTTAAGTGAATTGGACTACATCTTCATCTTAGATGCTCCCCTAACATCCAACTAATACACATGGGAAATTGTATGAATTACAATAGACCTACTATCTTGTCCAATCTCCCTGGTAGCTCAAGACCTCACTCTTGCATCACACTTGAAAATCACTTTTGCTTTGAGTACTAAGAGTCCCATACTTCCAAGTCTCTACTCATAATGGACTTACCACTTGACTTGTACTCTTTTGAGTATTTGTGAGCTCTTCCATAGTCTCACACACTGGGACCTGTCCATCAACTTCCACGTGAGACTCGAGGCCTTGGACCTCTTCTAGCATCCTTTACATTTAGCAAATCTTGAGTGTGTACCCTTCACGACAACTTACTCTTGAAAGCACCCTTCCAACTTAACAAATATCCGACATAGCTTCCCCAAAGAGCATTATTCTCTTGGGCTCACCCAACTCAACAAGTACCTTTATCCTCGTGGACAACTCACACATGAAGTCATCCCATGCAACATCCATTTACTTGCTTCACTAGTTCGAGACTATGGACTCACCCTCGAGTCATCCCAATGCAAAGCCAAACTACTCCACTTGACTTGTTTCGGACTATGTGTCATCCTTTGCAAGAAAGCTCATGCCCATCCATAGGGCGGCGGGATTATTCTCCATCCCTAGTATCTGTGTAGAACAACTAGCTCTATGCTCGGGTGGCAGGACTACTCTCCTTTGCTTGTGGGGGCAATGTCCCAGATCACATTCCATGTTCCCTGTTTACGTAAGCATTGTTTGAATGACCACCCCCCTACAGAAGGGGCGAAGAAGGATCAAATTGAAGAAAATTCAGGACAAAAAGAATTAAGGTTGTAACGTTTTGCAGAAGGCAAGATGAATTGACAAAGAAGGCGCGGGAGCTCTGTGTGTTGTGCGACGCTCAAGTGGGTGTCATTGTCTTTTCTCACGTCAACAAGCTCTTTCATTTCTCCAGTCCCAGGTGGGCCTCATTATCTACTTCTAACTCTCACCAAAAGCTAATACCAGGTAGCTTTCATTACACTAGCTTGCTATTATACAAATTGTACTGGAGCTGATATATTTCATAGATAACAGATTAGAGATTTTCTTCCGCCGATTTAGATTTGGGAAAGAGAATGGAAGGAAACAAAAACGTGAGAGAAAAACCTGTCTACGCTATTATGGTGTTGCGTCCCCAAAATCTTAAGTCTTAACGGCTCTAGGAAAATTTATTGAAAATTCACCACCAGCAATTCATTTTCATGGAAAATTAATTGCAAACTTTTAATGCGATGAATTTTTTCATGATGAATTGCTGGTGGTGACTTTTTCTTGAGGTGAATTTGTCATGACAATGAATTTTCCCACGTTGAATTCTTGGCAGTAAATTTTCCGACAGTGAATTGCTGACATTGAATTTACCGGATGTCATCTTAACAATATTCACTCACAAATAATGAAAGCTGTTGACATGAACAGATAATTGCTGAGCATAAATTTGACGGTCGACTGTGCCTGTTTAGCGAATTTCCCCTGACAGAAACGTTTTATTTAAAAAAAATATTATATGTAAATAATTTTATAAAAAAAACTGAGCATGTCAAAAATCTCCCTTTTTTGTTGATGCAGGTCCAAATTTTTTATTGATTTTTAATGGCAAAAAATACAGCCATACAACCATCAAATTTATGCTATAACTTAGAGCATTTCAGACGAACAACAAATAGAGCTTTTCTATCTATTTCCTAAGATTGAATAAGTAAACCTTAAATGTAAGTTTTTAGTATATGTTGATTAATTTAGTTGAAATTTAGAGTTTTGTATTAGACGTAGAAAAGATAACAAATGAAATAGAAGACTATATCATTTGAAAAGCAAAATTTAGAGGTTGGAGTATGTTATTATATTCTGAAATTTGCTTAATGTTTTTGTGCATTAAAACCTGTCCAGTGTATATTAAATTTCATTTTTTTGTGTGGTTGTTAAATAATATTAATAAACTTTTATATAAAAATAATTCAAGAATTTAAATTGGTTTAGTATGAAGGTGGAGAGTTTATTTGTAGGTTGTAATGGGGAAATGGGCAAAGTGAGTGTCATATTGTGAGAAACAAAAAAGGCTATATTTAAAAAAATATTTACTAAACATAGTTATTTGTTAAGATACAAATCATTTTGACTAGATATGTGAGAGATATAAAATAAAAATATTAGTAATAAGGTAAACTCTTAAAATATACTAGTTTTTTAATTCAAAGAAATTAAATCTAAAATTAAATAGTTTTATGTTTTATTTATTTATTTATTTTAGGTACATGTATTTAAGTATTTATGTTAGTTTAATAAAAAATTAATGTATTCACTTAATATTCAATCCAATTAGGCTCATTACAAGCTTATTTAACAAGTTTTGGAAACACTTGAAAAGGAATGCAAATTTTACCATAATTACAAAAGGAAGAGGGCATACAAAAACAATAGTTTAAAAGTTAACCTAATTTGCTTTCCATCAAAGACCCCTGAGAAATTGTCTAGCTTTATGTCTCAGTGAAAGAAATTATTTATGTGCACATACTCAATCCTTTTATGATATTGAACTCAGTCTAAATATCACTCATAGTATTTCGACTGGCATTCAAGACACCAGGGAAAAAGATACCCACTAGCTGATTGACAAGCATCAATACAATCTTCAATGAGAGCTTTTTATTACAATAATTGAATAAGTCTTCAAGACTTGGCCCAAGTAGATCAAGTACCATAACATAATAATCACCTTCAACACCAAACCATCTTATATTTGGTACTCCACCTGCTCAAACACTGCTATAATTAGAGAGAATAGACCAAAATAAAATTAAAAATTCCGTGTAGAAACAATAGAAACACCTTATCATTCAGTAAATACCATAAAAATAGTGAGGACCCATCCCATAACATAAAAAAGGTTTAGATCCAAAATGCCAACTAGCACAAGCAATTGATTTACTCCGTCAAACCCCATCAAAAGAATGTGGTTTAAGATTCAACTATTGTGGATAAAAGGCCATGATAAAGAAATGATATAAGATAGCAGACCCTGAATGATAAAAATAATAACTATATTTTTTCATTTGATATTTTTATACCGATCTTGTCAATAACAAAAATATGTTTTCAAATCGCATATTTCAAATCTATCAAAAGACAGAAAGAAAGCTGAAAGAGAAAACGAAAAACCATACAACAATTTTGACATCAAGGGGGTAAAAATTTATTAAAACAAGGAAACGTTACAAAGCAAGGGCCTTAAGTGGCCCTATCAAGATCAACCAAGTGATCCAAATGATGAGACAAATCCTAGGGTAGTTGACCCCAATCCACTAAATTCCAATCATGAATATGATTAGAAGCCCATTTAGCCAAGCAATCAACAACACCATTCCATTCTCGAGGAATATGAGTGAAAGTAATATACTCTAGAGAAGCACAAAGAGTGAGAATTTGTTCAACAATCAAAGCCAGCTGCCAGCTCACATCATCCAAATACTACATGTTCAGTAAGTTCACCACAACCTGGGAGTCAGACTCACATATGATCCTTCGCCATCCTAATTGACTGCCCCGCTCCATAGCCAATAAAATGGCCTGAGCCTCCATAAGATTATTCGTATGAAGAACCTTATACACAGAGAAGATAAACTAAACATCTCCAGAGCTATCCCGATCCACACCCCCAATGCCAGCATGACTTGGATTACCACGAGAAGAGCCATCCGAGTTGATTTTTAGGACCCCAAGAGAAGGAGGGGTCCATCTTCCCTCTCTATTCACCTTCGAGGTAGGATGCCTACATCTATTGTGTATGAGTTACCGTTGCAGAGGAAGAATATGAAGATTACAACAACCAACATCACGAGGGTCCACCAGAATAGTCATATCACACTTAGCCACAATAGTTTCCCCTAAAGAGTGTAGAATTTTCCACCATAGGTGAGGGGCCATCAACAACGAATCCTAAAAAATCTGCCTATTCCTCTCCAACATAAGTTCTAGATAATAAAGGAAGGCCCAAGAGCCCAAGCAGCCTGAAGAAAGGGGGTAGAAACAGGGGCCTTGCCCCACCGTTCCCCAAACTCCACCAAAGAGGAAGCGTGCCAGCAGGCCATATTCCACACCCCCACCAGAAATGCCAAATCTCCCTAGCATAGGAACAATGGAAGAAGAGATGGGAGACACTCTCTTCACAACCATGACACAAAACACACATGGAGGGGCCTTGGAACCCACACTTACATAAATTATCCCAAGTAAGACACCGGTTTTGAGCCAATAACCACATAAAGAAGTTGCACTTGGGCCATGACAACTTATGCCAAACATGCTTCCACCAAGGGACCTCAATGTCCCCAAACAACTCCCTACCTAACTGCTTATAACCAGCTACCATAGAGTACTTTCTAGACAAATCCTGAACCATCCCAAGCCAAGACATCAGGTTTCCTCAAAGAATTACAAGCACGGGAAGCCAAAAGCTGGGAAAGCTCACGCATATCCCCCTCAGACCCTCTAGGTGGCCACTCAGAAGGATGCTTCCAGTGAAAACTTACAACCAAACCACCATGTTGTGCCACCTTATAATGCTCCACAGTATCCCAACAACTCACAAGAAAAACATCACAAAGGGGCTGGAGGTGAGGAAAAGAAGAGAGAATAGGAGGGTGACCATCCCAAGAATCTGACCAAAAAAAAGCCTGTGACCCCGAATGATAGATCCAAAAAAGTGCACACTTAATCAACTGTGCCCCCACTTTCAAAGTATGTCAAATCATAGAACCACTCCCTTCCAAAGGATATCGAGGAACCTCAAAAGAAGCAACACCCCGAAGATATTCATGGTTGAGAATACGAGCCCATAACTAATGTTGACTGGTACACCATTTCCAGTAAAGGTTGGCAGCAAGAGCTTTCCCATTCAAAATAGTAGAGCGCAAACCAAGACCACCCTCCTATTTTGGTCTACACAAAGAATCCCACTTAACAAGGCTCCATTTTGAAGACAACACATTACTGCTCCAAAGAAATTGACATGAAAGAGCATCAAATTCTTTAAAGAAATACATAGGAGTTGCTTGAACAAAGCACCTATAGATGGGAAGGGCCTGGATAATAGATTTGAGAAGAGTCACTCTAGCAATAGTAGACAACCAACGATGAGTCCAATGAGTAACCTTCCACCTAAGCTTATCAAGCAACAACTGCCAAGAGGACCTGGGCTGACGACCAACATCAAGAGGAATACCCAAGTAGACAAAGGGAAGAGACCCAATTTGAAATTGCAGAATAGCTGCAATCCATCGCTGGATAGCTTGAGGAGTATTAAAGAAGAATATAGAAGACTTCTGCTCATTGACTTTCCGGCCTGAAGTCGCTAGATAGATGTCCAAAGCTTGCCTAAAGGATTCAGCCTCCCTAATACGAGCTAGTCCCATAAAAGAGGTGTCATCCAAAAATTAGAGATGAGAAAGCATAGGTAATCCCATCCCCCACTGCCACCCATGAATCAAACCTTGTGAAACCCGAAAATTAAGAAGCTGGCCCAGCCCCTCCACCATAATAATAAAAAAAATAAGGAGAGAGTGGGTTCCCCTAATGAAGGCCCTTAGTAGCCCCAAAAAGATCTGAAGGTTCCCCATTCACAATAACTAAAAAGGAGGAAGAGGTCACACAACTCAATATCTAGCTCACCCAGTCAGAGGAAAAACCAAAGGCCAGCAGAATCTTGATAAACATAGACCTATCTTAAGAGGTTGCCATGGAATGAATGACTTCAGATGAAACCACCACCCCATCCAGAATTTGACGACCTGCCACAAAGCTGCCTTGCTCCTCAGAAATTATCATAGGCAAACAAGATTTAAGCCTCTCAACAATCAACTTCGTAATAATCTTGTACACCACATTACAGAGTGCAATAGGTCTAAAGAGATAAAGTTTGTTAGCACCTTCCTTCTTAGGAATGAGAACCAAAAAATTAGCATTCAAGGGCACGAAGCATCTGCTTACTATGAAGAGACTCCCGAACCACCTCCAAAAAATCCAACTTCACAATATCCCAAAACTCCTAGAAAAACTCAATTGGGAAAACATTAGGGCCATGAGATTTCCCCTTGTTCATCCCAAACACCACCTCCTCCACCTCCGAAAAAGTCAGTGGGTGAATAAGAAAAGAATTCAACTCATTAGAAATTAAAGAGGGAATGCAAGCAAGGACCCTATTCTCATCAGCCTCAGCAGGTAGTGAATCCTCAGTGAACAAATTAGAGTAGAACTGGCGAGCCTCTCTAGACAAAGCTTGTTGCAAATAGATTGAAAGACCTTGAGAGTTAACCAGAGAAGAAATAAAACACTTATTCCCATGAGCTTGCACCGAATGATGGAAAAAATCCATATTCCTATCACCCTCTTGAAGCCAATCAATCCTAGCCTTTTGTTTCTAGAAAATCTCCTCATGAAGCTCCCACTCCTCCACCAATTTTAGAGCCTAGGCCTTAGCATGCCCAAGAGCCTCTGAGAATCCCAAATCCTGAATCTGGCAGGTAATAACAGCAAGGCAATCTTGTGCTTCTCTTTTTCTGGCCCAAAAATTACCAAAACACGACCTATTCCATCGTTTAAGATGATACTTAACATATTGCAGCTTCTTAACCAGGGAATACATAGCTAACCCATACGTAGGGGTGCCATCCCACCACCACTAAGGAACAAGATCACCCAAAGACGGATCACGTAGCCACATTAGCTGGAATTTGAAAGGAGGGTTCTTAAGATTTGGGAAAGCTGAAGTCGAAAGCTTAATAGGCCAATGATCAGAGCCACACCATCAAGAATCTCAGAGCAAATGACCAAGCTACCTCTAACCCAAGAGCAAGAGACAAGGAAATGATCAAGCCGCTGGGAGATCGCTTTAGACCCACTCCTATTATTCCAAGTGAATATACCATTGGGTAAACCCACAATAGTGGGTTACAATTTTTCAAACGAAGAATAATTAGAAATGCTCATCAAAAAAATTGAAATGGTTTACCCCTTCTAATGAAGGGGGTTCGAATGAACCACCCCCCTTCTAATGAACCCCCCTCCCTTCTAATGAACCCCCTTTTGTACCATATAAGGGGGGTTTGAATGAACCCCCTTTTTTTACCTTCCCCTCCACCATTTCAAAATTTATGCATTTTTTTTTACTATCGAAGCTTGGGAAGGAGGTGCAAATGGAGTCAACTTGATAAACCAAATTGGATGATTTTAGTGATCAAAATGTGCTTTCTAGCAACTATAAATTTAATATATTTTGTTTTTATTTTATATTTTAGTTTTTAGTTTTATTGTACATAGGTTTTTCACCGAATGTCAAGTTTGATGAAAAATCATTGTGGAAAAATAGTAAATTTGAGGAAAAAAAAATTGAAAAATATATATCCACTAGGTATTGATGTCCTCATTCTAACAAAAAAAGAAAAATTGAATTTCAATACATACCAAAAAAGTTATGCGTGTCGAAGTGCACCTATGTCTAAATTATAAATGTTTTGACTTCAAAACTTAATTAAAAGAAAATTATTGAACAAAATGCTATGAAACAAAATGAAAGCCCTAATACTTGTCTTACCAACCTAAATTCAAAAGAATTATATTTTTATCCTTTGTAGAAAAAAAGTTATGCTTGCCGAAGTACACACCACTTTTTAAAATGTTGTTTACTATTAAAAACTAGTTATCAAGGGAGACACAAAAATTACAATTTAATTTCAATTTTTTTTTAAAAAAATATTTAAAATCTATAGAAAATATATCACAAATCACTAGTTTACATCATTTTCAAATTCCTAATAGTTTACCTACTATAAGTGTCAGAAAGTGAAGTTTTCTCTAAAAATGTTGATTTCAATGTCAAGTTTGGCCAAAAAGTGTAACCCATTATTGTGGGATGACCCCGTTAGAGGGTTTTACATCCACCAGAGCAAGAGAGTCCACATTAGTTTGAAACAGATTTGAAGTAGGACCAAGCCTAGGCAACCCTCCCCTTTTCTCCTCCAAGCTCAACAGAACATTGAAATCACCAGCTAAGATCCAAGGTAGAAAGGGTGCACAAGACCTAACATATCTGATATAAGCCCAAAGCTAGATTTTACCACAAATTTCAATGAGAGCATAAACACTACTAACCAAAATAGTTTCACCAGATTCCAAAACCAAAGCCACCACAGAAATAGCAGACTAGCTTGAAATCCACCAACAAGGAAGAACCTTATGAGGATCCCAAAAAAGAGCTAGACCCCTAGAGGTTCCCCTAGACCCAATACACTGACATTGGCCAGAAAACCAAATACGAGTGGCATGTTGAAGCATGAGGTCCACCTGAAGCTCAGTTTCCTGAACACAAAAGATATCAGGAGAATGAACAACAATCAAATCTTGAATAGCCTTTTTGACGGGAGGTGCTATTCAACCCCCTTGCATTCCATGAGAGAATAATCATGAGGAAGGTTGAGATAAGTGGGCCTCAAGAGTCTTAACAGAACCAGATTCCACCAACAGATCCCCAATAGATTTAAGCTTGTCTGCATCCTTCTTACGACCAGCTTTCGAAGAATTTTCAAAATACCCTTTCTTGATAGGGCGTTATAGCATCCCCAAAGTAGGAGATGATCCCTGCCCTTTACCTGAAGAGAACACTACCTTAGCTAAATCTGCTAAAATAATATCATCCTACACATCTGTAGAGGCCCCAGGAGGCACATAAATCCCCTGCTCCAATGCCGGAGAAATATTTTGAACAACAATTTCCTGCTCCAGCCTTGAATCTAGCCCAACATCTATACTAGTTGCTCTAGAAGAGAGCTCAACAGGAATCCCTTCCTCCAAAGCCTGATTATCCAGGACCTCAAATCGATTGAAACCCTGATCACTCTGTCTATCTTTATAGGCCCGCTTCTGACCCCTCCCTTTATTTCTCTATTTAATAGGAATAAAGCCATCCTTATCGGGCCCACCCTCAACCACAGACGCCTTACCTTTATCCCCCTTCTCCACTGAAGGCCTTGAAGGAGAGGAAGAAGCACCTGCTGCTTTAGGTGACCGAGGACACTGGTGCTGAAGGTGTCCATACTCGTGACAAAAGCGGCAACGACAAGGAAGGGACTCATAATCTAGCGGTTGAATCCATGAGGCAGAGCCAATACAAATTTCCAAAGAATCTGGCAAATGGTTATTTAAATCAATTTCAACACAGATGCAAGCATAAGAGAATAACTTTTTATCCAAAGTATTCTAAGCAATGGCAGCCGGCTTCCCCAACAAAGTAGCAATCTAGAGCAGAATATCCTCCCTACAAAACTCCAATGACAGCCTTGGAAGACGGACCCAAACAGGAACCCGTGTAGGAAGATCCTCTGTCGCATTAAAACTACCATGCTAGGGCTTAATGAACAAGCCAACATGATTGTAAAAATATGACCCTCCCTCAAAAACACGATTATGACCTGAGATGCAAGAAAAATCAACCATGAAATAGCTATTTGCAGCCACCAATAGATCGAAATCCCCTTCAACCTGTCAGGTTCAATGGATCCAAGACTCTAACGCTGAGAGCCGGACATGAATACCCAAGAACTTGCAGATCAGAACATGTTGGTTCCATTAAACTATCTCCTCCTGAACTGATTCAGGAGAAATAACCAGAACAAGTCGATCTTGACTCCGCAGCAGGCACTTGTTCACTTTCTTGAGCTTAGAGCTCTCACCCACAAAGGACAAATCCAACTTTTGTGCATGCATGCCTGCCAAAAAATTCTGAGATGGCTTTGGCCCAACAAGCACCAGGCTATTGGAAGCCTCTTCCATACCTCCTCACCGAATCCCAACACCCAGCCCCCACCGTAGGACCCTCTCCAAACCCACACCGCTTCCACCACCCACTTCCCCCACAACGCACAACCCCACAACATACAACCCCCAAACCACCACAACAAACACCCCCGCAACCCTACACAGCAAGTAAAAACACAGCCCCAGCCTATTACAAGTCGTGGGCACCCAGCAACAGCCTACACAGGAACATGCATGCACGAGCCTTCAATAGCTCCTCCCAAAACCCATCAAAAACCATACAAGAATTTTGTTCATTTGCATTTCAAGTATTTAATCATCACAACCCATTGACATAAAGGAAATTCAAAGATTAACTGATTCCAATGTCATGCTTGTTCACCCTCAGTCCAAAAACCTTTTTGAGAGTTTGCAATGCTCAAGTCAAACAGTTACAGGTTAAGGTGCATCACACATAACTAATTAAAGTATCTGAAGCTATAATATCTCACATTATTAAAAACATGATAAAACACTAAAGAAGACAATATAATACAAAGCTTCGAATCAGTTTATTTGCATAGAAAAAAAAGAAAATAAAAAGCTGCAAAATTTCAAACTTACATGGGTGAGCTGTGAGGATGCCACATATAGTATCTCAGTTATTAATTTCCATACAATACTTTTACGTGTCAGTTTATAAGATTTCCACTACTGCAGCGCTTGCCAAGTATACAACTCTAACAAATTTTCCTGTCATTTGTAGGGGATAAGTAGTGAAATTAGTGGAGCATTTCATATGAGAAAAGTAGGTTCGATTGAGAGGGTGAGTCACAGGAATGCATTTGTTTCTTTCAAGCGGTGAATGCCCATTTAATATTCTCGTCACCCCTTTTAACTCTGTTCATGTCCGTCAAAACACACAACAAAATTTTTTAGTGGAAAAATGGCAAGAAAATGAGGTGCTTGGAGTTTTGGAACAGAGAAATCCGATAATGACAAAGCAAAGACCGTCTTGTGGCTCCTGTAAAAAGATGGAGCTTTGTCACCGAACCAAGTTTCGTTGGGCTTGCTATAATTTAATGGAATTATGATGTCTGGAAAAGGATTTAATGAAAATTTTGGGCACTTGCAGTGTCTTAATAGAATTTGATTCACAGTGTTGTAAATATATGTTTTAGCATTGTTTCTTTATTCTCAAGGTTTGTAATAGAACAAAGAACTGTAGAGATTTGATAATTTTTGTAGCTGAATGCACCAACGAAATTGTGGCTAAGGTAATGATGAAAATTAGTGATCATTGAAATTTTTTTTGTTCCAAAATAGTTTTTGGAGCTCAGCATAGAAAATTTAGGAATTAACAATACTAATTTTACTTCTCGGCAATCTCGTTCATTTTTGAAGAGTTTCTCTTTAAATTTGTGAAATTTTGAAGTTGCTCAAATAATTTGCTCTGCAATGCTGAAAATTTACTGTGATGAAGCTATTAAAGTATCTACTCATTTTGTGCAAAGAAAGGATTCAATTCAATTTGGTAGAACACATTAAAGTTTTAAACTAAAAATGTCTTATATAAAATAAGAGGTTCTAGAGGTTTACCATCCATGAGTTCTTGAGGTTTACCATCCATGATAAGGTACCAAAATTGAAGAATGAATCAAATGCCTGATCAGACTATTGAGTTCAGGATTGTTAGAAAAGCTTCCATGGCCACTGCAGACAAATACTCATTCTAGATTGACCAAAAGCACTACAAAGAATTTTGGAGAGAATTTGTTTTTAATCCTCAAATTTTCTCACAACCTTGAAATGATCGTAAGAATGCAGTAAATATATTTAAATTCAATTTAATTCTACTCTAACCTTAGAGTGCTGAAAATCCAAGTACTTAATCACAAGACAATTACAGAGCCCAAGTTAGACCAACAGTGCTAAAACCCCACAAAACAACACGAAATTGCAGAGAACAACATGAAGATTATCTATATATGAGGCCAGGTCTTGAAAATATAAAGCCAACTTAATTACTTTGTAGCTCATGACCAAAAATAGGGTAGGTTATGGTTCTAGCAGAATCCTCTTTGACAGTGCAAATGGTACTTTTTTGCTAGATATATATGAAGCACTCTGTAGACCCTAACAATGCACCCCAATGACTTTTGCGAAAACAACATATGGGCCTGGTGAGGTAAGAACTTTAACCTTACTTCTAATGGTCCTTCCCACTTTGCAATAGAGGAAAAAATATTAAATTTATTTCAAAACAAAACAGGTTGATAGCTTCAAAAAGGCGCTTATTGTCTTGCCAATTTTGGCCATGGCTGAGCCATCTGCAGCGGGCGCTACTCCTGACACATTCCCCACGCACCCATTACAATACAATTAGTAATAATAAAGAAACAAAAATACTATCATTAAAGAAAAGTACACATGTTCCAGAAGAGTGAAGAAAAATTACCTATAGTAAACAAAATACCTCCTCCAACTTCTTAGTTTTGACAACCGACAACAGAAAATGGAGATGCCCCTGACAGTTAAATTGGCAGAAATGATACAAATCGTGGGCGAATTCAAAATTTTGCAAAAAGCAGTTACCAGTCTATTTATTTTGCTTCAAATATGTATGTTGGAAGACACGACGTGGAACGGTGCATCAACAACAAAAATCAGAGACAGTCATTACAAGAAATAAAAAACTGCATTAAGGTCTGGATTGCTCTCTATTTTTAAACATTCATTTTCCAAACTAGGCCAATTTAGGAGCCTTCATGAAATCATCATATGTCTAAAAATGTTGGTCCAAATAGTCCAGAGAAGAGGCTGACAACTTACTCGGATCTAGTAATTCAGAGGCTTCCATTGTGAACAATTATTTCGCCAAATCATACTCAGCTTTCCTTGTCCATTCAGGGGTCAGCTGATTTGTTCAGACTTTGTGCTCCAAATACCGGAAGAACATGAGGATTATAAGGTTATAGGGCCTGCAATTTTAGGAAAGCCATGATTGTTGGTTGCTACGGCATCACCTCTGGAAAACCTTAGCTAGTCCTTGATTTTTCATCGACCCCTTCTCCTTGGCTTGCATTGTGCCCTGTTCCTTGGCTTGTATTGTGTCCTATGAATGGTCTGTGAAACTAGCTTGAGTTGGCGCAGGAACAAAAGCAGCTAGGAGATGCACACAAAAAACCCAACACTTCTGTGGGATTTAATGCATTAACTATGCATTCACTGCTTCCATACTTATCAGCCCGCCAACATTTAATGCGTAAATATTTGCAAAAATTTATTGTGTCATTTTATTTTCCTAATTTACTCTAACGAAAATGAATAATAGGCCTACTCCAACCACTAGAAAAAGAGATAAATCATAATTTCCAAATACAAAAAATATGTCCTTAAATCCCAACTATAGGAAAAAGACAAAAATATTTTAAACAATGCATTCAGTGCTTGTGTACCCACCAACAACATAGTAAAGTTTGCATTTAATGCATTCACTACTTCAGTATGCCGCCAAAACTCACACTATATGCATCCCCCGATTAAATATTTGCCACAATATATAATGTTTATAATGTTCCCATTTTTCCCTAATTTACTTAATGGAAAATGAAAAATCGACCTATTCAAACCAATAGAAAAAAAGATAAACCGTAATTTTCAAACTCAAAAAATATGAGCATAAATCCCGACTATAGGAAAAAGAGAACAAAAATTTAAACAACACAATCTCATTGGCTAAGCGACTAGATTGTAATTGTAAACTTGCCTATCAGCAGGAACTAATAAACTAGTGTTATTTGAGATTGAAGATTTATAATTGTTGGGAAGATACACACTCTATGAGAGCTTCTTAAGACTAAATATAAATGATTTTATTTTTAAGAAAGTTAATTGATTTTTTTGATTTTTTTTCATTTTAATTGTATTGATTTTTAAATTTTACATTTAATCATAAGAATAAATTATTATTTTTTGTTTTGTATGTAAATTTTAAAAGCAATCATTGTCCTTTTTATAGATAAGAGAGTAATTATATTGACAATGTAAAAAATTTAAGAGCTGGTCCCTGAACATAGGGGTAGAAGATTTCCCAAATTTGCAAATCGTATAGCAAAGTTCTCAAACTCAAAACACATTTACCAAATTATAACAAAGAGCACCCCAAAATTGACCACGCAGGGTCATACCACTGTATACTAGTATAATTAATTGTCATATGCTAAGCCTAATAACACTAGGAAACAACATAACTGAAACATTAACCATTCTTGCCAAAGAAGTACCAGACCCATAACAAGCCACAACTAGGGGGGATTTTGTAGGATGAAGATCTTGAACTCTTGCTTCCATGTAGCACCCTGGACTGGAGTGAGATAATACTTTTTCTTAAGAAAATTTTCCCTTGAAGCAACCAACCTACAATGCATGTTCAAGTCCAAACCTTATAGGTCCAAGAGGAAAGGATAATACTTCACCGTTTCCGTCGAGACCTCAAGAAGACCCAGATCATGAGGGCGAGGGATTCCAACCCCAAGTGTATCCACTGCCAATGCTTCCTCCAGCCCAACCAAAAGGTCCTTGAATAGATTTTGCATCAAAATTTTGCTTCCTGCTTAGGCACATTTGTATCCAAAAGACCAACCAACACTCTAGAGGTGACATTAGTGTCAACTCGATACCCTTTGCAACCATCCATGAATCCTTTACCTGTAATGAATTTCACTGCTGCAATAGTGAGATAGTCTGGTTTGTGTAGAATGTGCTTCAACCTTAATGTAGTTACAAGACCCAAAAAATCCATCTGTCGCTTACTACCCAACAACTGCATAGGAGTGTCCATGCCTCCACAAACCAATTCACTCGCAGAGACATGGATAATGAACATCACCATAAGAAATAGAATAAAAAAACTACTAGATTTAACCCTTGAAATAGCATGTGATATTCCCAAAGATCCATTAGAAAAATAGCTCACAATATGCACTAAGCATATACAGTAAGTGTTTAAGCATCATCATAAATAAAGTCTCATCAATCGTGAATGAAGCCATAACAAGCAACTGTCCCTTGGGCATGTGAAATGTCCTCATGAAATGACTGCACCTTTATTTCACTTAAAATAATGATTAATTTGCATTTAATCAAGGCAAGCCTCATGATGTTGAGGTTGACAAACCAAAAAGTCCAGCTCAACAATTTGTTGGCAAGAGACCTACTAGTGAGGAACAATTTATCCCATGTGTCAGTCATTCATCCTCTAGCATTCAAAAATTATAGACAAATTACCAGTCCCTAGTCAGGCATAGAGGAGTCGATATGCCATCACCATCACCATAAAATATGACTCCATAACTACATTTGTAGAGATTCATGGGCACCCAGCCTAAAAGCAATCATTGTTATTCATTGTTTTACATTCTATTTTTATATATTAAGTTACAATTATAGAGATAATTAAAAAGGTTAATTTATAGTCATAATTTGTTTATTTATTTTTAAATTTTAAATTTTTTAATTGTATCCATGCTAAAAAATCATGAATAACATTATTGAGACACATAACTTTAATATTAGAACATGACAATGATGTAATGTCGTAAAATTGCATCCCTTGCAATTACGCATACATTCTTGTATCCACTTTAGTGTCCACTCCCTTAATATTTGTGTAGGCTCAATTTGGCCCCTACATCAGCCTTTTTCCCTTCTCATGATGCCCAAGACCCCTTTTCAATAGCTACCTTTATGTGTCATCTTTGCATTAAACCTTGTGTTTTTCTTGTTCTTGTCATTTTGTAGCATGATTTGTCTGGACACTAGTGCATTGTGCTAGCATCCTATGACTTTGACATTCAAACGACCATTTTAGAGTGCCTTTCCAGTTGCCAACTACTTTTATTGGTGGTAATAGTCTGGGATGCTCTGTAATGGCTCGAGAAGCTTCTTTTCCCTCCTCTTCTCTCTTTAAATGCTATCTTTTCAATTCATTTTGGTATTCTCGCTTCTTGGGATCTATCTTGAACTCTCTTCTCCTTTCTTGGATTTTATTTCTCTCCTTTCTCTTTCTCTCTCAAGCTTGCATATCTCTCTACAACTTTCTACATCTCTCAAACTCTCTTGGCTCTCACAACTCTATCTCTCTCCTTGGATTCCTCAAGCCTTGCAGGTGATATCTATCTTGTGTCTTATATCTTTGAGCATCTTAGGATTTCTCACATCCCCTATCTATTACATCTCTATTTTGTGATACGGGTTGTCCTCCTTGAGCGAGGTTTACTTTTATCACTCTTGTGTTCATTTCATTTCTTCTTATTATTTCTCTCTATCTATATGGTTATCTGTGGAGGTGGGAACACCAAAACGGGGATTTGACTAAATAGCCCCAACATTTTTCCTTGATCTTATGTGTGTAGGTATTGAAGATATTTCTTTGTTAGAGGCTTCATTGCTTGTTCTATTGTGATCATTTCCTTTCTCCTTTACTTTATTTCAGTTCTATCATATATGCCACATTTTAAAGTTCTTATCAGTCAGAGTAGAAGTATCCACTAAGTTATTTTATGAGATATTCTCAGATTTTGGTCCGTACTAGACACCCGTACACTTCTGAGATGACAACACACTACACTGATGTTCGTATTACGTGCTAATGTCCTTTGGCTGAAAACCTACTGGTTTGTTTTCAAGACATCTATGACCTACTCATTTTGATTCTGAAACTTTCACTTTGTTCCTTGAGCTAGTTTATGGAAGTTCATTCTGTGGGACTCTCTTGAGAATAAAGAGACTCATGAGCAGCAAATCCTCCTTCTCTACAAATGGAATACTAATATTTCATTTGAAATTCACGTATATATTTTAATTTATTTTTTAACTATAATTTTAAGCTTGTTTGGTTGCATATTAACCATTACAAACATGAAATTTCCACAATCGATATTGAATTAGTCAATTTCTTTTCTAAATTTGATCAATGTAGATTTTTATTAACAATGTTTCCGGTCTAACTCTATTATCTTTCATTAGAGTATGAAAGTTAGAGAAGATATAAATGTGAGGATTTTAATAAACCAAAATGACTAAATGAATCAAAGGAAAAAAGACACATTAACATATATTATAATTATTAATTATTTTATTTATAGCAAATTATCTTATAATCTATATTATAAGATGATAATTAGAAAGATAATATTATCTATATTATCTTATAATAACACATTAAAAGGGAATTTTATTTATAGTTTTATTTTATCATATTATAGAATTCTAATATTGTAGCATATTATAGCGGTAACTATATGCAAGCATGAATGCACACAATAAAATCAAATATTAGAGTTATAATGCTAATTATAACTCCAAACAATATCATTATAATATCTATTTTTAATATTAAAATTAATAAAGGGATAACAATTAAAATATAGTTATCAGATGGTAAATAATATTATTTAAAATATCTAAAATATGAAAATATGTAAATTAGAAAGCTATGCAATAATATCTAAAATATGCATTTATTATAGGTACAAAAAAATTAACTATAAAATACCTATATATACTATTAAAATTAACTAAAGGGTTAACTATAAACTATAGATTATAAGAAAATAATTTGAAAATTTTATTATAAGATAATATACTTGTCTTATGTTATTTATACTTAGTTATATTTTTTTATGACAGTGTAAACAAATAGAGAGTTATACTATGATAACTCTAACTACAACAAACAAACAATTAAAAGAGACAATTAGATAACAAAATAATTATAATACACTTAGAAAGAATCCTTTCTAAACAAAAATATAATTAGAGATGGCATACTATAAAATGGAATTTAAAATATTATATTATTAAAAATCATATATTATAAAACTAACTATAACTAAATTAAATATTAGTATAATATACCCCTAAATAATACTAATGAGCTTCAACTTGAGGCTAATCATTGGTTTAAGGAAGGGAGGAAAAAGAATGGGAGAACACCAATGACCTTCAACCTAAGGCTGATCATTGTCTAGAAGGAAGGGAGGAAAGCACTGAGGGAAGGGGGCAAAAGGGAAGACATGGGGAGCAATAAAGAGGAAGGGAGAACTAGAGAAGAGGGAGAAACAATTTATTAAGGTGGTTTAAAAGGGGATGTCAGGTGAAGCTTAAACTCCAACCACCATCCCAGTTTAGGTTGGAGGGGTTATTATATATTTCAATGGGGTGATTTGGATATTTTTTAAAATGACAAAGTAATAAAAATCATGAGCTAATTTGTGACATGACATTAGGATTTTTTATGTAACAAATCATAACCATGTTATGTCCCCTTTTAATTAATTTCAAATGGGGAGCCAATTAGCCCATTCCAACACTTTCCATGGGCTATGATAAGTAATTAGAAAAGTAATGTATTTAATATTTAATTTTGTATACAAAATATTTTAATTTTTAAATATTTTTATTTAGGCCACTTAAATATTAAATATTTAATTTATGATGGCCCCATTATTTGAGGCATGGGGAGTTATGGAGCATTTCTAACTAGAAGTTATGGGAGTGGATTTTATTTTATATTATTCATTTCCCATCAAAGAGAGGCATTTCATTTTGTTTCTCTATTTATTTGGAGGTAATTACACATTTGAGAAATCTCATTTTATGATACAGAAACACTACAAAAAATTGTTTGGACACTTGTGTGTATTTGTACGAAAATCTTATGTGGACAAAAAACCATTGAAGATAAGAATCAGAGGAAGAAACTCCTTTGGTTCGAAGATAAACTTAATTTTGGGATTACACTAGAGTTCAAATATTCATAGAATAGTTTATTTTAGTGTGTGCTTGTTTAGTTGCAGGTTGCAAGTGAAGAAGTGTGTAGTTTCTTTTTAGATAAAATGCCAAAGGCTTAAATTTTTTTTATTAATAAAGTAGTTGAAATACATTTTTATAAGTGCCAATGCAAATAATGGATGGGAATATGGTCTTCCCTCAAGCTAGATAAAATTAACATGAAAAATAAATAGTAACAAAAAGAAACCCAAACCCCTCAATGGTTGAATCAGAGGTATACCATAAAACCTTCACCCCTCCAACTATGCAACCAGACACAACTTCGCAGGGCTTGAGTAGCAACTCAAAAAACACCTAACCTTAAAGTTGTCTTTGGTAATTCAATCTACCAAATTTAAAAACCTTTAGCATCAGATAAATGATCTCAAATTTTAATGACAAGGCAGGTTGCTAACTAGGGTAGAAACTTCAACATATCATAACTGATAACAAAACATGAAACAAGGCTTTCATCAAAGCTAAACTACTCATCACCATATGTTTGCACATAATTAATAAAATTTCCTATGCATTCGAAGTCCTGGACTGGTTCGATATGCAACATTTTCTTCAGGAAATTTACTCTCACCTTGGCCTACTCCGTTTGCCTATGCAATGTCGCATCTTTAAGTTATAGAATGAAAGAGTAATAAGTTACGACCTCACATCTTTAAGTTATAGAATGAAAGAGTAATAAGTTACGACCTCACCTGGGATAGAAAGAAGCTCCATGTCTCGGGGCCTAGGAATGCCAAGACCTAGAGTGGTAGCTTCTAGCACCTCCTCCAACCCACCTAGTATTTCAGGGATGAAAAGTTTATGGGTCATTCTCGCCACCTCCCCCTTTGGGACCTGTAGGTCAAGAAGATCTACCATAAAATATGAGGAGATATCATAACCCACTCTATATCTCTCATTTGACAACATAAAATCCTATCCCAGATTATGAACATCTTTCAACATTCTCCCTTAAGAGTCACCATTTGTTGTCACTTGTGTAGCATACAATTTTTGTTAAAAAATTAGACCCTTGTTTTTAGATCGTTGTGCTAACAACATTTTGGTCAAACCTCACATGAATGTGTTATTAATGGACTTATGTAGTCTTCAATTGTATGGTTTTGTTTTGATTCTTTAATTTCCCTTTTTTTTTTTTGCATTATGATCGATATCCTTTCATAACCCATGTCATTTTTGTTTTTCCAAAGTTTTATGTCTTAATTCACACAATTTTCTTAAACCTTAAATCCTTATATTCAATTCATATTTTGATTCTAAAATTATTTAAATCATTCATGCATATTTTAATTAATTTTTCATATTAATGTAAATCATCAATAAAACATTCATGCTTATTAGATATCCATACCTGTAATGGAACGTGGAAAATCATATAAAATGTAGACAGGTTTATTTTTTTAATAAGGATGGAGGCATGTTAAAAGAAGACAAAGTTTATTTAATAAGGATGGGGACACATTTATAAATAAAGCACATCATAAATAAAGTAAAATCCTAGGAGATATGGATGGACAAACGCATTAAAAGGAAAGTGAAAGGGAATCTTACTTAATGGAATACAAGAACAAGTCGATGGGGGCTTAAATGGGTGAAGTGAGGTGGAGGTTTAGTGCATTTAATAAAGGACAAATCTTTGGTAACATTTATTCTTATAATTGATTTAATTCAATATTAAAAAAGGACAAACATTTCATAAAATAATAGACTTTATTAAATTAAATAATAAGATCAATTTGAAAGTAGGTGTCCATATGAAGATATAATAAGGAGGAATTAAAGTAGTTCTTTTTTAACGGTATAGAGATATCATTTTTTCTTTATTTGTTGCAATGATAAAAGTAGACTCTAAATTTAAATTTCTATTAAATAGAATATTGTTTTAAGGGTTTTTTTTTTAGGTTTGGTAGATATAATAAATATATTTTTATCTATGTTTATAAATTATTGATAATTCTTGTCGATATTGGACTTGCTGAATAATTTTTTAAAATTTTGGTGATTCACCAATAAATAGTAGACTATGTAGAAAATAGTTTATGCTTTGGTTGTGCAATAGTAGACTATGTAGAGAATAGTTTATTATTTGTTTGTCATCTTGTCATATTGAGATGACACATAACTCTTCTCTCCCTTACTCTCTTATTATTATTCGTTCTTTGTTTACTATCATTTAGAATAAATTATAGTTAGTTTTAGTTTAAGTGAAATTTATAACTTGCCCATGAAAGAAAATGTATTGAAAAGCTTATTAATATGTTTTTTGTCTTCACAAAACAAGGAAATCAATTAAATCATACTAGAATAAATTCCCTATTTATTTTAATAATAACATGGTAAATAAGGCCAAATCTAAATAATATTCTTTTCATCCTATTTCTCTAAACACCATTCATGACTTGTTTGTAAAGATTAGTATAATGAGTAGTAATATAATTTTATGTTTTATTTTTTAATGAAACAAGAAATTGATTTTAGAGTTGGTAAATATAGATCTCTTGCTTGTTTTCACAAATACATGCATCAAATAGATTAATTGCAAATATTATGCCTTCTTATTTTTTTAAATAGTTAAACCCATTAACTTGAGATCTTAAAAAAATTTGACCACTAAAACACTTCATTGAGATTCCTAAACATGTCATTTGATTAAAGTATTATACATTTCACTACTATACTAACTTGCAATATTGAAACCGAAAAGCCCCAAGATCTTGGGGAGACCACTCAATCTCCTTTCAAGAGAAGAGTTAGCTCCCGACTTATGAGATTTATGTGTACAAATCTACTAGTCAACAAATACCATGTCCTTTTAAACCAAATGTATGGTGCTCCTTGTTCTACAAATACATTATTTGAACATGTTTCCAATTTATCATTATTTACAATGTTTTTAGCACCTCCCCTTCCACACGATTCATAATGATCACATGCCTTTCATGACATGTGACAATTATTTGGATTTAAGCACATCCCTCTACCCTGTTGATGCATCCAATTATGATCATACTCCATCTTGTTTGATTATTCTTGATATTGCTAGACCTAATGATGATAATATCCCTCATATAACTCATGATAACTTCATTTATTTATATCCATCATTCATTTATAAAACCCCACTTGGGCTATTAGAAATTAGACCTGTTGGGACTCAAATCTACAATTATCCTTTTCTCCTTGAGTCCTTTCCCCTTTTGTGCCTTAGCCAATTTTCCCAAAATTATAACTGATCTAAGACATCTAATAGTGCCAGTTTTTCTTTTCACCAATGGATAGATCTTGAGAAAATAGGTTTGGTTTCCTTTTGAAATTTTCTGAAATATGCTAAGGGTTGAAAGTTATGCCCATGCAGGTTTTCATCTTCCATCTGGATCAAGTCATTTTCCTTGTAAGGTGCAGTTCAATTCATTTCATCTAGAAATATCATGTTGGGTTGGAAATGTTCACAATAGGTTTTGAATATTGAAAAAATTGCTAAGTATGAGTCTTGTGGGATTTTTGTGGCCAAGTGAACCTCCATCCTTCAATTCTTCATCTAGTTCACTTGGTCTTTCCTACTCTATGGGAAATGTGAACCCATCTAGTTTGTAAATAATTCTAAGTGAGCTTCCCTTTCAATGTGCATTTGACTTGTTCAAATGATTTTTCCTACTAATGTGCACTTTCAATCTGTTTTCCTGTATGGTGAAGTTTCGATGGATTTTCTCACAAAGGTCTTAAGCGCTAAAAATTTGGCTAAGTATAGGTTTACAAAAACCCTTTGAGCATCTAAACTTATTTTCTAGACCACTTCCATCTGATTCACTTAGATTTTTTCTTTGCAAAAAAGGTAGCCCATCTGAATTTTGCGGTCATTTCCATGTGAACCTGCTTGTTCCACTTGCTAACCACTCTTCCATATTTTTTATATGTTAATCACTCTCCTGCAAATGTTGTCAACTTCTGAACTCGCTAAGTCTTTTCTTGCAAGAAAATGTGTCCTTTTATAGGCTTTCATAGACATCTAAAATTTTATTTTTGTAATTCTTCATCCAATTCTTGTGACCTATACCATGATGCCTAATCCACTCCATTTTTTGTATTCATACCTAGATGATGTCATTTTGAAATTATCTCACCCTAATTATATGTCATCATGACATCATCATTTTTAAGCTCCCAAATCCATCTCATCCTTCTTTGATGGCATCATGTTGACATCATCCCATGTTGATGTCATACGCGAGACTTTCTATTTGAACTAGACATGTTGATAGTGTAGATGTAGTTTTTTTGACCAATTTCACTTGGAGGCCATTTTCTTGTATCTTGTTGTAAATCAATTTCTTGCATTTGATGCATGTCAATTTTTCACAAAAGGAAAGTTTTGATATCTAAATGGAGTTTGGATTTTCATAGTTGATGGTTTTGTGGTGCAAAAGGTTGTGTGACTCAATTTTTATCCTCCTCACCTATGCATATTCATGGCGCCATGTCTCCCAACTTCTCAAAGTTATTGCAAAGAACATCTTTGATATGCAATGTCTATTGTGGGAAAAGTTGTGGGAAAAGTTTGTTCTCTAGCACCTATTTTGAATTGATATAGAATGAAACAATTAGGGTTTCACATCTAGGAGTATATGTTAACATTTTTGAACATTTTTGAAGGAGGTTGGTATTTCTAGTGGTTGCTTGAAGTGACACAAGTGCACAAAATTTATCTACAGTTTCAATTCAAGCTTGGTCCAATTGCAAAAAGCTCATAGTTTCATGGAGCATTTGAAGAGTAATACACATGTACAAATATTATAGAACCAGTGTCTCCATTACTATTTGTACTCTTCTAGGAAAGTATTTGACTTTTGTACTGGTTTTCCCTTGCCACATTTACTGGTACAATTGCAAAATGAAATTTGGTGAATGTGACAACTTTCCAAATATTACAAGCTTTGTAATAGACTGTTACATGTTTCAAATGGATGTATGTAGTTCAATTCAGATTACTAGGTATACTTATTATATATTTTTTGTTCATTAATGATATATATGCTCAAATAATCTCTTTCATGATTCTTGTTAGGAAAAGGTGTGCTTTTCACCTTGCATAATTTTAAAATTTAATATTTTATTATTATGTGGTGAAGCTATGGGATCTAGGGATGTGTTCATCACATGAGCTAGTATTCTTGGGGCCACTTTACATGTTTTATGTAACATTGTGATAAATATTTAATGTGGGGTTTCACATTGGGATAATATTTAATGTGGGGTTAATGGTTTTGTAATCTCATGATATTAGTCACACAATTTTTTTGTGATACCACTTGGTGGTTTTATGTGAGCTTGTTTCTATAAAAGAAAGAATATGGGTAGTTTTGTAAGGTTGGCAGGTTGGGTATTTAGCTATGGGGTTGAGAGAATCTCTTGTTAGTATTTGTGAGGTTTGAAGCATGACATGGGATGTGCATGGTTACATGCTTGTTCATGTGGAGTGCTTGTAAAGGGATTGATGTTTCAAAGGTGTTCGTGGAGAACTCTAAAGATGTATTGTAACCTTTATTGAACATTGAATAATACATGAGTGATGGATGCTTTTGGGGGTTGGGTTTTCCCATTTTGAGGGTTTTCCTAGAGTATATCTTGTCTCATGTCCTTGATGGTATATTTTCTATTCTTTTACATATGGATTCTAATTTATACTTGTTTGTAGAGATTTCTCTATTTGGGTTATGTGGAAATTATTTTCGGTGGAAGCATATTTTTCCTTTCATTTGGTGTTAGAGCCATGGTTGTGGGTTTTATAACCCATGTTGGAGTTGATCTAGTGTATAGTTGAATCTAGGGCTTTGCATGAAAGAATGAAGCCATTACACGATATGAGGGTTGTATACAGGTTGTTTTGTAGATTTGGGGTTTTGAGGTTGTAGGTTTGTTGTTATTTTTTGTAGATTTAGGTTTATGAATCTTTGTTAAAAAAATTGTTTTATGGATGTTCACTGTGAGGATTTTGTAGGGGAAATGTTTCATATGACCCCTTGGGACAAAACATACCTCATCATTAGATCTAGGAGGTTTGAGAGATGAAGATTGACATAAAATTTGACCTATTTAGGTCACTATGAAAAGAAAAAAAATTGCCCTCCTAGCCTTGTTGTACAACCGTCCAATTTGTTCTACAAGTTGAAAAATTTAATAAATAAATAAATAAATTTCCAACACACTTTAAAATTAAGAGAAATATAAAAATCAAGGGGGGTCCATAGACCTCTATACCTTGCATTGGCAACCCACACTAGCTGGTACTGCCAGTAGTGGTACTCCCACTTGCAACTGTCAACTTCAATCGCCAATCGTTAGCTAGTGTGGTCCCAACAGTCAGTGAGGCATAGCCCTAGATCAACCCTTGGTCCTATGGGGGTAGAAGTCAGGCCCCTTACGAGGCTAAAACAAAACCATTTTTAAAAATTTGTTGATTTAAAATATTAAACCTGATTTGGTAAACTAGTTAGGTTTGGGCCATAGTGGTTGGTGGCACTACCGCCACTAGTAGGCCACCCAAGAGCCACTTTTTCTTGGCTCATATAGCCAAATTCAACAACTTCTTCCAGGGGCATAACTTTCACTGAGGGTGTCTACTTTTAGAATTCTTATACTCATTGGAAAGTTGGTCTAGAGTACTACATTGTGGTATCAGTCATTTTTTCATATTTTGTTTTGGTAGAGAAATTCTTGTTGGAAGTTGGGTGTTATTTTCAAGCTTGGAGAGGTCATAACTTGTGCATACAAAGTTAGATTTTAGACTTCCTATAGTCAATGAAAAGCCTATTTAGATCACAACATAGTGTATCAGCTTTGGAGATGTTTTGGAATGATTTATTTTTCATTATTTACATCTGACTTGTTTATGGGTTCTTTTGAATATAGTTATTTTTTGAGCTTATAACTATTTAGATCTTAGTGATTTGGTGTTTGATTCATGATATACTCACATGCATATCTTTGATTACTCTCTTTTTCCATTGTTATCAATATATTGTTGGATTTGTATGTTACATTGTTCGATCTATGAGTTGAGTAGTGTTATGTATAGGTTGTGTATACTTATAGGTTACACATACTTAGAGTATTGATGAAAGATAATCCACATGAAAATAATTTAGGTCAATTTTATGAAACTATTATGAAAAACCACCTCCTTGTTTGAATGACCCAACTACTCACCTATTTTTTATGACTATCTCTAGGTGTTCACACAACTATAATCATAATATCCCCATGGTTCTGCACTTGTTTTCAATCAATTTGCTACATTACTAAATCCATTTAAGATAAGTTTTCAATTATATATGTGTGAATTTCATGAATATTATTCTGTAGCATGAATTACATCCTATAACATTACATTGATCTATTCTCTAGAGAAGTTAGAAGTCAAAAGTTAGAAGTATTAGTTACTTGCAAGTTTAGATTCAATAGTTTGTAGTTACGATATTGAGCAGTAGGTACTCATAGCATAAGCAATAGATTTATGTCAATACCCTTGTTCTGCAATTTTATGATTTGGAAATTCTAAGTAATGGCACCAATCATGACCTATCATATCTAAATGGAGCTTGAAGGAGGTGTGGGATCCATTAGATCAAAAGAGATTTGGTGGATGATGCAAGCCTATGATCAAATTAACACTGAAAAACCATAGGAGTTGGGAAGATTCCATGTACTAATTGTGCAAACCCTAATCCTAATATAGCCGGGCTTAATGAGCACACTCTAAGCTCTGACAACTAGCTTTGACTTCCTACATGGCTCATGGGCCCATCTCTTACTCCGTTTCATCAGATTTTTTCTCATTTTCCTTCGTTCACCGTTCTATTTTCATCACTATCACCCTAGTGGTTAAATTTGAATATACACTCCCACCCAATCCATGCTCCACTTCACTATAGTCACTATCACCATAGCAGTTAAATTTGAATATACACTCCCACCCAATCTGTTGAAAGTTGCAAAAGAGGTTTTCTTTAAGCCCAATCGTGAAGAGTGACACGAAACATTTAAATCCCCTTGTCCAGCTGCTGCAATATTGCTTCTGATAAAAACCTTATTTACCCTGATAATGAAGCAATATGAGAATAGCTCTACATTTGCAGCAGGGTAGAAGCATGTGCTAGAATTGAGGATTATCTGAACATGTTTATTGGTTTTTCTTACCTTTATCTTTCTTTTATCCCCTCTAATTTGGAATATTTGATGGAGCGTTTGAGGAGGAGAATTGAGAATATGGATCCACATACAGTGTGGACTCAAGGTTCAGGGATAAATTGAGGATAGCCTTAAACCCCGTATTTGGAATGTTGCACAGTATGCACCTCTGTAGTTTCTTTGGCTGTATCGAAGGTACCAACCAAAAGTATTGAATATTTTTTCTCTGGGTTTCCAATCTATGCATCATATTTACTGTACCAAGCGAAAGTATTGAATAATTTATGGGTTTCCAATCTATGCATCATATTTACTGTTGCTCTTCCTATTTGTGAAGGATTAAACAATCAATTAAGCATTATATCAATTTGCATTAAGAAGCAATAAATGTAGCTGAACAAAGAGATTTTGAATAATTTAAGAAAAAGTGAATTTAATCATTTCAATTCAACGACTTCCTTTTTAGAAAATTTGCATGACATTCTCTCACAAACTTTTTTCCATCGTTTTACAATCTTGCACCCAATAAATCTACAAATAATTGTTTTCTCACAATAAAATTTTTCCTAAATTTATGAAACCACTAAAAATTTAAGTTTTCTTTTCCTGAATTAAATAATTTGGACTTCTCTAGTTCAAATTTCAGCACTAAGTTTTGATGCTTTAGACTTGGATTCAATGATAGATTTTTTTTTAGAGAGATGGATTATTCACTTTGTACCCTCTATAATTGAGTGTATAAAACTATGAGTTACAAAATCACTACCATGATAAAATATATTAAGTAGTTTTTTATTAATATTTTAATAGAAAAAAAATTAATTATAAGAAGTTAGATGTAATACAGTTAGAATATATGAGATGAAATAATGAAAATATCAACATGCTAATTTCTAATTTGTTTGGTTATTTCTTTTGAACCAAACATCCTTCCCAATAAATGGTGGTTGTTAAGCATAGTATAGTATAATGCTTTCTAGAAAAATATATATTAGCAATAATAATCAAGTTTAATGTGGAAGATTTAGTTGAGATTTATTATATGATCATATCTTTCTTATTAGGTAGAAACCAGTTGGGTGCAAGAATTATAATTTTTACTATGATGTAAAATGTTTCTATCATGATCAAGTCGCATAAGGAAAATTCATCACCAACAATTCACCGCCAACAATTTACTTGGGAAAAATTCACCTCAAGGAAAATTCACTCAATTTTTATTATCATAAATTCAATTATTCTTTTGCAAAAAAAATTCAAATTTTTGGAAATATATATTAAAAAATGTTAGTGTGAATTTACCTTGAGGTGAATTTGTCATGACGGTGAATTTTCCCAAGGTGAATTGTTAGCGGTGAATTTTCCCATGGTGAATTGATGGCAGTGAATTTTCCTAGAACCAATCAAGTCTAGTATATTATCTACTATCTAGATATTTAATGGATTATTACCCAACTCATAACTCTATTATATGAATATAAACTTATAAAAGGTTTAATATTCTCATTGAATAAAAGAGTTTCACCAGATTGTTACAAGTCATCTCAAAGGATAAAATCGTGCTAGGTTTTCATAGTTTTGTTCCTGGGATATTTCTTAGAGTCATTTTCTTGACTTTTCTAATTGTAGATTGTCCACTACAACTAGAATTATAATTATCCTAGATTTTGATTTAATAATAATAATTTCTATTTTATCCTTGATTTCTATAGTAGTTGGAGGAATTTCCTTAAGCTTGTTGTTTATAAAATAATGTGAAGGAAATGTAAAACTAACATTTAGAGAATTTAGCACAATATAATAGACTTTTTTTGGGATTCACAACTCTTAGTTAGAATAAATTTTTAAATGGGCACCTAGATATACCTCTTGCATTTTGAAGGCCTCATAATCTAATTATTCATAAAATTGTAGGATGCATATCAAAAATAACTCTTTAATTGTGATTCATTATTCTAAATAAATGGGTGAAGAAATCTATCTATCTAGTTATTGAATTCATTTGGTGTGATCATAAATAAATTCAACCATCCTCAAGAAATGACAAATTCTATGGTTCATCTTGAGATCCCTATAATCTGCTAAAAATATTTGGATCTTGCAACCCCATCCCCTCTAAAATTCTCTTAGAAAATAATTTAGAGGTATTAATCATCTATTGATGGATGAGGAACGATTTCTACATGGCTTAGAATAGATGTTAAAGGATGAGGAATTCTTCATGGGGTGAGAAGGAAATTGATTTCTCAAAATTCATTGATGGAGAAGGTGGTCTTATTCCATGTACTAAAAGAAGAATCATAGATCCTCAAGCATGAAAAAAATCCAAAAAAAGTTGTGGTCTCTCTAGTAAGAAGAAACGGAAAAAAAAACTAAGGAAAATACTTATGGATAGAAGGAAGAGATTTTGTTGATGGTGACACTCAATAGACTATAGACACCCTCCTTGCTAGGAGTAGGAGGAAGCTTTCTTCAACATAATCATAATCCCTTCCATTCCTAAGGAAGATGCATCTCCTATCGATTCATCCACACCCTCTCAAATTTTGGTTTTCTCTAAGTCCAATTTTAGATTCATAGATAACCTATAACTTTTTGACTCTCTATAACATATTCTATTTTTCATAAGTCTTGCAAAAGGTTTTTCATGTTATCTCCTTCATTCTAAGGTCTGAAGTTTACTTTTCTTTATTTTACATTTTTTTTAATCTAAAGAGTGCTACCCAATCCTACATTTAACTCATTAAATATATACCGATACACATGCATATATAATGTAGTTTTATTTACTCAAATCATTATACTATTAAGTTTTGCATAAAATATTTAATTTTAGACAATTAATTTTATGTGTTTCTTTTCATAAAGGGACACTATTTAATTTAATAAATGGATAAATGAAAGGATTAAGTTTTAATTTTGAAGATGAAATTAACTAATGAGTGTCAAAGAAGTTTTTGAAACAAGATGGAGTTAACTTATCACACATACATTATAAATTTTATTTGAAAATAAATAATTACAAATAACTTTTTATATTGATATTTCATAGATCACACCCAATGATTGACATTCTCCTCTTTCTGATGATGGATCACTTGATCTGAAACCTTGATCTAAAATATTACACAATTGAATCCAAAAGCTTACATATTTCTAATTGATGGACCATGGAAAACTAATAACAACTAATAAATAATTAGCTCTCATTTAATTTGATAATAAAATATTGTTTAAATAAATATATAAATATTAATAATAATTAATTAATATATTTTAATTAATCTAAATGGTAATAAATGATGATAAATGTGATGATTAATAAATGTTAAATTAATCAAAAAAATGTTAAATTAATGATGATTAGTAATTATAGATTATATGATGATAATTAAATGTTGATGATCAGGTGAATGATTTTAGTGTCTAGAAAGTCTATAAACACTTCTTGCTTGGACATTTGACATAAATATTTTAGGAAAAATGTTTAGATTGATAAATACATAATCAAGTGTAGCATACTAAAAAGGCTAAAGGGGAACTTTTGATCCATGGAAGGATAATATTTAATAATTTTAATATATTTTTATCATTTCATTTCAAGATGTTTGTGCTCAAATTAAATTGATATAATAAATATGTATGTATGTATGTATATATATATAGTTTATAAGAAATGACGTTTGTCCACTTTAAAGTTTAAATTATTAAATTATATTAATTATTTGGCATGCAAATGACTATCAAATTTGAGTGAAGGAAAATTTAAGTTAAGGGGTTTTCATTTACAAAGTCATCATATGAGAGTACTTATGCTACTATAGAAAGCATCTCAACATTAATTAGTAATTAAGTTTATACTATATATTTAAAATTATTACATAAAATTATAATAATAGTAAGGGTTAAAAAAGCGTAGAAAGGAAAATAGGGGCGCGAAGTTCAGGCCGAAAGGCATACACCAGGCCAAAAAAGAATGGGTTAGAAAGAAGCCCTATCCAGAAATTGGTTGCACGGCAACAAGGGTGAATGTCATCCCCATCAACAAGGGAGTGAATGGAAAAAACACAAATAGCCAAAGGGAAACCAACATCCTCCCGAACAGGGAATCCTCGGCAGGAATGGGCATTTTTGGTATAACAAATTCGATAAAGGGAGACCTTCGGCAAAGGAGGCATCAAAGAAAAGGTCCACACTGGTTTCAATCCCAGACAGAGCATTTGTGGACCTAGCAAATTGGCTCAAAGACAGGGCCTTTTTTGTTAAATGGAATGGGAAAAATCCAGATATGGGAAAAATCAAAGATTGGTGGAAGAACGCCTTTAGAGACTAGGTAAGCATTAAGGCCCTGCTGCACAACTTTCTAATGATTGAATGCAACACTAAAGAATTAAAGTCAAAAATACTATATGGAGAACCAATATTTTTTGACGGAGAAGCCTTCTTGTTGACAGATTGGATGCCACACTTTGACCCTCTCCATTTCCAGTTTAAATCGAGGCCTGTATGGATAACTCTTGACAATCTTCCTACCGAATATTGGACCTTTGATGCCCTAATCACCATGGGTGAAGTACTTGGGACTATAATACGAATAGATGAGAATTTCTTGAATGGAGTCGAAGGTGCGAAACCAAGAGTTCTGATAGATCTGTCTTTCAAATACAACAAAGTGGATAACTTGGAATCCTTATCAAAGAATGGTGCATGGTTACAAAGTGTGTTAATGGTTAGATTTCCATATGAAGGAAAATGCCTCTCCGTTAAAACCAGAAATCCAGGTTGCTCCTTCCAAGAACACTTGAATCTAGGGGTAGGCCCTAAAAATGATGGGGACATCCTGAAAAATACAGAGGCGAACAAGAAAAAAGAAATAATGGGAGGATCATATGCTACCGTAGCGTTCCCCTCTAAGATGAGGAAGATGATGTCTGGGCTTAAGGTCTACACTCCAGGGTCTACCTCGCCAATTGGATTTTTACAAAAACAAAACCTTGAAGAAATGACGCTGGAAAAGTTAGAGTTAGATTGTCAGCCAGTACTTCCAATCGCCACGAATCTTAAGCAGTGTGTTGGGAGTGGTGTCTTCCAGGTCTCTGAAGGCTTAGAGTGGATACCCCAGCAAGAGTTAGCTTCGATTGATAGAAGTCTAGTCAGTAATCAGGAAAATCAGGTGGTTATAGCAAAATTAGTTAAGGAAACAGAAGCACTCTGTAAAGAAATTCAGGAGCAACTCAAGTTGCCAGAGGTGGATAGTCAGCACATGCAGACTCTCTCTGCAGACCATAACACCTAAACTTCAATCAAAAGAAGTAGCCTATCCCCCAGCCCATGGAACAATCAAAGTGTTGACAAAGTGGAATGTCCAAAAGGCTTACAAGAGGGGGAGATTCCTTTGGAAAGAGATTCTCAGGCTGAAATTGAGTTTTTCAACACAGGTGCTAGGCTTCCCACTTCACTCGCCCAAGTAAGTGAGGAGGATAGAAGAAAGAAGTTGGATTTAATCCAGAAGATTCTTGATCTGAGAGCTCAGGATGCTTTGGGTGGAAATGAGCAACTGACTTCTAGAATCACAAAAGACTCTGAGGAACATCCTCTTCCAAGTCCTGATTAGCAAAAAATTGAGATTGGTAGCTATGGGGCAGCTACCTCTGACTGTCTAGGATTGATTCTGGATCAACAAGCGGAGAAAGAGGATTTAATCCAAAAGATGATGGAATTAAATGCTTTAGAGCTAGAGGAAAATGAGTCACTATTTGGATGCCAGGTGGAAGAAAGGGAAATTAAAGAAGTCCCTGATCAACATAATCTAGGACTTTTACAAAATATCCCAAATAAGTCAAAACCAGACTGTGGAAAATCCCCAGGAAGTAGAAAAGGGAGGAAATCGGTGGAAGATCTTATCAGCTTGGCTGGCTCAGCAAAAGGTCAGGTGAAAATCACATAAATTCTAAAGGCTGGGAAGGGAGGCCCCCTTCCCCAGGCAGCATGATTCTAACTTGGAATGTTAGGGGCCTCAACGCCCCTAACAAACAACGCTTGGTGAAGCGTAGGCTACAAGAAACAAATGCGAGTATTGTCCTATTACAAGAAACCAAATTGAACATAGAGGACCTTGACTCATTTAACAAGAAGCTAGGTGGTTGGAGTGTGGTTGGAATATAGGTGAGGGGTGCATCAGGTGGGCTTTCTATTTTGTGGGACAGCAGGAAGGTGATCTTTGAGGAAATGGCTGGTAACTGCAACTGGTTAGCAGGAAGGGTCCAGTTCTTCAGTCCACATATGAGGATACAACTCATTAATGTCTACGGTCCATCCCCGACAGAGAGGAAAAGGAAAGATTGGGCTGAAATTGAAACCCTGTTGAATGGATCAGAGGTGGAGCACACAATTATTGGGGGTGACTTCAATGCCATCCTTTGCTCAACAGACAAGAGGGGGGGCTTACAGAGTGCTTCTCCTTCCCAAGTCAACTTCAAGAGTTAGGTCTTCAAAAACAACTTGATTCTAGAGTTTGAAATGGGGGAAGGGGTTTTCACCTAGAATAATAGGCGTATGGGACCCACTCAGATTGCGAAAAATCTTGATTGTTTCTTTCTTCATGGTGATCTTTCATCAATTCAAGTAGACATCAAAGCCACTATTATCCCCTATTCTAGATCATACACTTTCTTGTCCTCCTCAAATGTAGCAAGGATGATAAACCTACAAAGAGCCCCTTTAAGTTCGAAAACATGTGGATGAAGGACAATAACTTTTTTGGCTTAGTTGAATCCTGGTGGAAAGCTGATTAGTTTGAGGGGTCCAAACTCTTTTGCTTTATATCTGAGCTGAAAGCTTTAAAAAAGCACTTGTTAATATGGAACAAATAACACTTCAAGGAAATTTTTGCTGAGAAAGTTGATCTGGAAGCTGAGTTGCTGGCTCATAACGAAGGAGTCATTCATGATGGGATGGATCAAGAGAGTTATTGTAAGGAGAAGATTCTGATTGAAATATATGAAGACATCCTAGCAAAAGAAGAGATTTTTTGGAGACAAAAATCAAGAGAAATCTAGCTATTCGATGGTGACAAAAACACTAAATTCTTTCATAGCATAGTTAAATACAAGAGGAATGTCAACAAGATAAGGAGCATCAAAAGAGCTGACGGTTCGAGTGAAGAGGATCTGGTCAAGATTGCAGAGAGTGTGGTCTCCTTCTTCAAGAACATTTTGAACACCTCGGTTGGTTCATGCCTAACCAGTCAAAATCAGTTGTTGAAAAACATCCCAAAGCTGATGATAACAAAGAAAAACAAAATGCTAAACAAAAATTCTCCAAAGAGGAGGTGGAAAGAGCTATAAAAGAGTTTCATCCTGACAAGGCCCCAGGCCCGGATGGATTCCCGACAAGTTTTTTTCAAAAATGTTGGCATATTCTAGGAGATGACCTTATACAGGCTATGGAGGCATCAAGAAACTCAAGAATATTGCTTAGAGAAGTGAACAAAACCTTTATCATTATCATCCTGAAGAAAGAAAATGTAAAAGAATGGGATGAGTTCCGCCCCATCTCCTTGTGCAACACATTATACAAAATCATGTCAAAAGTGATGGAAAATAGACTTAAATAAGTCCTTCCCACAATTATATCAGAGGAGCAAACAGGCTTTGTGCTAGGTAGATCCATACTGGATGGAGTAATCATAGCCCAAGAGACTATCCACTCAATTCAGTCAACTAAGATACCATGCATGCTGATCAAGGTAGACATTAAGAAGGCGTACGACAAGGTAGATTGTAGATTTTTATGTAAATGCATGGAGGCCTTTGGTTTCAGCAAGCAATGGATCAACTGGATTTTTCAATGCATCTCTACTCCTCGTTTCTCAGTCCTAGTCAATGGCTCTCCCGAAGGGTTTTTTGAGTCTTCCAGGGGGCTCAGACAAGGAGATCCCCTCTCTCCTTTTTTGTTCATAATCATGGTTGAGGCCTTGGGTAGAGCCATGAGGAATGCACAAGAACAAAGCATAATCCAAGGTATTAAGGTCACTAACAACATTGCAGTAACTCATCAGCAGTTCGTGGATGATACCCTTCTCTTGGGGCACAGCAAAAGGAATGAAGCAAGAGCTCTCAAAAAGATTCTATTAGACTACAAGGAGGCTTCGAGGCAAGTGGTCAGCAAAGACAAATCAAAAATATTCTTTTTCAATACCCCTAGCTCATTAAAGGAAAGTATCAAGAGCATACTTGATTTTAACTTGTGCTCTCTTCCATGTAAATATTTGGGTTTACCATTAAACTCTAGAACCTGAACAACAAGATTATGGGACCCTCTCAAGGATAAGATTGAGCAGAAACATTCCTCATGGAAGGGAAGGTTGTTATCATGGGATGGTCGATTGGTGCTCTTGAAATCAGTCATTACAGCCATTCCCATATATCTCCTGTCATGCTTATCTCTTTCCAATGGAGTCAACAAGAAACTAGTTCAGATTATGAGGAGATTATTTTGGCAAGGAGTATCCGATCAAAAAAAGATGGTCAGAATTGCTTGAGATAAAATTTGCAGGCCAAAAGACATGGGGGGAGCAGGCTTAAGAAACCAAAGATGGCAGAACAAAGGCATTGGGAGCCAAACTCGTTTGGAGAATGTATTCTCACCCAGATCTGAAGTGGGTAAGAATCCTAAAAGGTAAATACTTAGTATTCAGACCACGAAGGTATTTTTAGAACTCCTCCTCCCAGAGGCTCTAGAATCTGGAACTTTATGCCGGAGTGCAAGCAACTGATCACAGATTTCCTTTCTTGGGATATAACTGATGGAAAATATGCTTTATTTTGGGAAGACTCCTGGGGTGGCTGCCCTGCCCTGGATCAACTTATGAAGATAAAGGGTGTGAAAGAGAAATTCAAGTTGGCCTGAGGAGACAAGGTCAGAGATTACATGGTGTTTGAGTTAGTAGAGCCAACTGTGATTTGGCACTGGAAAAACTTCGAGGAGGTTTGTCAAGATAGCATTCAAGTTCCTCAATTGAGAGAGTTACTAAAGTCAAGGTGGATCTCCCCTAGAAAAGGTCAGGATCAAATAGTTTGGATTGGTTCTAAATCAGGACAATAAAACTCAAGGGACAGATATAGATTGATTAGTAAAGATATCAATAGTAGGGAGGATCTAGCATATGACCTATGTTGGAACAACTCTTGTCTGCCCAAAGCAAGCATGTTTGCATGGGCTACCCTACAGGGGAGGATTATCACTACTGAATGGTTCAGAAAGCTAGGCTATCATGGCCCATCTAGATGTGCCCTTTGCAAAAGAGACTCAGAAACTGTAGATCACATTTTGCTAAGCTATCCATTCTACCAACAATGTTGGCAATGGTTGTGTGCCAAGCTGGGGTGGATCTGAGCCCTACCTAATGATATACTTAATCTATTTAAATCTTGGCCAATAATTTTCAACTCATGTTTGTTTGGGAATTTATGGATGATTAGTCCCTCTCTCCTAATATGGGAAATCTAGAAAGAGAGGAACAAGAGAATCTTTTAGGGGAAGAAAACAGACCTAGAACCCTTTTTGCTCAAGGTGGATAGGGAGATTACTGAAGTTGTTAACAATAGCAATCTGAAACATGTTAAAACAAAGGTCACCTTCACTGTGTGGGACAATTGCATTAGGAAGAATTGGCCCAATCTCATCATCCCCCCTTTTTTTGGGACAGGTTCAGATGATGCTAAGAAACAAGAGTTGAAGGTGTCTAGTTGCCTCCAGATTTTGGTTGGCAAAAGTTGAATTTTGACGGGGCTGCTTGAGGGAACCCAGGCCGGGTGGGGCTGGATGTATTGTGAGAGACTGGAATGGCACTATCATCGGAAAGCGGTTCCTCTTGGAATCATCTCCAACAATGGTGCAGAATTAAGTGCACTTGTTGAAGGCCTGGTCTTTGCAGAACCATGGGGATCAAGAAACTGGCCATCGAAGGTGACTCTGCAATCATTGTAAATGCATTACAGACTGGCTCAACACCCAACTGGAAGTTGAATTCCTTACTGAGCAGGGCACTGGAATTCTTCAAGTATTTTGATGATACAATGATTAACCTTGTATACAGGGAACTCAACAAGGAGGTAGACAACCTGGCCAACATGGTTGCAAATGGCATAAGCCTAGACAAATCGATGGATAATCCTGCCAACTCGGCCAGGAGCTCAATAATCCCTCAAGTCGGTGTTGAGTCCAGAGGAGGTGGGGATGGGTTCGCCAAGTTCCAAGGAAATTTCGTCTGAAAGGTGCTCGCAGCCCTTGAAGAGCCCAACAAGACACACAGTTGTGGGTCTTCGTTTAGATGTGGTGGAGTTCACAAGCACCTAGCTTGGATGCGTTGGCAGTCTTAGGCTCCAACAAGTAGGTTGTTGTGGCCAAATTTTAGCCAAATCTTTGCATCCCTGCGGTTTGGCAGTGGCCAAAATTTGGAATCCTATCTGCGTTCCTATGGGGGTTGAATGAACCATGGACATAGCATTGCAATTTTGTCAAATCTATTTATTTGGCTTTAAGCCTCTTACTTAACAAAAAAAAATAAAAATATTACATAAAATTATTATTATATATAATATTTGTTAAGTATTATGTTTTTTATAACAGAAGCAAGGTAAATGGCCCCTGAACCCAACGAGAAGACAAAACTAGGCCTACAGGCCAACAAAACAACCACTAAAAAATAGTAGGGGTATAAAACCAACCAACACCCCACATCAGAACCATCAACCTAAACATACAATTTACAATAGAAACTACATACCATCAAAAAATAGAGTTTATTCCAATAAAAAGAGGGGCATGTAGGCCCAAAATATAACATAGCTAAGAAGCCAGAAAATAGAGACTCAAAAAGACCCAAATTACTCTCTCAGATAGTAGATTAGGTTTCATTCATTCGCCAACTACTCCATCTACTCACTATACTACTCCATAAAATCGGTAGTCCCCTCATCCAGTTGCAACTCCTTAGCCTGAGAGGCCTTCATCTTTTTGTAGCCTTTCCTTACCTTAGTCGCACCATTCATAGTACAAAAAATAGACCTTTGCATGATGCCTAGAGTGATTTAGTCGTTAACTTATTGAAATATTTGTCCATCTTGTCCACTTTTTCCTGCATTGCCTTGAATTGCATGACATAAAAATCAAGGGGCCTATCTTTATCTTGCACATCTTCTTCCTTATTCTCCATGGCCTGCTCTTTCATTTATTCCAAAACTTTCATAATGAATTCCTCTAATTCTCTTTCCATATTCTTGACCCCTTCCACTTCATTGTCCTCCAAGTCTTCAACCACCTGTTGGTCGTTACCCTCCAAATCTTCATCCTCATAACTGCTAGCAGAATCCTCTGAGAGGTCTTCACCCAAAACCATCGACAATTCCTTTTTACTCAAATTAGTGGAGGTTAGAGCTTCTTCTTCAGGGTCATCACCAAGTTCTGTGAAGCATAGTTTCTTACCCTTGGGCGATTGATCAACAAGCCTCACCAACCTTCTTTCACCCTTCCCACTGCTAGTCATCCATTTTACCTTGTTCCTCCTCATCTCTAATCTCAATAGTAGCTTTTTAGTTGTTTTAGATTTAACACTGTTTAAACCCTTCCTCTTAGCTCTAATGAGGTTACCCAGGGGGGTAAACCTAGTCTCCTAACCTTTCAAATTTTTAGCAATAGGGTTTTGCTTAATAAGGAGACCTTTAATAGAGGATTGTTTCAAACCAGAGGGAACAACAAGGCAGTTTTTGGGAGGTCTAGTAGTGGAAGTACCCTCACCAAGAGAATTGACCTAAGAAGGGAAGGGGAGGGGGTTTGGTTGATTCTCAAGGGTGACATTAACAATAGTATTACTACTACAAGAAGGACTTGACACGGCAGTAATGACTGAGGCATAATTATAGAGGCACTAAATTAGACCCTAGTGAATGGGGGGGGGGCAAAGCTCCCTTAGCCTTGCATTGTTTGAGAGAAGAAAACAGAAAGAAAGACGTATATTAATCATTTCATTTCTACAAATATGACAAAGAAAGGGAAAGTGGTACCTATGAACAGTACTATATACCGAACCTCCAGGGTGAAATAATTCATGATATGCACATTGACCACCCCATAAGGGGTTGGAAACCATTACTATAATATAAATACTTATTAATTAATATTTGTAGTAAATTTTATATTAATATAATGATATTAAATTATGTTAATAATTATATATAAAAGATAATTTTAATGATTATATCATAAAATGATACATATTTGAAGTAATTATATACATTTGATATAATTTAATAAATTATTTTATTTAGTAATATAGTTTAGTGTGTTCAATTTTATATGAAACTAAGTTAATGGTGAGAAGCAAAAAGGAATATGCAAGCTAGGATGTGCAAGAGGTTTCGAGTGAGAAGAGCAAGGTGATAATTATTGGTGCCCCATAAGCAATAGACAAGAAGGTAGGTAGCGAATGAACTCACTTATCTCATTGCTTCATTTACTATCACCGAGATAAGAGGGGAAATCAATTCCCTAATTGGACTTAAGTCGTATGACATGCCCTACAAAACTACCACCAAATAGGTGCTAAATAAGTGGTACTAGTTGAAATAATGTGAGAAACTATATAAGGCTTCGCCTTTTGATTTCAAATTCAAGATATCCAAGGATATTCCAAATGATTTGATTCGCTCTATGGTTAAAGACTTGATGAAAAATATGATAATTGAAAAACTCATATGCATATGGCTATCCCATAATTGAGTCAAGTCCTATCTAAGAGACAAAATGGATTGATTACCCTAGACAAAGTATTAGTTCTCTCCCCTATATATTTATTTAAATTGCCTTTTAGTCAAAGAATGATGGAGGAATTATTCTTAAAGGTGACCAATGGTCTATGGTAAGCATAGGCCTTTACCTTCATACATAGTCTCCAACTTTTTACCCAAGAAAAGAGTTATAATTTATGATGTATTGATGTGTGTCCACATCTATAAATTGCTAGGAATATTGAGTACGAAGAAGGATTGGAAGAAATTAGGAACTATCTAAGTTCATATCAATACTATTTAGATGCTACATGTACTAAGGAGCTTACCATATATGCTAGGATCTACATTAGGATAACTTTAACAAGGCCAACTAAGTAGGTTGTAACACCCCATTTTGGCTACTAGAAACTTAATACATATTTTTCTATAAATTACTTGCTTGGAAATTTTCAAGATTGTCATTACTTAATTACAACATCATAAAGACATGATACAATATCATGCATAGTCCTTAAGTATATTTAAAGAATCTCTTCACATTAGAAATACAGTAGGTCCTGGAGTCCTCTTAGAGAAGACTTTGGAGGTATTAATTAGCTATCAATGAATGAGAAAGGATTTATGCATGGTTTGGAACATATAAACTAAAGGATGATGACTTCTTCATAGGTGAGTAAGAATTTGATTTCTCAAATTCCATTGATAAAGAAGGAAATCTCATTCCATGTCCCAAAAGAACCAATATCTCCTAAACTATGAGTTAAATCTCCAAACTAAATTGTGGTCTCCCTATTAAAAATAAATATTGGAAAATTGAGGCAAAAAAATAATGAAACAAACCTGAAGAGATTTTGTTGATGCTGACACTTAATGGACTATTGATGCCCTCCTTACTAGGAGGAGGAAGATTTTTTCCAAATGGTCATGATACCTTACTCTTATAAGGGAAGATTTATGCCCTACTAATTCATAAACACCCTCTCAATTTTTGGGTCTCTCTAGCCTACAATTTTATTTTTTTTCTCTAGATTCTTCTATTTTTCATAAGTCTTATAGAAGACTTTTCTTGTTAGCTCCCTGATTTTGAAGTTTGAAGTTTACTTTTTTTATTTAATTATAATCTTCAAAATACAAAAATTGGGCCCTCATCCCACACTTTATGTATCAAATATATATACATATGTAGATATTAAGAATTTTTATAACACACTCATGTCATTAAAATTTACTCCTTGCTACAACTATACATCTTTTTATTATATTCTTTGTATTAAATTACACAATATATAATATCATATAATTAAACTATTTAATTAAATACTCTATATGTGCTCAAGATTGAACCCAATTTTTAAATCTTCAAATTTAAATTCCAAGTCTCTACCTGTTCCTACTTACCATTATGAGCCAACTTGGTATATGTTTATGCAATTAATTACACTATGTTTTAGTATATAAATAATTTCATTAATAGAATGCATTCATATTATTAGAAACCATTTAAACACACTTTAATCTTCTAAAGGACAAAAGAACCTCATTCATACACCATGTGGATGTTAGTGAATATTGTCATTGAATCTTCATTTCAAGTCACAATGAGCTAGTAAAAAGGGGTTCTTATCAAGAATAACTTAACCCTAGCAATCCAAAAGATCCCCTAGAGATCTATATAGACATAAGCATCCACAAAAGCACTTTAAATATTGAAGATTAGACTCCATAGGTTCCAATTGGTTGTATTTTTTTAGTTCATGTTTGTACCATAACGTTACATTTGTGACCTAGTTGAGATTATATCTACAACAACATCGAACTCCAATGCCTTTTACAACTATTCTAATTTTGAAATAGTGAGCATACTAAAGTTGTACTAAATCTATAATTTTTTTAGAGGTGGCAAACAAATTCATAGTATTTTGACCAATGATTCACTATCATTGGTTTTAGAGTTAAGCCCCTCTATCCTTCATTTAATTTTTAAATATTTGTGGCAAGTTTATCAACCTAAATTTGTTGGTGTAGTCTTAACCCTTTGATAGGATTGTTGGTATGATCCCATCTCACCAAATTCAAATTTATTTTCTACATATTAGAATCTAACTTTATCCAAATGAACAATTGTGATTTTTCAACTTCAACGTCAAATTGTATTAGTTAAGGTGTAAGTTGGCATATATACGAATAAGCTTAGGTCAACTAATTCCAATTCAAGAATGTATTTATGAAAAAAAGATGAGATTGTGATCAAATGTCATGATCATAACAATCATTTTATCCAAAAAAATCAAAGCAACAAAACTAATCTATATCAATCACCCACACATCTCTCCAACATCTCATTTATTAAATTATTAATATTAAATTTATATTTAACAATCACATTCAAATTCACATATAAATAATTTTTTTACAAAGAAAAATTATATTTAATAGGTGTTTCTACCATCCTGCAAAAATAAATCAACTTACTGCATACTCATACATGATTCATGCATCCTCTAAATATAGTCTAAAATCGTCATCTCCCATAATGCATCACTCATTTAAAATACCCGTTCTAAACATACTGCCTAATATTCGGCCTTTCTAGATGTTGAAGTGTAGTTTTAATTGTAGGATATGAATGTTATATGGGAATGTTGTGGTTCTCAAGCGAAATTATGAGGAATGAATGAAAAATCCATATTTGTCAAGTAATATTTTTTAAAAAATAGAGCCATCCTCAACAATATCTGTCAAATTTTTGTAAAGAGAAAAAAAAGATTTGAGATGATCAAGAGCACCCCACCGAGGATGAAGGTAATTTGTTTAGTGTAGTTTCCCACTATTGGTTTGGGTATCAATACTCCTCTAATCGACATCCTTTCAAAAACAACCGAAAGAGTAGTAGTAAATATGTTGCACAGATTAGAAACCTAGAGAAAAATTATTCAACACTTTCGCTTGGTGCCTTTGATACAGCTAAATAAACTACAACAACATGTGACTGTGTGGCTTCCCAAATACGCAGTTTCAAGGCTATTCTCAATTTCTCCCTGAATGTTAAGTCTGGGTTGTATATGGATCCCTATTCTCAATCCTCTTTCTCACATGCTCCATCAAACATTCCAAATCAGAGGAGATAAAAGAAAGATAAAGGTCATAAATCTGAAGACACATGTTCAGATAATCCACAGTTCTAGCACATGCATCTGCCCAGTCACAAATGTAGAGCTATTCTCATATTGCTTCATTATCAGGGTAAATAAGGTTTTTATCAGAAGCAATATTGCAGCGGCTGCAAGGGGATAAATGTTTCACTTTCACTCCCCATGACTCGCTTAAAGAAAACCTCTTTTGCAACTTTCAATGGATTGGGCGAGAGTGTATATTCAAATTTAACTGCTACGGTGATAGTGATTGCGGTGAAGTAAGTGGAGCATGGATTGGGTAGGAGTATATATTCAAATATAACTGCTACGGTGATAGTGACTGTGGTGAAGTAAGTGGAGCACAACAGAAAACCGAATGGTGAATGGAAGGAAAATGAGAAAAAACCTGATGAAACAGAGTAAGAGATGGACCCACGAGCCACATAGGAAGTCAAAGCTGGCTGTCAGAGCTTAGAGTGTTCTCGTTAAGCCCGACCTCCTAATACCTGCAAAACAACATGAACAAACACATTAAGATATCAAATGCAAGCAAGAACAAGGATTCCCCATGAAATCCATTAGCATAGTTTAAAATAGGAAAAAAGAATGAAGAACACAAATGAAATAGATTAGAATCCTATCAAAATAAGCAAACTCTTGATCCCATGGGGGAATTGGTACCAATTTGATGTGAAGATTGGCCCTTTCCCAACTCCTATGATGCAAGCTTGATGTGTGATGAAGATTGATCCACTTTGTTGAAGCTTGATGAGTGCTCCAATAGAAAAACCTGCACAACCTAGCTATGAACTCAATGATAATGGATGAAAATTGCTAATGATTTGAGCATGGTAAGTTTTCTCAAATTGTGGATGATCAAATGAGGAGATTAACCTCTTATTTATAGAATGAGAAGATGGATGAATGTCCAAAATAGAGCAATGTGGGACTAAGAATTAGCCAATGGAAAAGTGCCACTTTTCCACTTGTGAATGGATGGAGGATGTGTAAGTTTTGAGGATTGTGCCAATAAATGCATATATTTGAATTTTGAAATTGTTGAAATGACATTCAAGAGGGAAGGAAGAATGCATTGAATTCCACTTGGCTCAAGGAAAAGGACATGTAAGAGAGAGTAAATTCCTTGTTGGAAGGGACAAGTCAACTTGGATTTTGAATTCAAATTTGAAGAATATTCCTTAAAAGATGCCTTGTTGAGGAAAATAGAGATTTAATAAATCAAATAAGTCTATTTTCATGTGCAAGTGGTAAAAGATGGAGGATGGGACATGATGAGAGTTTAAATTAATTTAGGTTAACTAATTTAATGAAGGGATTAAATGATGTGACCTATTTGACTTAAATTTGTGGATTTATTTAAATCAAATATAAGAAGAATGTGATAAGGGATTAATTAAATAAGGATTTTGATTTATTTAATTAAAAGAGATGATGTTGGATTAAACTAAATAAGGTTTTAATTTATTTAATTTAATAGATATACTTAAGAGATTTAATCAAATAAAATTAATTATTTAATTAAATAGGATAATTAGATCAGAAAAGTTAATTTAATTATCGAGAAAGGATGACTTAATTAGATAACCGATTTATTTAATTAAGAGATGAATATTGATAAAGTTAATCAGATAAAGGTTTTTTTTTAAATGGTTAGACCAAAGGATGATTCAGGACGAAACGATGTTAGTGGTTAGGATCGGATGCACAATGTCAATCAGTACATTTTACATGTCTACACTAACTCAGTAACATCATCATTGTAGATCATAATATATGATGTGGAAATAACCGACGACTAGTTTAATGTAAAATCCTAACATTTGCACCAGGTGGAAGATTATGTGTAGATCGTAGATCACATTACATAGAGATCTGATGGCTCCATAGGTTGTTGACATAGCCACTAAGCACATGACCCTTGGGACCACTGCATACCATTCACACTAATAACCACCACATACCATTCACACCAATAGCACAACAAGAAATGTTGACCACCCTTTCACACTTTCTAGAGATTCAAAAAGGAACCACATGTATCTAGTTGAGATCACTCTCCATTGATCCTATAAATAAGAGAAGGGGTCCGCATAGGTTGACATAGAACCTAGCATGCTAATGGTGCAACCTATAGAGGATACATAAGTGTGACAATACATCTAGGATTGCCTGGGTTTTCAATATAAATTGATCCAATGGATCTAAGAACATTTACCATATTAAATTCAATCATGTAGAACAATGAGATCTACCACCACAGTGAGAGTCACTTTGGGTAACTATAAAATGAATTCATCCTCTTTGTGCATGAACATCAAGATTTTCCACTCCAATTCCTAAACACATCATATTGCACAATCACAACACAACACCACAAACAATCCCATTATCTTCATTCCTTTGGAGTTCACACCATCAAACGATCATATAAGCTGCCACAATTGGAATATAAAAGAACAACAAAGATAGATATACATGAAGAATTGTGCAACATAACACCACAAATAATCTCATTATCTTCATTCCTTTGGTTCCTTTTGAACCCACACCATTAAATGATCATATAAGCTGCCATGATTGAAACATGAAAGAACAACAAAGACAGATATACATGAGGATCAACAATTATCACAAGGATAGGGATGAAGACAAAAAGAAGAGGAAGGATAGGGAGGAAGACTAAAGGAAGAGAGGGATGAAGACAAAAAGAAGAGGAAGGATAGGGAGGAAGACAAAAGGAAGAGGATATATAACAAAAATGGGTTCATTAAATCAATTATCATAGACCATTTATTAATATTGGGCAACAACAAATATCAGGGGCCAAATAGGAAGATCTAAAAATACAAGGTCTAAGGCAAATGCCAACAATAGAAATTCTCATCCCTTGTATTGTAGTCTTTGTACACATTTGAATCAAATCATATTCATGTTGAATCAACTGTCACATGAAGCTGATCTCTTGTAGACTAATCGACACTCTGGATCTATACGAAGATCTTTATTTGAAAGCTAACTAACACAAATCAACAAATTTTGATATCTCTTCCAACATAATAACATTTTTTATCCCCAAAATAACATACAACCATAACATTCTATATTTTCCTCATATCAGTGATCATTATCGCAATCTAAGAGATGGTCCAGTGACATCTGTGTTGGGAACAACTCCGACATATCATCCCAGAGCTCACCTGTATTCTCCGGCATATGAGAAGCTGGTGGCAAAGCCCTTTCATTCAATTGCAACTGCCTACAATTGATCAAGAGTGCTCTGATGTAAGCCATTTCTGCCTGCATGCGTAAAATCTGCTGGTGCAATATGCAGACGATACCAGTGCAACCATACACGGGATCCTTCACTCGGGCATTCGCTTCATATACCAGACTATCCACAGGCACCGCTCTCCTGTTTTCAGGAACTCCCTGATTCAAAAGAAAAAAGCGCATTCAAACAAATATCTGTTTGGAATTTTGAGAACGTCAAAGAATGAATGAAAGATTACCTCCAACATTCTTATCATAATTGTCGTGGGAAATATTTTGTACACAGTGATAAATCTTTGTGCATCGTTTGGTGGGAAATAAGGGGCAAGTATGCACGAATCTGAACACCCTCTTTTGAGCAGCTTGCAAGCTGCGCAGGGTGTCGGCCATCGCCATAAAACGCCGCGTTTATATTCTCTCTTTTCTTTCATAATTGACATATGATTAGCGAACCTTTTCTTTATCGTTTCTGGTAAGAGCAGAGGATTGCTATTAAATGTGATGAGGAATGTACTCGAAGACACATGGAGTCCACATTCACTGCTCATTGTGGAAATTCTTGGAAATAAAAACTAAAGAATTTGTTGAGAGGGGTTTTCATGTGGGCTTTATGTTGGAAACTAATAAATTATTTTTGTCTTTTTTATGAAATTGAATGGTTTTGAATGATTTTATGAAGGATCAAATTTTGTTGAGTATGAGGTCCTAATATGTCAAGGGATGAGGTCATGATTGTGTCCTTCAAAAGATCAAGTCTTGCTAAGTGTGAGACCTCAATATAATAAGGGATGAGGTCGGGATTGTGTCCCTCTAAAGATCAAGTCTTGCTAACTGTGAAGTCTCAATATGACAAGGGATGAGGTCATGTTTGTGTCTCTCTACTTTAGTATGATGGATACCTCTTAGTCTTTCACTCTTAGTTGAAGAGGTTTTAGCCAAAGACTCATGCTTCCATATTGAATAGCTAAATGATTATGTAATTTTGATATTCATATTAGAGGCTATAGATAACAATATTGATTGAACTTGAATCTCTATCTTGACAAGCTAATTCATCCCTACTAAGCAACATATAATTGAGATTATTATTTCTTTTGAATGGTGCTATAACCGATCCTCCTAGATCATTAAAGGATAAGAGAAACCTATTTAGATGCCAAATCAATGTTGAGCTTATAAGAAAAAAAAAGGGTATTCCCTATGTTATATGAACATTTCTTAAGAGAGCCTTCAAAATTCTTGAAATTATGATATCATTTAAATAAGATCACTTTCTTGATTGAATTAGGGCCCAAATAACTCATTAAACATCCACTCAAATTCCCTATGCATTTGAACTAGTTCATAGCTAATACCATTGATGCTTGCAATGTTTTTCCTTACATATTTAAAGTTAGTGATGGTTAGAGCATGTTCCAAAAGCTCTTAGCCCTTTATTATAGTTTATCCAAGACTCTAAAGAGAGATTTTATGGATAAAATTCTCAATCTATATAGAGAATAAATGCATTTTTATTTTTCAAAAATTAATTATACCAAGTCCAATCTAAGTACCCTTCCTTTTTGTTTCACATTATACACTAGTAGTACCCTTTATATCATAATATCAAAAATAGTATTACATTTGTAGACCCTCAATGTAAGAGTTCATTATAACTAAAATTACACCATCTAGGATATCTACCATATTGAAATTCCCACATATATCTAAATATAATAGTAGAACAATATCTCATGGATGCGGAAAGAGTGTCACATGATCATAATTAAGGGTCCATATCACAAATGCTACTACTATCATGCATGATGAGGGTAAACAAGGGTATTAGGGTCTAACTTCAATAGATTAACACCTCATTTTTCTCCATCAGAGCCAAAATATATATTATTGAGACCAAATACCAAGAGCAACTATTATGTGCCAAAATAAAAGTATTGATAGTAGTATGTGATATTAGTATAAGTTTAAAATAGGTTACCACATTTGAATACACCACTTGTGCTTTCTCACATATAAAAAAAAATACAACCTAATAATTAATATGTGATCCTCTAATGATAAATAAGCATGTATTCTAAAATATGACTTATTTAACCTTAGACTAATACATTATTTCTTTGGTGATACCATCAAGGATAATGATAAGACATTAGAGAAATCATGACCATTTCCCTTTGTATATCCTATAGAGAAATTTTATATCATGAGTTTAGATATGATCTAAATAAGGAATACAACTTCTAATATAACTATAAGTAGGAGGAGGAGACATTTGAGACATCTCTATTGATAGTTGTTGGAAGGTTTGCATCAAATTGGGTCACAATTAGTTATTTGTTACCAATAATAAGTTGTCATCCATTATTAATTCAATATTTACATGTTTGACTAAAATAAGGGGTTTCAAAGTGATGTGTACATCATCAAGTAATTATAGATGAGAGACCACCACCAATAATTTAATTAACTAAAAAACAATGTATCAATTTTGGGGTATACAACTATATTTCTTATAGTACTTTGACAACACCTCATTTACTTGAAATAGAAATACATCATGTTTCAACTTGAACTATTTTATAACATAAGTCTTAGGTGTTCAATTATTAAACTCTAGATCCATATCGCATACTCTCATAACCATGACATCATTCATATTCATGAAAACCATACACGTAAGATTATGAAACCTATTTAATACTTAAGATTTGCATTTCAAACAATTTAGATCAACCACATTATGTATTGTACTTGATCTAAAAGAATAGTGATGTTTTTGATAAAAGGGGGATAAATGGGTTTTACAGGGACCCGAAACCACGAAGTAACATTACAAGAAAAGACCAAAACAGAGGCCCGAAAAACAAAAAGGCTTCCAGAAAGGTAAAAACCAACATAAGCAGACAACCACAAAAAGCCGCACAGAAAACCATAAAACGGCCAGCAAACAGACAAAGTTGGGCCTAGTCACAACTAATTCATAGATTTCAGAAGCTCGTCTACAACCTCTTCCAGGTCCACCATGTCCTGAACCCCCTCCATAAAGATCTGAGTCATATTTGGGGTGGTCAGGGCTTTTCTTTTCGTGCTTGATCTAGTTCGTTTGGAGATCCCTGCTTCCTCATCTTGGTCTTTCTCCTGATCAAGGTCGACAATCAAAGCTCTCTTCTAGGTTTTTTCCAATCTTTCAGACATGGCTTTGATGATAACAGAGTTATGTCTGGCAATTCTATAGTTTTGATCAGCTATTGTTTTCATAGTTCCTTTAATTTTTTCAATATCATTTTCAACTATGTTGTCCTTTTGAGTGTTATCCTTCATATTGGTCTTCTTCTCCGCTTCGAGCTGAATTAGCCCTGCGACTTTGGCTTCAATTTCCCCCAGCTTACTATGAAGAGACATATTTTTAGTTTTTAGCTCACTTATTTCATGAAATAACCATTTGGCAGAATTTAACTGGTCCATAGAACAACTCTTGGCATTTCCAACGAAGTCAAAAGGGGGATCACATTCAGAATTGACTCCAAAAATCACCGACTCTGCACCTCTAGGAGGGCTATGGTTCTCCTGTTGAATATTCTAAGGGATGTGGGGGTCCTCAAGACTAACCCCGACCGCTTTAGTAGAAACAATAGGGGAGTCATCAGGGTAGGAGACAAGCTTATTAACTAGAGAGCTAGAGCCCGCCCCTTTGGCATTGGGGTTAGTGTGGCCAGAGGCAGGAACAGAGCAGGCACCCGAAGGCTGGGGGGAATGGCCAGAGGTAGAAGGGGGCAGAGGAGGTGAAGAGCTCTTGACACAGCCAGGGGAAACTTTAGTATCCGAAATGCTAGGCTCAGTATCATCTTCATCAAGCTCGAAAGGGGCTATAGGGTTTGGAAGGGCCAACATATTCTGAAAGTGCTCATAAATGAGCCTTAAAAGACCCGTGTGAAGAATCGGGTATCTTTTAGGGCTTCTATTGTGATCAGAAAAGCTATTTCTTAGGGAACAGAGCAAGAAGAAGGGGATAGAGACACACACCTTATGCTGGAAGTGATTGAGCAGCATGAAGTGGTATCCATAAACCCTAGTGAAGCGGTTGTCGAGAGTGATGTACTCCATGATAACCCTTAGCACTTTTCTCCATAAAGCTTTTATAGTGTCCGCTTCATAGTAACTATTCGTCATCTTGACAAGTTTTTGCTTCTCTGCTTCAGAATTAAGGAACCTCACCATAGCTTCATCAGAGAATTTCCTGTCTCTAAAAAATTTGTGTTCTTCCATCAGAATGCTTGTCACCTCTGCTATCAAAGCTTCATCAATATGAACTTTCCTTCCAAAGAGGAGAACCTCCCGATTATTCTAATTCTTCTCAAAGAAATCTGTAATCTCCTCCTTAGGGCCATGGAGTTTCTCAATGAACGAAAGTAAGCCACCCCTTCTTATTTTACTCCACGCTTTGGTGTTCTTGGTGTGTGACTCGAAGCTGGTAGGTTCAACCCTCTTCCATTCCCTGCCCATTTATTATTTAATAACTTCATAGTTAAAGGGTAAAATATCAAATTTGTGTCACACTTACAATCAACTAAATAGTTTCAAGAGAAATAATTTCTCCCTAAATAGTTTTGAGCGAAATAATTTTATGCTAAACCATGTGGCCTATACATGGCGCATATAGTTTTGGCTAAAACCCTTTCACTTAAAACTATAAAATAAAATAAACTTATTTGAAAATTTGAAATGTGACTAAATTTAAGTATAGGTTTTTGGACGAAAGGGTTTTGGTCAAAAGTGTTTCAAGAAAAACATTTCGAGTGAAACTGTTAATGTGGCAGCTTAACCTGTCTTTTGGGGGAAATTTTTTTAAAACATCAACTTCAACTCTAAATTTCTCAACTAGTAATTTCATGAAAATCTAAAAGTACCCTTTTGTAGAGCTCAAAGTTTAGAATCCAAAAATATATACTTTTTGATATTTTTATGTATTTTATTATAATTTTTTAATTTACTGTAAGTAGTTTCTTATAATAAAAAATGAGGTTAATTAGAAATTTAAAAAAATATATTTAAAATTTGAAAAATATATGGTGCATTAGAAGAAATAATCCTCTTCAAAAGGATATATATATTTTTTAATAATAATAAAAAAGACAAAAGTTGATGTCCCATGAAAACTATGACATATTGGTGAAGTTTCACTTAAAAAAATTATTACCGAAAAAATATTCATTGATTTTTTTCCATTTACTAGATATTGAAGTTAACTATTTGGGAAAAAAACAAGGAAAAAAATGTTCTCTTTTTTTTTTGTTGTCCCATTGACCTCACTTTTTTTTTTGGAATTTTCAGCAATTCAAATTTTTCTCTTAAACTTATAAAAAATATATCAAGTCATTTTTTTTAATAATTTAGAAAATTACAAGTATAAACTTCATCAAGATTTCTACATTTCATTAGTTTACATCATTTTTGAAATTTGAAACATAAAGGCCACTTTTTTGTTGTTGGAGAAATTTTATATTCTTGTTGGCCATTTCCTTTTAAAAGCGTGACACATTTTCATTCTCTTACCCTAAATTCTTCCATATACGTTTGATTTCATGCTAATTTATCCACAAGAATGTTTATAATGATATTTATTTAAAAATTAATATCAATTAACAATTTAGTTTTACTTATGAGCTATATAGACATTAAAAATTTATTTTTAACAACATCAATCACATTACAACACTTATATGATTGATTGGATAATAAAATAAAAAAGATCAATAATTTAAAGGTGAGAACCAATCTATGATAACATTCAATAGGAAACTAGAATATAATTGACACCATCTTATCAATTTTATTACATCTAACCTAATAAAAATTGATGCTATAAAATTATCTAAGTTTTATTGACACTAATTTAAATTAAACTTTCTAACATAGAGAGTTCAAATTTATGTATCATAATAAATAAAATTAAATCACCATATAAATTTTAAATACAAGATAGAACATGGTACAATAGAATTATCTCAAGGTGACTCTAACCTAATAGGTGTTAACATTACAACACAAGGAATGTATGTCTAGAGATTCATGTCTAAGAACCTCAATCACATGTATCTTATATGATTTGGTTATAATCACACTATGGATTTCATCTAGTAGTTTTGAGGGAATGAGTAAAGTCATTATCAACCTTATATATACCTTCTTTAAGGAGATTTAACTTCCTAGCCTTACCATTACTAATTTAATCTTTATGTGTGAGTTATATATATATATATATATATATATATATATATATATATATATATATATATATATATATATATATATATATATATATATATATATATATATATATATATATAAGGATAAGGAAGAGGGATCATTTCTATTTTTCACAAGAGTAGCCTAAAAGTGATCCATAGAAAAAGAGGGTTTGATATGAGGCTATACCTAATAGAAAGATGAGATCATGGATTATGACTTGACATACATCCCTAATATGTGATTAACCAAAGATAAGAGAATTAAAGAACATAAATTTTAAATATAAGATCTAGTAATGGGTAAAAACATATTAGAAAAATAGAGAAGGATAACTCAAGGGAAAACTCAAAAATGGGATAATATGTTAGGGTTCATTAAAGTGTAGGGAAAAAAATTGTACATCATATAATTATTAGGTCTAATAAATTGATATAAAATAGTAAATATAAACTAGGGTTAAATTGTAAGATTTGAGATTATAATGTAAATGTTATTAAGAGGGTTATGATGGTTTACCTCTATTTTATCAATTTTAGGTAGTTAATGTATGATGATCAAGTGTAGAATATAGTTGATGATTAGAATATGAGATCATTGGTTGAATTAATAGATTTATGTTCTAGTAGAAACTAACTATTGCACTTGTAGCTTAGTTTTATTCACCTACATCTTAATTCTTCTCACTTGCAACTTAGTTTTGTTCACTTGCAGCATAGATTTGTGTTCTTGTAGCAATTGACTATTGTACACTTGTAGCTTAGTTCTTTTTACCTACAACTTAGTTATGTTTGCATGCATCATAGTTTTGTTTACTTATATATGTAGTGTCATAAATTGTCAACCCTAACAATTTCACATACATGGGCACCCTATTTTTCCTCTAACCTTAATTATAATAATAATTTATTCGTTTTTGGTCCAAATTGATAAAATATATTAAATTCCTCTACACTCTAACAAATTTCGGCAAAAAGCACCCTTGATGCACCCTTGACCTTAAGGGCGACCTATTTCAAATTTAGTGCTTTGGCATAGTTCCTTGGAGAATTGAAAAAAACCAAGAATACATATATAAACAAGTTTTCTTTGCATTCAAGAACATTAGAAAGCATTATTCAAACAAGAAGCTATTATAATGCACTTATTGTGAAGATGTATTGAGTTATTATCTTCAAATTAGCTACAACAATCTATTATGTTTTATGGACTAACCTCTTGTGGTCTTCAATCAATTCAAGCATCCACCAAACAACCTTTGGTGTCAACTAAGGGTGTGGACATCACTTTGACAATGGTTTCATACCAAGGCAACATTACCATTTATTGTTTATTGTTTCAGTCAGTTATTGTTTTTTGGCTTAGGCAACCCCTATACATCATAGTCTTTTCCCTTTTTTTCATGTGTGCAAGCTAGATCCGAAAGTTTTGTCAGTAGTAGGTCACAAGAAACACAAAGCATATTGTAACCTACCATTTGAAGTTTACATGTTCCAAAACAGAATCTTTTGTGGTCTGGGGTGCTACCACCCTTGACCCTCAAATTCAGGCCCAATTTTTAATCATAATAACTCCTCTTTGTCTCCATTTTCCATATTTGTAATTGATCAATCAATATTTTTTTCGTCTATGCAATACATTATACTTTTAAATCTAGGATTTATGTCAAATAGGCTTGTTAAAATACTCATTGAAATTCTCCTCTTTACAACTCAAAAGGACCAAACTCTAGGAGGGTGGCTTTCCCTTATTGTAGCTAGTCAATCATCAAAACCCTAGTTGATTTTGTTCGAATGCGAGTATAAGAAAAGAAGTTGCTCCTAGTTAATCTACTTTTTGGATCTAGGATCTGTTTTCCTACTTCACAATAGCTAAATATTTTATAGGTTGTTGGCATAGCCACTGAGCACATGACCCTTGGGACCACCACATACCATAAACACCAATAGATCACCACATACCATTCACGCAAATAGCACAACAAGAGAAACTGACCACCCTTTCACACTTTCTAGAGATTCTAGAAGGCACCACATGTATCTAGTTGAGATCACTCTCCACTAATCCTATAAATAAGAGAAGGGGTCCACAGAGGATGACATAGAACCTAGCATGCTAATGGTGCAACCTATAGAGGATACATAACTATGACAATACATCTAGGATTGCCTGGGTCTTTTAGTATAAATTGATCCAATGGATCTGAGACCATTTAGCATATTAAATCCAATCATGTAGAACAATGAGATCTGCCACCACAGTGAGAGTCACTATGGGTCACTATAAAATGAATTCACCCTCTTTGTACATGAACATCAAGATTTTCCACTCCAATCCCTAAACACATCCTATTGCACAATCACAACACAACACCACAAACAATCCCATTATCTTCATTCCTTTGGAGCTCACACCATCAAATGATCATATAAACTGCCGTGATTGGAATATAAAAGAACAACAAAGACAGATATACATGAAGAATTGTGTAATAACACCACACATAATATCATTTATCTTGATTCCTTTGAAACCCACACCATTAAATGATCATATAAATTGCCATGATTGAAACATGAAAGAACAACAAAGACAGATATACATGAAGATCAACAATTATCACAATGATAGGGAGGAAAACAAAGAAGAGGATATATAACAAAAATGGGTTCAATAAATCATCATAGACCATTTATTAATATTGGGCAACAACAGACATCAGGGGCCAAATAGGAAGATCTAAAAATACAAGGTCTGAGTCACATGCCAACAATAGAAATTCCCATCCCTTGTATTGTAGATCTTTGTACACATATGAATTAAATCATATTCATGTTGAATCAGCTGTCACATGAAGTTGATCTCTTGTAGACTAATCGTCACTATGGGTCTATACGAAGATCTTGATTTGAAAGCTAACACACACCTACAAATTTTGATATCTCTTACAACATTATAACAATTTTTATCCTCAAAATAACATATAACCATAACATTCTATATTTTCCTCATATCAGTGATCATTATCCCAATCTAAGAGATGGTCCAGTGACATCTGTGTTGGGAACAACTCCGACACATCATCCCAGAGCTCACCTGTATTCTCCGGCATATGAGAAGCTGGTGGATGGTCCAGTGACATCTGTGTTGGGAACAACTCCGACACATCATCCAAGAGCTCACCTGTATTCTCCGGCATATGAGAAGCTGGTGGCAAAGCCCTTTCATTCAATTGCAACTGCCTACAGTTGATCAAGAGTGCCCTGATGTCAGCCAATTCTGCCTCCATCCGTAAAATCTGCTGGTGCAATATGCAGACGATACCAGTGCAACCATACACGGGATCCTTCACTCGAGCATTCGCCTCATATACCAGACTATCCACAGCCACCGCTCTCCTGTTTTCAGGAACTCCCTGATTCAAAAGAAAAAAGCACATTCAAACAACTATCTGTTCTGGAATTTTGAGAACGTCAAGAATGAATGAATGATTACCTCCAACATTCTTATCATATTTGTCGTGGGAAATATTTTGTGCACAGTGATAAATCTTTGTGCATCGTTTGGTGGGAAATAAGGGGCAAGTATGCACGAATCCGAACACCCTCTTTTGAGCAGCTTGCAAGCTGCGCAGGGTGTCGGCCGTCGCGATGAAACGCCGCGTTTATATTCTCTGGTTTCCTTCATAATTGACATATGATTAGCAAACCTTTTTTTTTTCATTTCTCGTAAGAGTAGAGGATTGCTATTAAATGTGATATGTACTCGAAGACACATGGAATCCACATTCACTGCTCGTCGTGGAAATTATTTGTACGACAATTCTGTAGCTTAGGAGTTCTTTGTCGAAAGCAAAATATTATTTGTCCGCGCGTCTTTTCAAACAGCCGTGGTGGAAAATAATTCCGTGGAAACTTTTGGTAATAGGAGGTACGTTATTTATTAATCGACGTGACTGAATAGTTCTTAGCATTGATTAGTTTCAAGCTCCCAGATGGTTTTCTTCACAAATTCCGCGGAATACGGAATCATGCACATTCCTTTGACAAAATTAGTAAGATCCTTGAGGATCTCTACAGTCAAGGTATAGTTAAATTCTTGGACTATTCATGGAAATAAAAACAAAGAATTTGTTGAGAGGGCCTTTCATGCGGGCTTTCAAAATTGAAGGATGATGGAAGTTAATAAATTCATTTTGAATGTTGTTCAATTGTTTTTCGATTTAGTTTGTATAAGTTTTTTTGCATCAATATTTCAGATTACACTCTGATCTATCACCAGGATGAAATAGAGAGCTTAGGAGAAAAAAAATAAAAAAAATAATAGAGATTCATTTTGTGTTTTCATGAAATTGAATGGTTTTGAATGATTTTATGAAGGATAAAATTTTGTTGAGTGTGAGGTCTCAATATGCCAAGGGATGAGGTCATGATTGTGTCCTTCCAAAGATCAAGTCTTTCTAAGTGTGAGGCCTCAATATGACAAGGGATGAGGTTAAGATCGTGTCCCTCTAAAGATCAAGTCTTGCTAAGTGTGAGGTCTTAATATGACAAGGGATGAGGTCATGATTGTGTCTCTCTACTTTAGTATGATGGATGCCTCTTAGTCTTTCACTCTTAGTTGAAGAGGTTTCACCCAAAGACTCATGCTTCCATATTGAATAGCTAAATAATTATGTAATTTTGATATAAAACCTTCCAACCAAAAAACAAACAATGTTGAAAAAGTTGAAATTATTCTTTTTAGTATAATAAAGCATTTTTAATTGATGTGTATGTATATTTTTTATCAACAAACTTCATCTCTTAAAAATGTAAATGTTAGTAAATAAGTGTGTCACAATCCTCCCATATGGATGATATGAATTCTCACATCCTTATCACAACCATTACCTTGTTGTCACCCTTTTTTTAAAATTTTTATTGCTAGCCAACTATTTGAATGCAATGGTTCTTTCATTAGTGTTGTCAATTATGAGGTTGTCTTTAATGAAGCTATAAAGTACCTTACACTTTTTGCAAGGCTTTTGATTTAAGGTGAATAAAAATCAAGTAGTAAATTGATTGGAAAAATACTCTTACAACAGAGTTTCACGTGGAACTACTTTTAAGGTACAGTTCCATCATTCCATTGAAGGAGAACTCTTATTTTTATTGTAAGATAATTTAGTTAGAATCCAAGATGTTTAGATGAGAAATTGTTCTAATTCTATAGAAATATATATTAGAATTAAAAAAAGGTCATGTAAGCTACCAAATAGATATAAAAATCTTAAGTTTAGGGGAGAAATTTTTTAAAGTTTGCATCTATATATGTGAGCTTCAACATACAACAAATTCACTGCCAACAATTCACCAACAGAAAATTCACCACTAGCAATTCATCGTGGGAAAATTAATCGCCATTTCAAATTCACCGCCAAGTAAAATTCGATGCCAACAATTCATTGCAGCCGAAAATTAACTACATTAATATTTTTTAATATAATGCAAATGAAAATTAAAAAAATTAAAGTTTTTGAAATATATATTAAAAAATATTAATGCGATTAATTTTCTGCTGTGGTGAATTACTAGAGGTGAATTTTACTTCACGGTGAATTTGTCATGGCAGTGAATTTTCCCACGGTGAATTGTTGGCGGTGAATTTTCCGTCAGTGAATTGCTGACGGTGAATTTTCTGTCAGTGAATTGCTGGGGTGAATTTTCCTAGAGTAGTGAGCTTCTATTTTATAAGAATTTTTTTTAATTATGTGCCCACATTTTTTTATTCCACTTGGAGTAAATATAGAAGCACATGTCCCCTCCCTCAAACTACATCTTTAACTTATATTTTAAGCACACACTATTCAAAATTTAAAATGATTTTTTACTAGACATCAGTATTATAAATTCATTTTTTATGCTTATTTCAAGTAGTTATCAAATTATAATTTTTTTGTTATTATTAAATTATTAAGATAAAATCTAAACGCAAATGAAAAATGAGTCGGTAGAAAAAATGTTCAACTATATGACAATTTTATGATTAAGTAGTGGTTTCATAACTTCAACCCACCTTGTCCACCCACAACTCAACATTCAAATCTTAAACTAGTGATTAAATTTTATGTTTGTAGTTTGTGTAATTATAAGTCATCTATAAAGTCAAGTGACAATCAATATTTGCTACATTTTGAGACAAAAATATAATTGAGAGAGTAGTTGATATGGGTAAGAATGGTAAGAGAAGATGATGGGGAAATTAGATTTCAAAAATTATAGGCATTGTATGGATTTGGAGTATTGAGCAAAATTTGGAAATATTAGAGAGTAGGATGCTAGTTCTAATCTTCAAAATGGGAATCTCAAAGGAGAACACAAAATAAAGAGAACTAGAAAGAGAAGAGTTTTAGCTAGGTGAGTCCTCTAAGGGAGGGTTCTTCAAGGTGGAGGAAAAATTTGATATACAACCTTATGATGCTAAGAGTGGCATAGAGAAGTTGGACTAATGGGTGTTCCAAATGGAGCTATACTTTAATCTTGTTTAGTTATCCCCATGCCAATAGATTTATTTTTGAAAGGAAATTTCTAGCCATAATGACTAGTTGACACCTAAAATCCAACCTTATGCAACCACAGCTAATTTTACCATATCCTAAGCCATTAATTAAATTAATATTTATTATTTATTTAATTAATTATATCCTTTCTGCCACTTTATCCTAACCTTTAATTAAATAAATATTTATTAACTATTTATTTTCCCTTCACATGATCCCATTAAATAAAAAAATAATTATTATTTATTTAAATAATTCCACTTTATCGAGTTTGTCCATTTAATCATATCCCTTTAACTTGTTCACATGGATCATAATCTAAAATTTCCATCATGTGGGAAGTGTCCCCTTCACATGTCTAACTAACTCCTTATCTAGATTCATTAAACCTAGACACTTTCCCAAAAGCCAGACTATATTTCTATCTCATCCATTCTCTAATAGCCCACCTCTTAATCCTAGTCATTCACATAATTTTTTCTCCCTAATCCATTCCTCTTATCCCTAATGTGATACTTGTCACATGACTACATCTTTGAACCTAACCCTAATCCTCATTCAATCTTAGCCATCCATCATCAATCTATCCTAGCCCTTGATTTTCCCTCTTCAAATCTCTATAAATAGACGCCATAATCCTTCATCATCAAGAAGAATCAAGCTATTATACTCTTATGCTACCATTTTGAGATCTCACTATTGTAATTAGACTAAGGTTAATTTATTGATCAATCCACACCACATCATAATCTAGAGAAAATCATTTAAAACTATGATGCATTCTATTTCATCTCATCTAGGAGGATGAAGATTGTTTAAGGTATCATTTGATTTGTTGTATTAGCTTATGTTGTTTTGCTTCAATCATTTTTTCACATATTGATTTTGGCATGCCCAATGGGACACACATTGCTATTTTAACATTTATTGGTGAATTTTGTTTGATATTTTTTATGAAAAATATATATTTGGGCTGTAGATTGTGAAAAGGAACCTTTGTTTCACAAAAAGGCACCTTTGTTGCACAAAGTTGTGTCTTTGTAGCATGAAGTGGTGCTTATGTTTCAAAGAGTTGTTCCTTCATCACCCAAAACTAAACTTTCATTTTGTGCATTTAGATTGAACAATTAGGGTTTCTGCTAGGTTTTATCATTGGTGCCTTATTTTGCAAGGTTTCATCCCTCAAACAACTTGGTTTTTGTAGGTTATCTAGCTTGGTTTTTGTAGAAATTAGGGTTTCTAGGGTTTCTCCAATCTAGGGTTTCTTTCAAGTTTTTTGGTATACTTGAGTTTGCAAGTATCTTGTGGCCTTTTGGGGTTATCAACTAACCTACTTTTGGATGACTTGTGTGCCTTTTAGTGTGTCATAATCTCGTATTTTGCATGTTTTAAAGGTTGTTGATCAAAAAAACATTTTTTAGACCCCAAAACATGTTTCAAGGCCCCTATTTGTGAAGAGACAACTCTATTTCACAAAAAAGGTTCCTTTTTTGTGCCTCTACATCATAAAGTGCTGCTTATTTTTGGTAAAGTTGTTCTTTCATTTTAGTTTATTATTTCTTAGGGTTTTGAGCTTATATTTTTTTCTAACTTGCATTTTTGGCCAACTAACAAGTGGTGCAACCTGTATATGTTTGTTAAACATCATATTCATTAGGATTACTGATAGTTTTGTGCAAGTTTCATTGGTCCAAGACTTGTTTTTCCACTAATCTAGGCACTAAAGCTAGAATAATGGGTTAATGAATTTTATTTTCCATGTTTGGAGGGGTGCATAGATGTATGCTCTCTCCTTGCGGTTAAAATGATCTTGGAGATAAAAAAATATTATATCTCCTCATTTTTTGTTTTATGCTATCACCCAAGGCTTACTAGTTTTTTGTGTATGCTCTCCACTTGTGGTTCAAGTGATCTTGGGTGATAAAAAACACCTAGCATAGTCTTTCTTTTTAGGAGGCCTTCTTGGGGATTTCATCACCTCAAGGGTGACCTCAACCATATTTTATGGTGGGGTATACAAAGAGGGGAGAGTGAAAGTTGTACCTCAAAGTGTTGCTAGCATCATTCAATCTAAGCTTCAAGAACCTCAATATGTTGAGACTTGTTTGTTGAGGAGAGAAGAGGAGACCCCCTAATCTAAATCACTATTAGATGAGTTCACTATTCACAGATTCACTAAACACATTTATTTTAGTAGCATTTAAGACCATTTGGTCATTACTTAGTGTAGTGCAAGGAACAGTATCATGCCCAAAATTACTGACCATGTATCTCCTTGAGTAGAGGTAGAGGCTCTTTCGGAAAGGTCTTAGGACCTCCAAGGAAAGGGAAAAGGTGAGCCCTTGTGCCACTACATCCCTAGCTACCAAATCTAGAAAGAGAAACATTTCACACTAATTTTGAGGGATTATCCTTTGGCTGGCCCAGATTGAGTATACACACCTACTTGACTAATTATGTGAATGTTCTCATGTGTTTTGTGTGTTTTAATTTGCAATACTAGTAAAATCCATTTATCCTTATCACCTTGAAATTCAAGCCATCCAATGTGTCTTTGTGTTTTTCAATCTCAAGTTTCCCAAAAATTCATCAAAACATCCCAAATTATTATTCACCATCTCCATTTCAATTTGAGGCACATGTGCTCCATCTTGAGGCACTTGTACATAGTTTTTCACATAACTATGCCTCTATTTCACATAAGGGAATCTTTTCTTCATAGAATGAAACCTTAGTCTCATAGAGTGGCACCTCTATTGCATAAATCTAAGCCTTTTTTGACTTTATCTGTCCACTTGAGAGCCCTAAACTACACCTTGAACCTTTGCAAACTTGAACCAGACCTAGAGGACCCATCATTGACCATCATTTCACCTAAAACATCTACCATTTTTATCCTATTCAACTGAAACCCCCATCATTCCTTCACTTTGTTATCTTCATCCATTTGCATAGCTTACATATCATCATCATCAACATCTTTAGACCTTAGACCAAACATCAAACATCCAATATCTATCATCATTGATCCACCTTATCTTCCCATCCATATTCCATCATCATTAATCTATATCATCCTCTAATCCATTCTCTTTTATCATTTGACCTATCTCATCTTCTAATCCATATCCATATCCAAAGTCAAATCAATCTTATTAAGAGTCAAATTTAGATCTTTATCCCTTTTATCCACTGGCTTGTATATTGCTTGAGAAATTGCCTATCTTAAGTGGTGTATTAAGCTAGCTCTTATCATTTTTCTTACCTTAGCTTGGGAACTTGGCTACCCCATGTTAGTTTCCAAAATCTCCATCAAATATTGCTTAGCACTTTTCAACCCTAGAGGAGTTAATGGCGACTCCTCAACACCCCCAGGAATAGTTGTTGGACCAAAATATCTTACACAAGAGAGAAAATAGAAATAATACTTGCTTCAACAATAGAAGATTGAATATGGTTGAATATATAAATGTATATAAGAGGCCTTTCTTATAAATTCAAGGTGAGCAATAGGATTAGACAAGATTGTGACAAGTTTCTTAATACTATAATATGAGACAACGAACTCATAACAACCTAGGATAATATAAGATCTAGAAATGACAACTAAAACTTCTAAAAGGAATTTTATAATCCTAAGCAAACTTAACATGTGAATATGTCCCCTAAGTTCCTAATAAGGAAATTAAATAGGTACAAGACATTTATTCACACCAACACCCCCCCTTAAGTGCAACTTGGGGAGAAGATTATTATGCAAACTATGCAAAGAGAAGATCAATATGGGTCTCAACTATGAGATTATGTTAGGTACCCATTTATAATGCAAATGAAATCTCTCACAAATGGAGAAAAGGAGAAAACCAAAAGGGACAAAAATCCTCTACAAAATATAGAAAACAAAACAAAACAAGATGATGCATGGAGGACTCAATGATACCCCCCAAGAAATACATCCATCATGTATATACAGTCAATTTAACCCCCCCCATAAGAGGGAAAAGGAGAGACAAGATATCCCCCCACAATATGTAATCTCTTGAAAATATCATTAATGTATGAAGAAAAAACATAATCAAATGCCTACAAACAATGTATCTCCCCTTGGGAAGAAGATACACCAAGTACAAATGTAGGAATGCTTCCCATTCTAGATAGGAATTGGTAGGAAGTAGAATCCATATGTAATGTGTCTCTAAAATTTTCTCATGTGTTGTCAAGTTCTTGGATGACAATGATGATGCCATGATCCAATCAGGGACATTCCCACTCACAACAAATTGCGATGAACTAGGAACAATTAGAAACTGATATTAAACTAAATTCAAAGAAAAAGATGAAGTGACAATAGTTGATCCATGACTATCATCAAATAAGAGAGATAAACCCTCAAATTGGTCTTCCAAATCTAAAATGTGAGACTCCACAAATAAAGATGCAATCTTTGATAAATAGGAATCCCAATCAGGAAGATAAATAGATACTTGTTGCAATGAATCACTGGAAGTACTCAATGAATCATCAATAGAAGATGAATGTGTGATGTCAATTGGAGGAGTTGCAGGAGAAGTCTCAGGATCATCAAGATGCTCAAGTTTTACATCGCATTGAAACTTCTCGAAGGTATTATTATCATAGTGTATATTATCTAAACCATCAAGTGGAATGAGGCAATCTGAAGCAAGATCATCTAGGAATGGGAGATTGTGTGGATCACTAAAAATCTCCCAAACCTTGGTCCAAAATATGTGTGGGCATGAGATTCTTGAAATGTTATGTTAGGTCTCTATTAGGATTCTTGCACTAAAATTAGAACCAATCATTCCTTTAATATGATCATTTTTATTACCCCAAACATGTTTCTTCCATGTTGTTTTTAGCTCAGGAATGATTCCATAAAGATGAGGAAAAATATTTAGCCACCTACAATGTGTTACAATGTATTTTTTCCATGACTCATAATTTTCCTTAGTAAAAATTATTACAGAAGGATGAGTTGCATAACCCATGATTACAATGATAATACACTTCTCAAATGATTAAATCTAAGATCAATACATGAAATACAATTGAAATTAATTACTATAATCAAAGCAACACCCTCCCAACTACCAAAATATCTAAGTAATCTCCAATATACCTATAAGGAAAAAATTGAAATCACAATATACCTAGGATAGAAATAGGAAAAAGTGAATGGATGGATGGATAAAGCTCCTCAATACCTTTCCAATGCCACAAAAATCACAAAAATCAAAGATTGCAGCAAAAATTTATGAGCTTGGGAGTCAAGAAATAAGATCTAACTTTAATCAACAATAACTGTGATCAAAGAAAATAAAATTGAAAACTAACATGCACCACTAGTAAATTGAGAGAACCATCTTTCTAACAATATTTTGTTTGAAAAAAGCAACCTCTTGGGGTGAAAGCTATTGCAAAATGAAAAAAGGGCCTATTGTAGGCACTTAGGGGGCAAGATTGAACACTTGCGGGCTAAAAATGTTTAGCTCTTGGTCATTCATATGATCACCTACAATACAGGGGTGGAAAAATAAGGGGTTGCCTCTTAGGTGGTGGTAGGGTGGCACCTTAGTAGTGGGCCAAGCCACGCCACCCCTCCTCTGCCTGAAGCTAAGCTCTTGCTGCTGGGTATGAGAACCATGGGAAAAAACCCCAAGTGACCAGTAGTGAAAATACTTTAATACCTTTGTGGTTTTAAAAATAGTTTTTAATAATAAAAACCTTTAGTTTCATACCAATCGCGATAAAGGTGATGTGGCAGTGTATTCAAAGTGAAAAGACCTACAAATGTACAACAATGGTACTTTGATGATGTAGACTATGGAATATTCCACTCAAGATGTCAACCAGACTTTTATAAACCCCCCAATAAATATTTGCTCAATAACTTTTAGTAAAGCCTACAAAATTTATAATTATTTTTTTTCTACGAATAAAAATAACAATTTGCACTTTCGGGAGGTTGTACGGCCTACCTGGGCAAAAAAATATGCCCCAAAAATAACTTTACCAAAAATGGACAAATTTACAGTCCAAAGTCATTTGATCAGTGTCCTAAATGCAATGGTGATGTCGATTTGGGCCCAAAGTGCTATGAAATTTTAGCTACCTCCAGATCTACTAATCTTCATACTTTTTCAAACCCTTATATATTTGGAAAAACATAACCAAAATTGACAAAATGAAAGGAAAACCTAACTTTCTTTGATGCCCTAGATTCAACTGTGACATCCTTGAAACCCTAACATGTACCTAGAAAGATATTCAAGCCAACACAAAACCCTCAGATCTAGAAAGGAATCTACAACACTAGAGCTCTAATACCATGTAGGAGTTAATGGTGACTCCTCAACACCTCCAGGAATAGTTGCTAGACCAAAATATCTTCCACAAGAGAGAAAATGGCAAGAATACTTCAAAAATGTAAGATTGAATACGGTTGAATATATAAATGTACATAAGAGGCCTTGCTTATAAAGGCAATGTGAGAAATAGGATTACACAAGATTGTGACAAGTGTCTTAATCCTACAACATGAGACAACTAACTCATAACAACCTAGGATAAGATAAGATCTAGAAATGACAACTAAGACTTCTAGACGAAACCTTATAATCCTAAGTAAACTTAACATTTGAATATGTCCCCTAAGTTCTTAGTAAGGAAATTAATTAGGTACAAAACATTTATTCATACCAACAAACCCTAAGTAAGAAAATAATCCCCATTTATCAAGGATCTAGATTTACTTGCAACAACTTTGGTCAAGTGTATCCATCATTAATTCTTGTTCTTCCATATAATTTCCAAGTTGAATCCATCATCATCCTTTCAATCCAACCATCCCAATTCACCACTTCATATCTAGGGAAGATACTATTCATCTCCTTATCCCATCATCATTAATCACTTTCATCCAATCCCATAATTCCTAGGTTTATTTTTTGTAAATTCCTATCATAAGGTCACAAGCTAAGAAACAACTTATAGCCTCAAAGGAATTCCCAAGTTCATCATCAAATGATATTTTCTTTAGGAAGTGGTCCATCGAGTGACCTTAGATAACACATTCCCATCCCAAACCATACATGAAGAAGATCGAGATTCAAATGACCTAGATTCACTCAAACTAGAAGACTCTTCACAAGACACCCAAGCCATGGAATTAATGCATCGTTAAATCATGAACTATCCCAATCAATACTTCCTTATGCTATCTAATAAAGGTACCAAAATACCTCATTAATTTTGAGTCTCCCAAATCATACAACAAGCTCCTTCCACACCCCAAACTTCTAATTATCATGATCCCAAACATTTTTCATATTCATCCAATCCTCTTATTTTTTCTCAAACCACCAATCCCACATCCACAACACACTAATGCATCAAAATCCCATCGATCACCCAAAGAATTTCAACTTTAATCCCACAACCTCAAGCTTCCATCCCGTGTCCCCACATTTCAACATCAATCCTATTAAACACAACACACACCCTCCAAACTTCAAACCCAATTTCATCCACCCATCAAAACTTTGAAACATCATACATACAACCTCCAACATCCAGTTATCAACCACCACCACTTAATCTCACAATTTCTTTGGCACAAGAAGTTAAAAAAATAGAGGATGCACTCATGGGAATTCAATTAGGACATCAAAATAAAAGGTGCACATTCCAAGAACTATTTCCTTATCCTTTTGACAAATGCATCACAATGATCCCCTTTGCTCAAAACTTTGAGATTCCTAAATTTTATTAATGTGAAGGAAAATAAGATTCTAGGGTTCAACACCTTAAGGAATTTTACATAGCATACCAAGAGGCTTCTTATCTTGATGCATACCTCTTGAGACTATTCCCTAGAAGCTTAGGTGGACAATTCCTAGATTGGTTTACACACCTTCCTAATGGAACCATCACCACCTTTTTCGAACTAGCCACATAATTTGTCACAATGTTTTCCTATTCAACGTGAGTACAGAGCATTAGGAGAGCTTATTGACATAGTTTTCTATAAAATAATCTAACTTGATCCAACTTCTAGCTATAAAATTGCTTAATGAGGATATTCCCAAACCCTCTTGGAATAAAGAGCATGAATTTTGTGAATATCATCGAGTACATGTACATAAAATATCAAATTGTATGAGACTCAAAAACTCAATGTTATATCTCATTGATTGAGGAGAAATCACCATTGAATCCCAAAAGTCACCTAATGAATAACTCTGTATATATAAGCAATCATTTCCTTCACATAATGATGGTAAAGGTTTCACATCTTATAATTCATCTCCCTTTACCTATAATAATAATATCTCATCTAGTTTCGTTATCGATCGCATTGAACAAAGTCTTACCCAAGTATCTATTGTAACCATAAAATTATCTAATTGTGTTGTCACTACCCGCCATGATCAAGTCACCATCCAAGGAACCTCATCCTCCTCCCATCTATACACAAATATAACCTCCTTGACCACTTAGAAAAACACGAGCAAAAATATTCATTCTTAAGGTACTTTAAACATCTCCCATGCACAAAGAATTCCTTGAGAAATCCCTTCAAGAATCATGTGTCCCTAATGACATTAACATTGATCAATTTCAAGCCATGATGAGGCACTTATCTTCTCCACAATCTCCCACATTTATACTAAATGTTTTCCTTCCATCAACCCATGTCATAAAAAACCACTCTATCTTGAAGCCCTTATACATAAAACCACAATCATACACACATGGGATCCTTCACTAATGCATTCACTACATATACCATATTATGCATAGCCAACACTCTTTTTTTTTCTGGAACTCCTTGATTCAAGAAAAAAAACACATTCACATAACTATATGTTCTAGAATTTTGAGAACATTGAAGGATGAATGAATGATTACCTGAAACAATCTTATCATATTTGTTCTGGGAAATATTTTGTGCACAGTGATAAATATTTGTGCATCGTTTGGTGGAAACAAGTGGTGATTAAGCATGAACTTGAACGTCGTCTCTTGAGTAGCTTGCAAGTTGTGCAGGGTGTCAGCCATCACGATGAAACTCCGCACTTATATTCTCTAGTTTCCTTCATAATTGACATATGATTAGAAAACCTTTTTTTTCAATTTCTAGTAAGATTGGAGGATTTCTATTAAATGTGATGATGAATGTACTCAAAGACACATGGATTCAACATTCACTACTAAATGTGGAAATTATCTGTATGATGATCTGTGTCGCTTAGGATTCCTTTGTTGAGAGAAATATTATCTACTAGGTTAACTTTGATTATCAAACGTCCTTGATTATCTATACAGTTGATGTGTAGTCAAATTCTTGGACTATTCATCAAAGAAAAACAAAGCATTTGTAAGAGGGTTTTTCATGCGGGTTTTCAAAATTAAAGGATGTAAGAAGTCAACAGTTTTTTTTATCTTATGGTGAAATTGAATGGTTTTGAATTAATTTTTCAAGGATCAATTCTTATTTAGTGTGATACCTCAATATCATCACAAGGAATGAGGTCAAGGTTGTGTCCCTCTGCTTTAGGAGGATGGATACCTGTTAGTCCTTCACTCTTAGCTAATGAGATTTTAACCAAAGACCCATGCTCCCATATTGAATAGCTAAATGATTATGTAATTTTGATATAAAACCTTCCAACCAAAAAAAAGATGTTGGGGAAGTTGAAATTATTCCTTTTAGTATAATTGAATATTTATAATTGATATGTATTTATATTTTTTTTTTATCAACACACTTCATTTCTAAATAACTTAATTTTTAGTAAATAAGTGTGTCGCAATCCTCCCACATGAATGTCATGAATTCCTACATCCTTATCACAACCATTACCTTGTTGTCTCCCCATTTTTTAGATTTTTATTGCTATCCAACTATTTGAATACAGTGGTTCTTTCATTAGTGATGTCAATTATGAGGTTTTTTTTAATGAAGCTATGAAGTACCTTAACATTTTTCAAGGCTTTTGGTTTAAGGTGAATAAAAATCAAGTAATCAATTGATTTAAAAAATACTCTTACAATAGGGTTTCACATGCAACTACTTAAGTTATGGTTGAATCATTCCATTGAAGGGGATTACCTAATATATTTTGCTAAGATAATTCAATTGGTAGCCAAGATGTTTAGATGAGAAATTGTAGTAATTATATGGAAATAGAAAATAGAATTAAAAAAAATGTCATATAACTACCAAATAGATATAAATAATTTAAGTTGGGGGAGGAAACTTTTTAAAGTTTGCATCTATATATGTGGAGCTTCTATTTTATAAGAAAATTTGATTTGAATTATGTGGCCACATTTTTGATACCTCTAGATTGATCTTGGAGTAATATAGAAGTGCAAGTCCCTTCCATGGAACTACATCCTTAACTTATTTTTTAAGCACACACTATTCAAAATTTGAAAAGACTTTTTAGTAGACAATGGTCTTATGAATTCCTTTTTTGTTCTTATTTCAAGTAGTTATCAAATTACAATCTTTTTGTAATTATTAAATTGTTAAGGTAAAATATAAAATCAAATGAAAAATGAGAGGATATGTAAAATGTTCAGCTATATGACAATTTTATGATTAAGTAGTGGTTTCATAACTTCAACCCACCTTTTCCACCCACAACTCAACGTTCAAATCTTAAACTAATGATTTAATTTTATGTTTGTATGTTGTGTACGTGTAAGTCATCTACAAAGTCAAGTGATAATTAATATTTGCTATATTTTGAGTCCAAAATATAATTAAGAGAGTGTTTGATATGGGTAAGAATGGTAAGAGAAGATTATGGGGAAATTAGGTTTCAAAAACTAAAGAAGATGTTTCATGGATTTGGAGTATTGAGGAGAAGTTTGAAAGTTTATAGAGTAGGATGTCAATTCTAATCTCCAAAATGAGAATCTCAAAGGAGAACTCAAAAGAAAGAGAACTAGAAATAGGAGAGTTGGATCAAGGTGAGTCCTCTAAGGGAGGGTTCTTCAAGGTGGAGCAAAAATTTTATATACAACCTAATGGTTCTAAGAGTAGGATAGAGAAGTTGGACTAATGGGTGTCTCAAATGGAGCCATATTGCAATCTTCTTTAGCTATCCCACACCAATGGATTTCTTTTTGAAAGGAAAATTTATAGCCATAATGACTTGTAGATATCTAAAATATGAGCTTACCCAACCACACCCAATTTCACCCTATCCTAAGCTATTAATTAATTAAATATTATTTATTTAATTCTATCATTTCCCCCATTTATTCTAAACTTTAATTAGATAAATATTATTTATTTATTTATTTGAAGCGAAAATAAATAAATAATATTTATTTAACTAATTCAACTTTATCCCTATCCATTGAATCCTAGCCCATTAACTTGTTCACATGGATCATAATCTAAAATTTCCATCATGTGACAAGTGTCCCCTTCACATGTCTAGCTAACTCCTTATCCAGATTAATTGAACCTAAACACCCTCCCAAAATTCAAACTATCTTTCCATCTCATCCATTCATCTAATATCATGCCTCTTAATCCTAGCCATTCACATAAAGATGTTGTCTTAATCCATTCCTCTTATCCCTCATGTGACACTTGTAACATGACTAGATATATTTGAACCTAACCCTAATCCTCATTGAATATTAGTCATCCATCATTAATTTTTCCTAGCCCTTGATTTTTCCTCTTCAAAGCTCTATAAATAGAGACCATTATCCTTCATCATCAAGAAGAATCAAGCTATCTTACCCTTATGTTACCATTTTTTGCTCATTATTGAAATCATACCAAGGTTATGATAGTTTATTGAGTAATCCACATCATATCATAATCTAGGGAAAATCAAAGAGAACTAGGGCGAAATATATTTGAAATCATCTAGGAGGATGGAGATTGTTTCAAGTTATAACATTTTATTTCATGCATTATATTAGGTTGTCTTGCTTCAATCATTTTTCCACATCTTCATTTTGGCATGCCCGATGGGACACACATCCCTATTTTAACCTTCATTGATGAATTTCCTTTAATATTTTTGATACAAAATCATTTTTTGGGATAAAGACTATGAAAAGGCACCTTTGTTTCACATAAAGGTGCCTTCTTTGAACAAAGCTACATCTCTGTAGTATGAATTGGTGCTTATGTTTTACACAGTTGTGCCTTCATCACCTAGAACTTCAATTTTGTTTTGTGTATTTAGATTGAAAAATTAGGGTTTCTCTTAGGGTTTTGTTGATCATTGATTCCTTATTTTATAGGGTTTCATCCCTAAAAATTTCTATTTTTTTAGGTTATCTAACTTGGTTGTTGTAGAAATTAGTGTTTCTAGGGTTTCTTTGAAGATTTCTAGTATATTTTAGTTTGCAACTATATTTTGGCCTTTTGGGGTTATTGGCTAACCTATTTTTACATTATTTATGTTTCTTTTAGTGTTTCATGATCTCATATTGTAGGTTTTCAAGGTTGTTAATCAAAAAATGCATTTTTGGACCACAAAACATGTTTTAGGACCCCTGTTTGTGAAAAGACACCTCTATTTCACATAAATGTGCCTCTGTTGCACAGATTTATGCCTTAGCAGCATCTTGAGGTGCCTCTACATCATAAATTGATGCTTATGTTTGGTAAATATGCACTTCAATTTTTGTTAGTGATTTCCTAGGGTTTTGAGCTTGGCTTTTGTTCTAACTTGCATTTTTTCCAACAAGTGGTGTAGCCTGTATACTCTTTTCAATTATCATATTCAACAATATTACTAATAGTTTGGTGCAAATTTCATTGGTCCAAGACTTGTTTTTCCACTAATTTAGGCAACATAGTTAGAATAATGGGTTAATGAATCTTGTTTATCATGTTTGGAGGGGTGTGTAGACGTATGTCATGTCTCCTTGCACATAGATTGATCTTAGAGATCAAAAATCTCACATCTCCTTATTTTTTGTTTTATGTTATCACCCAAGGCTTACTAGATTTAGGTGTATGGTCTCCCCTTGTGCTTCATGTGATGGGTCATAAAAACACCTAGTATATAGTCTTTCTTTTTACAAGGCTTGCTTGGGGATTTCATCACCTCAAGGGTGACCTCAACTATGTTTTTTGGTGAGTAATATAAATGGGGGAGAGTGAAATTTGTACCTCAAAGTGTGGCTAGTGTCATTTGATCCAAGTCACAATACCCTTGGTATATCAATAATTGTTCAAGGTGAAGAGAGAAGGGGAGATCCCCTAATCTTAGGCACTATCAAATGGGCTCATTGTTCATGTAGATCCACTAAACAATTTTTTTAGAACCTCGTAAGACCATTTCAGTCATTTTCTTAGTGTGGTGAATGGTACAATATATAATGCCCAAATTTACTCACCATGTATCTCCCTAAGTAGAGGTAGAGGCTCTTTGGGAAATATCTTAAGACATCCAAGAAAAGGGAAAAGGTGAGTCATTGTGCCACTGGATCCCTAGCTATCAACTCTTGAAAGAGAAATGTTTCACACTAATCTTGAGGTATTAGCCTTTGGCTGGTGAGCCCATATTGAGTATACACACATACTTGATTAATCCTAAGATTGTGCTCATGTTTTTGGCATGTCTTCATGTGCAATACCAACAAAATACATTTATCCTTTCACCTTGAAAATTCATCCAATGATTCTTTGTGTTTGTCAATCTCTTGCCAAAATTCCATCAAAACATCCTAAATTGTCATTCATTGCCTCCATTTAATCTTGAGGTGCTTATGCTCCATCCTAAGGTGCTTGTGCATACTTTTTCACAGAACTATGCCTCTGTTTGAAAGAAAGGTGCTTTTTTTTCATAAAGCATCACCTATGTCTCATAAAATGGCACCTATGTTGCATAAATCTACGCTTGTGTAATTTTGACTTCATTTGACCACTTGATATCCCTAAAATGCACCTTAGACCTTTGAAAACCCAAACCAAATATAAGGGACCCATCTTTGACCATCATTTCACCTAAAGCATCAACCAATTTCATTCTATTCAACCAAAACCCCCAATCATTCCTTCACCTCATTAAATGCATTCATTTTCATAGTCTACACATCATAATCATCATATCTAGACCTTAGACCAAATATCAAACATCCAATATCTATCATCATTGATCTACCTTATATTCCCATCCATTTTCCATCATCATTGCTCTATCTCATCTTCTAGTCCATTCTATTTCATCATTTGACCTATCTCATCTTCTAATCCATATCCATATTTGAAGTAAAATAAATTTTATTAAGAGTCAAATTTAGATTTTTATCCCTTTTATCCACTAGCTTGTATATTTCTTAAGGACTTTCCTATGTTAAGTGGTGTATTAAGCTAGCCCTTATCATTTTGGTTATCGTAGCTTTGGAAGTTGGCTACCCAAAGTTTTTTACAAAATCCCCATCCAATCTTTTGTATGCAATTACCAACCCTTAGTAAGAAAATCAGCCCCATTTATCAAGGATCTAGATTTACTTGCAACAACTTTGGTCTTGTATCCATCATTCGTCCTTTGGTATTCCATAGCATTTCCAAGTTGAATCCATCATCATCCTTTCAATCCAACCATCCCAATTCACAACTTTATATATAAGGTGTAGCTTTCATATCTTTATCCAATCATCATTAATCACTTTCATCCTATCTCATCATTCCTAGGTTTATTTCTTGTATTCCTATCACAAGGTCACAAACTAAGAAACAACTCATGGCCTCAAAGGAATTCCCAAATTTATCATCCAATAATATTTTCTTTAAGGAAGTGGTCCATCAAGTACTCTTAGAGAATACATTCCCATTTTCATCCCACACCATACATGAAGAAGATCAAGATTCAGATAACCTAGATTCACTCACACTAGAAGACTTTTCACAAGATATGCAAGCCATGGACTTAATGCATTATTACATCATGAAATATCCCAATCAATACATCCTAATGCTAGCTAAGAAAGGTTCCAAACTACCTCATGACTTTGACGTCTCCCAAATCATACAAGAAGCTCCTTCCACACACCCAACTTCTAATCATCATGATCCAACACATTTTCCATCTTTGACTAATCCTCCCATTTCCTCTCAGACCACCAATCCCACATCAACAACACACCAATACATCAAAATCCCATCAAACACCTAGAAAAATTAAACTCAAATCCCACAACCTCAAGCTTCCATCCCTTGTCCCCTACATTTCAACATCAATCCCATTAAACTCAACACACACCCTCCAAAATTTAAACCTAATTTTATCCACCCATCAAAACTTTCAAAAATCATACATGCACAACCTATAATATCCAATTATCAACCACCACCACTTAATATCACAATTTATTTGACACAAGAAGTTGAAATAATAAAGGATACACTCAAGGTACTTCAATTAGGACATCAAAAGAAAAGTTACACATTCCAATAAATATGTCATTATTTTGACAAATGCATCACAATGATACCCTTTTGTCAAAACTTTGAGATGCCTAAATTTGATAAATATAAACAAAAAGGAGATCCAAGAGAACACCTTAAGGAATTTCACATAGCATTCCAAGATGTTTCTTATCTTGATGCATACCTCTTCATACTATTCCCTAGAAGCTTAGGTGAACAAGCCCTACATTAGTTTTAGTTTACACACCTTCCTCATGGAATCATCACCATATTTTTTAAACTAGCCATATAATTTTTCACATTTTTCCTAAGACATCAAGCATGAAACCACCATGATGGACCTATGTAACATAAAACAAAAGAGTGGTGAAATATTTTCCTTTATGTTACAAAGATGAATACATCTTTCTAGTTATTTTGCATGGACCATTCCTGAAAAATAACTTGTAGCCATATTTATCCAAAAATTGAATCCAAAAAATGGCTTTCATTTACAAATACAATGTGCTCACTCCTTTGATGAAATTATAGAAAAAGGAGTCGCAATCTATAAAAGGAACTTATTTCCAAAGGACTGGTTAAGATTTATAAGGAGAGAAAAGACAATAATTTCAAACTTGTAACAAATCTCATTTTTGGAACAAGAATAAGAACATAGTCAATGATTATGTGACTGATTCTAAACATTTCCAAAACATTCAAATACATATTCCATCATCCTCTCATAATGTGGTCATCCCAAAAAGGAAGCCTAAAAGATATACTCGACGTGAGTACACTCCATTGCGAGAGCCTATTGAGGTAGTTTTCCATAAAATAATCTAAGCAAACTTGATCCAACTTCCAACTATAAAACTACTTAGTTAGGATATGCCCAAACCCTCTTGGTATAAAGAGCATGAATTTTATCAATATCATCGAGAACATGGACATAAAACATCGCATTGCATGAGACTCAAAAACTCAATGCAAGATCTCATGATCATGGATAAATCATCATTGAAGCCCAAAATTAACCTAATGAATAACTGGGTATATATAAACAATTGCTTCCTTCACACAATAATGGAAAAGCTTTCACATCTTATAATTAAGCTCCCTATACCTATAACAATAATATCTCATTTGATTCCATTATTGATAGCATTGAACAAAGTATAACCTAAGTATCTATTGTAACCATCAAAGCATCTAATTATGTCATCACTACCCGTTGTGGTTGAGTCACCATCCAAGGAGCCTCATCCTCCTCCCCATTTACATACAAATATAACCTCCTTGACCACATAGAAAAAAGCACCAGCACAAATATCCATTCTTTAGCTAGTTCAAACATCTCCCATGCACAAATAACTTGAGAAAACCCTCCCAGAATCTTGAATCCCTAATGACATTAACATTGATCAATTTCAAGCCATGATAGGGCACTTATCTTCTCCATAATCTCTCACATTTACTACTAAATATTTTCCTTCCATCAACCCATCTCACAATAAATCACTCTATCTTGAAGCCCTTATCTATAAAACCACATTCAAGTGTGCCCTAATAGATGTGGATCATGACTTAATATTTGTACTTTGATTCTAGAATAACTCCTAACTTAGATCCACATCAATATTGGTCAAATATGACACATTCCATACTCGGTTAGAGTATGATTAGTGAATAGATATGGAGAACCATTGTGACATCTTCAAAATAATCATTAATTTGGAATAACTCATATCTATATAGCCAGGTGGAGAAATAACCATGTACATGTAACCACTCAATGCATGTCAAGGGTACCTACTTAATGTGCATATATCTGAAGTATGGTATAATCAACCAATGGGGTATAATATTATAAAACATAAAAGTAACATCCATTATATAAATCATTCATTTTAAACATCCATAATTAGGTTCATATTTAATAACTACATATGTAATGCATATCACTAAATTGAAGCATACCAATAAGCTAAGAATATAAACATAAAAAATGCTAACAATCGATATGTTTGGAAGCCTCATCTCAAATATGCAGTGGTTCATACAAAACATTCAAAGAAAGAATACAAACACAATAAATCACAAGGAAAATAGTGAATCTGAAAAACTAATCCCACATCTATAAGTTGCATACGGGAGAGGCACTACATCCTCCCCACTAAAATTAGGCTTACTCCTAGAAGCCTAATCAAAGCAAGGATAGGTACACCTAGTACATGATCCTTCAATCACAACATACTCACAAGAACAACCCTCTATACTCTCACCAAGTCTAGGCCTCAAACACACAACACACAACTATAGAGGTGCACAAGCTAAGTGACCAACTGACACTAGGTTTGCAACCCACTTAGAGATAACCACAATATAGACTATATTAGACTATAGACTAAATACTCAAAATATTAGCTATCATATAGGCCTAAATAATAACCTACAAAAGATTAACCATATTGTTTACATTCAAATTAGAGTATGGAATTGATGTTGCATCATGCAAGTAGTTTATTATACCAAATGTAAGGTTGGACACTACTTTATAGTTCAATGAGAAGGAATTTAAGTTATATGAGAGGCTAAGAGACCTAGATAAATTAAATGAAGAAATACTTGTAGTATATAATTAAAATCTAGATAAAAAGAAGCAGAAAACCTAGAATGACATAAATTTGTGTCAAAAATATTTCAAATTGATAACATGGTATTTATTATATGAAAATTTAGTGTAACAAAAATTGTCTTGACAAAGGAAATACTATTTTCCCTTACTAAATGATCTTGCAAACACAACACACAATTTAACTAGCCCTTTTTGATAAAAGAACCTAATCTACTACAAATCAAAGAAGATTATTCTAATTAATATAATATGTTTTAATTGTGAAAGATTATAATTATCTAAAAAAGATAAATATTATAAATAAATCTCAATTATTATTGTTTAACATAAATGAAATTACAAAATTGATAAGATGAAAGAAAAAACATAAATTATTAATAAAATAGAACCTAGTGATGAAATTTAGAGCTCTCTAGATTAGATTCCAATGCTAAACACAAACATCCATGTGGCACATTATGGTTTGTATGGAGAACACATCTAAAATTTAAATCTTTCTTAAAATGTGTGCCCTATTTACACCAAGAGAAAACTAGAAAGTGTTGAGAAGATTACCAATAACAATAAGAGAGAAAATAATAGATATTTAACCTATTAACCAAATGAAAATAATGAAACAACAAGAGAAGGGAAGATATCAACAAACTTCCACATGGATGGATATCTTCACCCAAAGCAAAACTTCTAGTTAGAAAAAATGTTTTTGGGGTTGTTTGGGAGATTGCCTTAAGTTCAAGCCCCCATGTCAGTCTTTTAATCTCCATAGATATCCAATATGTATAAAATGATAAAATAAAATGTATGTGCCCTTATCCTATTTGAATCTAGCATTTAAGAACTATAACAATATTAAATTGAAAGAGATTACAATATCTGAATATCCCAAGGTGCTCAAGGGCACTACAAAAGAAATTTCATAATAAAAATAAGAAGATATAGAGAATAAAAAAAGAAAAGAAATGAGAGTAATATTAGGGTATGCATAGGATCATCATGGAAAAAAAAGGCCCTTAAGTGGCAAAAAATTCAGAAAAATCAGAGTTAGGTAACTTGACATAAAAATTTGAATAAGTTATCTATATTATTTCAAAAATATGTAAGAATAGAATTGTAGAAAATTGAATGTGGTTTCTAAACTACTAGGTTTTTATAAAAACAAAAAGAATCTATTTGGTAAAAATTTGAAATTTCAGTGCAGTGGTACTTAAATTTCAGGGAAAAAATAAGTAGGTGTCTGTCTGACCACCCTAAGACACCACCCTAACCACAATAAAATGATAATATTTTTTTATAAAATTTTAGATATAAGTAGAGGACTCATGTCTTGATGTGATGCATATTTTTTTGTAATTTTTTCCAAGTAAATAATTAATTATGAATTTTTATTACAAATTTTAAAAATATCAAAATCGATGTCGACCACCTTAACTTGGTCAAAACTTCATGTTTTTTTTTTTTTAATCCTATAGTATGTGAAGCATAGAATGTGATGCATTTTAGATTCAAAACATGTGATACCATTTGAAAGTTATAGATTTTTTTCAATCAGCCTATCAATCAAGACTTTAGTCATAATTCAAATAGAAAATGAATAATAATAATTTATTAAATTCAAAGTAAAGAATAATTTATATTGGTGGAAAGCTAAAAATCTCCTTTAAAAACCCTTTTCACTTCATCAATTTTGGGTAAAAAAAAGTCGCCAGCCACATACCCTACACATACCCATCATATTGCCACTTTTTTGACCATCATGATCCTGCACATACCCATTACCATTTTAGGCTTGAGGAAGCCACAAAGACAAGAGTGTTATAGAAGTTCTAGTGTGCTCACAAGTAGGAACAAATTCTAAAGAAGAGTTATAAGAAGGTGAAGATAGCTTGAGAGTGCAAGAGAGAGAGATTGAAAATAAAAACATAAATTTAAAATGAGAGGAAGGAGGGAAGGAGAAGGAGCTAGCAAGTCATTTAGATTCATCTCAAGTGGTTACCACCAACTAGGGTAGGTTAAAAGTGGTAAAACACTTGAAAATAGCTATTGAATGAAAAACTATAGCATGATGCTCACACATCACATGGACATCTATATGTCACACCATTGTATAAATAGTTTCAACTCTAAAAAATGATGAAATACTAGAAAATAATAGGGTTAAGATAGTTGTAACATCAAATTGACAAAAATAGACCACATGAGACAAGGTCTTTACACCATGGAAGGGAAAAAGGCTAATGCAAGGGTTGAAATGAGCCTATAAATACACTAAAGGGATGTACATGAAAGCGAGCATAAAACATAACATAAAATTGCAAGGGTATACATTTTTTTACATTATAGAAAGTAAATCTAAAAATTTAGAAAGATTAAAAAAGTGATGGCCAGGTTCATATAGAATTACAAAAAATTTCCCCTCAAGAGGCATTAGATAAAATCACTACAAGAAAAACTATTGGCTAGATATGTAAATTACGTGTGACTAAAGTATTATCATGAAGGATCTTGAGAAGCATATTTTGGATAATTTGTATTAAATTTAATGTTGTAACATAACCATAAAGAACAAGAACACCAAAATGGAAAATACAATATTCTAATGGGGAGAATTGGTGGAAACAAAAGGGTATGTAAGAATAATAAATAAAACTTCCACCATTATAAGCCTATAAAATTATCTCAAAGGAAGAAGAAACCACTCTTAAGCAATTCATCAAGTATCAAAATTTTGTAAACCCTGAGACCAAAACAAGCTACATAAGTGAATTCAATCAGTTGAGAATATATTAGGAGAATAAAACTAGTAGGAAAAGAACATATAAAAATAAAGTATGGAAGCCCCTACTTTGGTAGATGCACAAAACAATCCTTGAACAAAGTATAATAAATACATATTCAAGGTGATGGAGATAGATCTAGATGATGCAATTTCTAATGTACAAGTGGATATTTTATATGCAAAATTTGTGTTAATGTATATCTACACTAAAATTATAGATATCAACCATAAATCCTGTGTTCCACTCTATAAAAAATATTGCAACCAAGGAAAAAATTATAGTATTTGTAGTACCAACAAATTTTAAACTTGGGACTAGATATATGGAAATGATTCCCTAATTTTTTCATAGAGGAGGGTTGGGTAAAGATAATGTTCAACAAGATTAATGATAGCTTCATCTATCTCAACCAATCCTACTACATCACCAACGAAGAAACACATTTAGTGATAGGACTATGGAACAACAGTGATCTCCCTTATAAGAAAAATGTTAACAATAAAAAAGTCAAAGAGATAATAGGGGCCACATCACATGGGAGAAATCTATCAATAGATAAAATTATAAGCCTCACAATGAAATGTGTCACTCCAGGAATTTCACATAAGAACACACAAGCAAAGAAAGGTTTACTATTATCATGACAATATAAATAACATACCAAATGGTTTTGCAAGGAAAGAAATTTAATTTATGTGAGGTCCTCTAGGCGAAACTAATTAAGAAAATCACAAGAACAAAAGGGAGTGATAGATTCCAATTTAGTAATGGTTCACTTATCATTTTCTTGGCACTTAAATTTAAGAATAGACTTCTTTGTTTTTTCAAAAAGATATAATAATTGGATATCCCAATAGCTACCTGAATAAAAAAACGTGTGAACCACTTTAAAGATGTTACATCCTATATAGAGATATACTCATATTCTTCAAAATTTTCTAAGCCCAAATGAAATCAAGGAACTAAGTATCCTCTAATATTGTCCACTAATATGTGAAGAACATTACATTTGTGATAGACAAAGAGCACACTTTCATGGAGGTAGTGGAACCACTCACATCTTTGATATTCTAATTACCATATGAAATAAATGATAAACTAGCCTATGCAAATGCCAAGGCCTTGTTGGATCTTCACAAATATCATAATGTAGAGATATTTGATACATACTGAGAACTCATAAATGAACGACATAAAAAAGGCTATAGAGAATGTAGAGAAGAATAAAGATAAGCTACATAGAAAATAGGTAATCCCAAAATATGGTCCCACACCTCCTACAATCATAGAAATTTTGGATTCACCACTCTCAATAAAGGTAGGACCATCTCAAGTGTGGCACTAGAAAATAATTAAGTTAGAATCCCTAGGATTAAAATATTGGGATTTAAGAATACATATTACATTTGGCACAAAAGAGCTAGAAATGAGGTCACTGCATATCACCACAAGAAGAAGATAGGGTACCACCCCTCCACAAAAATTAATTACATAATCACCAATGAGGGAAGCTACAAAGGCACTAATTCAAATGTGAATAAATTAAATAAAGGTGAATCCTCACAACTTTAGATAAAATGAAAGAAAAATTTAAACACAATTCCATAGACACAGAGGGTACAAATATAAGAAAATAGACACAAAGAGGAAAAAATATGGACATGAGGATACCCCATATAAAAATAAACAAAAAATATCAAAATAAAAATCACCATAAATTGAAGGGATAGATTTGAAGATAAAATAGAGGAGCTCATGGATTCTAGTAAATTCTACATTAGAAATTATAAAAATACACCCCTTGGTAGGTGACTTGAAAAGAATAAAATAATTGAATAGGCTATGATTGATCACATCTCATTTAGACCTCATATTTAGTATAGATAATTGAAGGATTTCTTGAAACATTAGCCAAAATTTTGAAGCAAAGAAGAGAAGAAATAATAAAAATATAGGAAAATTAAGGAAAGAAGCACTAGATGAAGTTATGGTTAAATTATCACCAAAAAAGAGAGAAAAACTAATACATTTACAAAACTCTTAGCTTAGATCCAAGAAAAAGGTGGAAACACTCCTTTCAATAGCAACGAGAAGACTCAAATAGGAAACCATTTCAAGGCTAGACAAAAATTCTATAAAAATCCCCTTGAAATAGAACAAGAAACATAAAAAGATGAAGTAACAAAAATTAAAGAGGGAGACAAAGAAACATAGTAAGGTGAATAGTCCCCACACCTTCAAATAAATCTATCAATTTAACCCCATATCCCCACCACCTAATCGAATTTAAGAAGTTGAAAATTTCTTCATTGTAAAATTAAAAAATTCTCTCCCATTCCATCATTGGACCTATCCCTCACTAACTCACATTTAGACTTCTCTCAAATATCCCTTTTTCAAAAATTCTAGGTAGGTACATACTACAAATTAACAAAGAAAATATATCTTATATAAAATCATGTAGAATCTATAGAAACCATACAAAAAACCATTACCACCATCCATCATCAAGTGCCACATCTTCATAAGGATACCTCATCTCCAACTTGATAGAAAATATAAAAGCTAACAAATCCAGGCTACTCAAAGAAATACAAAACCAAGGGGACATTATCAAAAAGAAAGTATTGATAGAAGTGGAGAAGATGTAATCTCAAGAAATTAGGGAAAAAATTTGTTGCTTCACACACCAACCTAGACACAAAAATTAGAAAAATTCAACTTACCATGAAAATAATTAATACATTATATCAATTCTATCTAGGTTGACAAGCTTCTATAAAATCCCTAAGATCACAAATGGATAATCTTTACGAAAAAATAATCCAAGCCTCTTCTACTTATGATGGCATGAAGGATCTAGATAGAAACCTAAGGGTATATTTGGAGACACTTCATAGTTAGTACACTAACTCTATTCATATCTAGCCATCAACACCAAACTATAAAAGATTGACACATGAGAAAAGATTACTAGCTGAAGCATTCAAATTCACCAACTCTATTCACATCTAAGTCGTGGAAACCAAAGTAGAAAATAATTTGATGTAAATTTTTGGAAACATATAGCTATTATAGAAAGCTAATCAGCAATGGGACAAGAGCTTCACCTAACTCAAAGGCATATATTTAAATAATTTTTTCATTTAACCAAACCTATATAAAAAAACTTAGGCACAAGTACTAAAATTCTTAGAAATTTTTGGGTGTCTCAAATAGGATATAGCCAATATTTCTTGAGGATAAGACATCATTTCAAAGGGGGATAATGTTGGTAGCAAAAAATTGACTTTATAGAAAGCTACATTCATTGCAAAGGATATGTGGTATGCTTATCCAACAACCAACACATCCAAAGGTCATAACATGTACATATGAGACACACTCCTTGATATTACTTACAACTAGGTACAAGTGGGGATCAAAGATGAAATATGTATAGAAGTAGAATAGAGAAGAAAGTTTGTAATATATTATAAATGGATAATATATAGAAGAGAAATATAAGGAAGAATATTGATGTATAAATGAACTATGTAATAGAGTTATATATGATAAATATAATATACTGCATGATGATCTAATGGATGTAAAATATAGTATTATGTATATGTGAATATATGTGTATTATCAGTTTTAATTGTTCTTTCCTACCACATACTTTTGTAACTCACCACATAAGTTCTTGTCTCCCTCTTATTGCTCATACTAGGGTATAAGAACTACACTACAGTAACTTAGGATAAAATCCTTTATTTATGCTAATTTTTTTCTAACAAGGTATGTCATGCTTGAGGGTCACTTTTGATTCAATTACACCATTTTACATCATTTTTCTATTTTCATGATAATTACCTAGTAATTTTTCCTTTCTTCATGTTATCCTTTCTTGAATACTATATTCTTGCATTTAATAGAAGAATTAAGATTGCACCCTACACAAATATTCATCTTCTACATTGGACTTACATTACTGTAAGAAGAGATGACCTTATCCCATTATGGATTACACTCCTAAAATGGTTTATTCTTCTTACCTTGAGTCTTGACCCTAATTCCCCTTCCCAATAAAGTCTTGTCTTTGTCCCTAATGGTCTTGAGAATCATGGAAGAATGAAATTTTTTGGTGGTGAAGATATTAGAAGCACTAAAGTCACATTCAAGAAGGGGAAAACTATGATGAGAAATGACCCTATTCTAGATGGTAAACTAAAGGGAGTGGAGGGTAGAAAAATAATCCTAAGGTGAAGAACTTAAAGTGAAAATAGAGGATGAAAAATGTGATTTGGATGATGAGGTTCCCAAAGTGAAATATTTATGCCTTGCCCCTTCTATTTCACTAGTTGATCTCCCATGCCCTTCTTCCTCTTTAGAGGTTGTTGCTTCAATTGTGAAATTGACTACAAATATAAATATTGATATGAATAAAGAGGTCATCATCCATTATACAATCCTTAAGTGGTTCTTCATTGAGACCAAAATAATGAAACTAAAAACTATTTATAAATTTAAATGGCTCAAAAACTTCCAAGTAAAAGATGCTTTTCCCTACGAAAGAAGAACAACTTTTCTTAAAATGTTACATGGAATAAATTAGTGCATTGAAAATGGAAAACAGCAACAGTGGTGAATGAATAATTTTTTAGAAAAATATTTGATGGATCAAAGCTAATCTAAGGAGGGTAATTAAAGTTAGTGGAGCACCCATAAAGAACAATGACAAAAACATTAAAATGTTACAAGAGAGATTGAAATCTTACTCCATTCTTGATTAGATTAGTCATAGCTTGAGAACTAGAGGGCACAAAGTAAAGGTGATGAAAGGAGAATGAGGACACAACCTTCATGGAGAAACACCTTAACTTTTTGTAGGATTGGAAAGTTGTTTCTTTCTATCAACTCTAAAATTCTTTTGAGTTTTTCAAGCTCGTGATCTTCTTTTAGCTTGGTTTTGTTCCATATGGGTTTCATAGTAAGACATTGGCCTTGATTCTACTAATTTTGTGTTGTTTCATTATTCTAATCTAGTTGTAATCATAGTCTAATTATTATTAGACTATAATATTATATTGTCTTTCTATTTTTTTTATAAAAGAATTGAAGCCCTTTCAAAAACCTCTGTCTTACCTTTTATTATAATTGATTAAAAAAAATTTAAAATATTTTTATTTTAACAAAAGAACATAACAATGCTCCAAAAAAAAAACATGCATTTACAATATTATATTAAAAAAATAAAATGTAATTTTGATATTGAAAAAAAAAAAAAACAGCTCATAGTGAAGGACTATTATCTACAATGTTAAATTAACTACATTTCAACTTTAAATGTACTTGTAATTGAATCCCATTCTCTTATAAACATCCTTATTCTATAATTTTCTGATTTTAGATACATGATGATAAACAAAACAATGCATGTTGAAAGTCTTGTTATGGCATAGAAAACTAATGTATACATTTAAAAATTCTTGTGTGTTTGACCTAGAGGTGCTAAAATGGTTTTGTATGAGGAGAACTATAGCCTTACGTGATGATAAAAATATTATTTGTAAATATAGAATTTACATGTTATTTTTAGAAATCATATTTTTATCATCATACAAGGCTGTAATTCTCCTCATGCAAACATAATTGAGAAATTGAAAAATGGGATTACTAAATATTTTTAGTTTGTTGTGCCAAACATACAAATCCTGAAAAAGGATTCAACATGAGATAACCAATGTGGAATGAAATTCCATTATAACCATCATACACATAACAATCCCACAAAGTAGTGACACATCAACTCAACAACCGAGCTATGGTAGTAATGGAGAGGTGGAAGATAAAGCTTCATAATTTGATAAAGCTTTTCACACACTTTTATTCAACGTCTTTTTCACTATAGGTATACTTTAAAAGTATATGATATTTAAAACCATTCTGAAAACTTATTCTTTTCAATTATATCTATGTTTTTTTTTCTTGTTTGTCCTAAACCTACCCATGGACAATTAAGGAAAACCTACAAACACTCTTGTAACAATTAATTTTTATCCAAAGATTGCACAAAAAGGAAGAACTAAATGATAGAATTCTACAACTGTGAAAATGAATAAAGGATTAATAAATACATTAAAAACAAAAGAATTTAATTTCTTTTTTAAAAACCCACAATCATGGCTTTCCTACTTTAAAGCTATGAGTTATTTTTACAATATTAGAAGTTTTAGTTTAATAAAATCAAACTCTCTTCCAAAATATTGATTTAAAATGGTTCTAGAAAAATTCACTGTCAACAATTCGCCGTCAAAAAATTCACCATCAACAATTCACAGTCAAACAATTCATCATCATGAGAAATTCATCTCATGGAAAATTCACCACTTGCAATTCATCACATATACAATTATAAAATTTGATTTATGATAATAAAAAAGAAAACATTTTTCAATATATTTTATTTTATTCTTTTGTAAAAAAAATCTTAAGGTCTTAGAAATATATATTAAAAAATAGCAATGTCGATGAATTACCAATGAATTACTAGTGGTGAATTTTCCACAAAATGAATTTATCATGGCAGTGAAATGAATTTGTCATGGCGGTGAATTGTTGAAGGTGAATTGATGAATTGTTGATGGTGAATTTTCCGATGATGAATTTGCTTAAATTGACCACTTTCTAAAATGGATGGATGAATAGTTGGGATATTAGCCTCATGGATGTTGAGGTATCAATCAAAATATAAAAACTACGATATTAACCATAAGAGGTTCTTATGAATAACATAACTAGGATATTAACCATAAGAGGTTCTTATGAATAACTGGGATGTTAGCCTCATGATAGCAAAACTTTTTCAATACAACATAGCGAAGATAAAAATTGAATACAATATCTAATTATTATAGGAAAACATTGATTTTGTACAAGAACTGATTCATAGATGTCTTTCAATACAAGATAGTGAAGATAGAAGTTGAACAAATTCATAGATTCCTTTCATTACTAGAAAAGAAAGAAGAAGGAAAAGTGATCAAAGCTTGCATTCCCACATAGAAGCCAAATTATCATTGTATTCTTCAATAATATTGGTAATGAAATTAGAGATACCTTCATCTACTTCCTTCTTGGTAGAAATTTCTATAGCTAATTCTATACCTGGACCATCAAAATAATCCCTCATATTAAGCTCCACAACAGCTTGGTATTGTTGCATGCAACTGAATTTATTGATTGGTTATTTTTCTTTTATCTCTACTCTATTTTTTTGATATTGTACTACATGATCTCCTTGTTCATAAGAAGCCAAAGCTGATTTCTCTTGCATTCTATTGCACAATCCAAAATTTTTTGCTTAATGGGCGTAATGGTTAGAGTCATTTGCACTAATCAAGCCACAAAAATTAGAACTTGTAAACTAACTTCCTCTTATACAACATCCATGTTTGAAAAACTCACCATGATTTGGTTGATGACCAAAACTATATTCTCTAAGATATATCATCTCTTCTTGACTTGGAGTAGTTGAACCTTCATAAAAATATTTCTCCATCTAATTGTAACCTATTGTTATTGAAGCTTCCATTATCTACTTTCCAAATTTGGTACTGGATTTCTTGGCTGGGGGGTGAATTTGGTTTGGAAACATATATGTTTCCTCTTGGTGGCTACTGAAGTAGAGAGCTAACTCGCAAATCAACTTGAATGGTATTTTCTTCCACCGAGTGTAAAGCAGTTGTTACAAATGGGACATTGAAATCTTGGTTGAATGAATTTGCATCTCTTCTTGTTGTTGAGGTAATGATATCTGGCATTTGAAGAATTGCAATGAGGATAGACAACTTTAGAGGATTTGAAGAGAGAATTTATGAAGTACTTGGTCTCTTCTAATAGCTCAAAAAAGCTAACCTATAAATTTGTTTTGAGGAAATCTAGTATAAACCAAGGATCCATAAGTGGTTCTTTATCTTTTGAATTCATTCACAGGCTTTGAAGGACTTCCATGGAAATTATGGCTATGAATACCTCTTCACCAGTAAATGTTCACATGACTTTGTGCTACTTACAATATATAGAGGGAGGTAAATATCAAAAGAAAGGAAAAAGCAAAAAAAAAAACAAAACACAAAAAGTGAAGAAAATCAATCATGTGAGAGGAAAAAACCATAAAATTTCTTTTCTTAAAGATTGGGGAGAAAGAGTTTCTTAGTATAGATAAATTTTCAAGCCAACCAGTTTTCTATAAATAGTAGCCAATAACGGCATAGAATTCTGCAATGGCTTGCAAGACTATTTTGTCTTGTCATCATTCTTAGATGGTCCATATATTTTTTGAAGATCGTGCTTGAATTCAATCCAACAGTCATATTAGGAATGGGTCATCCATAAGATTCTTCCACATAAAATTCAAAGACTAGTGTCTATGCATCCCATGAAAAACTTCTCTATGTCAGGAAAGTTTGCGCCATTGGTACATATGCCACATCATTTGAAACCTATTCCCATTATTTTTAGAGAAGATTGTTCCATTGGCCAGAGAATTGTAATGACAATATTTCTTTCCATGATCTATGTCATTTAGGGTTTTTTTAAATACTTAATTTGGTGACAACTTCATTCATGGATCAGTAGTCTTTTTTGTCCACTATTATTGTTTATCATGTTTGTAAATCAATGATTTTATTTTATGTTTTTGGGGGATAGCTGATCCGTAAGTTCAAATTAAAGACATTCTTTCTCAACATTTTCCAACCACATCTCCACTCTCGAATCAATTGGGAAATATGATTATCTTAAATCTAGTTTATTTGGTTCATCATATCTTCTACAAACTCTTTTAACACCTCACTCTTATGGATTGCGAATTCACTCAAATTTATGTCTAATTTTAAGCTGTATATTAACTTATTATTTTATTTTAATATTCAATAATGAATTTATGTTTAATATTAAAAAATAGAATCTTAACAATTGAAGAAAGTTGAATGATTGAAGAAATTAGAACACCATGAGATCTTTGAACTATCACTTAAATAAAACCATTAATTTTCATCAAAAGCTAATTACAAAACCATCACTTATTTTTCACAAAACATTTGCACTGCATACAAAACCAACATTGGCAATACTATCATTGTCTTTATATAATACCATCACTAATAAGCCACCAATTAGAAATTGATGCCTATCTAAACCTAATAGTTTCATACATAAGTAGATAAGAATTGTGTTTTGCTCAAATTTCTTATTTACCAAAGCCTTCTTCAAGATGTCCCAAACCAATTTGAACATTCTACAACACCCAAATATTTGACTCTATCTTAAAACCTCCTCTTCCCCTACTAGAAATGTTTTCTTTAATTGCATCAGGGAATGTCTACAAAATTTCCCCTACTTGTTGCTCATTTTCCAAAAGACTTTTTTCCCCTATTTTTAATCAAAAAATCAAGAAAATCATGCCAAAAATATGAAGGGCAAATCAAAAAGAGAGAAACTAGCAAAAATTCCATTTTGAAAATCAAAATCTTGAAGGAAATAAGAAAAGTGACCTTTATTTCTTTGTTGGTGCAGTTTTCAAGGAGCAAAGTAATGGTGAGGAAAAATAATAAGTCTCTGCATATATAGGCAAGGACTAATAACCCACCCACCAATTCACAATGAATAATATAAAATAAAATAAAAAGTTTTCCTTTTAATTTTATAATAATTATTCATTCTTTGCTCTATAAACTTAATACTTTAAAATATTTTACCTTTGAGTATTAATGCCTAAATTATTATGTATGGAGTCTACATATTTTTAAAATGATACAAAATATTTTCTCTTATTTAAAATATGTCAACCATTAAATGGTCAAACATAAATTTGATGATATCTTACTTCATAATTATACTTTTTATTTGATGGATTCAAAAATTAGTGGGAAGTTTCACATCATGTTGTCATTCATTATGCAATTTCAATCTCTCTCTCTCTCTATGTGTGTGTGTGTATGTGTATACACCTCTTCCTATATCATTATTTTATATCTCTCTATCTCCCCCTCTCTCATTATTTCATCTTTTTATCTCTATTTCTCATTCTCCCTCTTCCTCTTCCTATCTCCTTTCATCTCTCCATCTCTATATATTTATCTCTCACCCCCTCTATATTTTTCTAGTTATATCTATCTCTTTATCTCCCCTTTCTATCCATATCTCTCCCTCTCTCTATCACTCCCACTTTCTATATCTCTCCACTTCTCTTCTCTTCTCTCTCTATTTCTCTCCCTCCCTCTATATCCATTTATATATCTATATTCCTCTCTATCTATCTCCATATCTCTCTCACACTCATATACACATACACTACACATTTATCCATCCTTATCTCTATCTCTATCTTTCCCCCTCTCTATATCTCTCTCCCTCTCTATCTATACCTCTTTCTCTATTACTTTTTTATGTATTTATCTATCTATATTACTTCCTATCTCTCTCTTTATATTTATCCTCTTCTCTCATTCTCCATCTCTCTCTTTCTATATATATTTATCTCTTCCATCTCTATCTATCCATCTCTCCTCTCTATTTTTATCGCTCCCTCTCCTTCTCTCCATATCTCTCTCTATCTCTATCTCTGTCTCCATCTCCATATCCATCTCCATCTCTAGCTCTATCTTTATCTATATATTTGTCCCATATACCTCTTTCTATCCCTATTTATTCCTCTTTCTCTCTCCTTATTACAAAAATAACATGATCCTATTAGTAGTGGAGACCGCTTCTCTTCTTGATTTAGAGGTTTTGTTTTAGTCATGTTTGGATCCTTCAAAGTGGATACATAGTTAAAGAGCTATCACTTCTCCATTGAGATATTTCTTGCACAAACAACATTGTTTCCTAAATGGCCTACCAATCGACTTCATGTACTACACATTTATGTAACCAATACTCCATTTTTGTTCCTAATTCGCCTTTCACACCTCTTCTACATACCCATTGCACACCAAGGTGTGATTGATAGTTAATATATATATATTATATATTATTATATTATTATTTATATATTATATAATATAATATAAAATATAAGTGTACTAAATAATATATAGATAATATAACATAAATATAAATATAATATAATATTTAATATATAAATAATTTTTATATATTATATTGTTTTTATATTATATAATTTACATATAAATATAATAAATAATATAATATTATATATAAAATGACTAATATTTAAGTAATAATATTATATAATATTCTAGTAATATAATATAATACTAATATTTAATACGTTTTCTTCTTATTCATTAAATATTAAGTAAAAAATGCTTTGTTTAAAACAACAACAATCATGTGGAATTAAGAGGAATATTAAGTACACGTAGTAATAATAAGATATGTGTGCAACAAAGAGCCCACACTTGGAGGTGAAGATAGCAGTGACATGAAATACAAACACACAATTTAAAAAAGATAGTCCTCCATCCAATAAAGTGCCCATATACAGAGCAGCATATAGTTGTGGTTAATTATTTGAGTCATTTACAACAACCACAATATTTTCTAGACATTAAGGGCTAGAAAATAAGTGGAAAAAGGATCCCACCCATCATGATGTATTTTTGTTAATTCCATAATAAAGGAGATTGACAATGACCAATGGTCGAGGTCATTTTCATTGTCCCCTCTCTCTCTTCTATCTATATCTCTCTCTTATTCACTCCATCTCTCCTACTCTATATATTCCTCTCTCTACCTCTCTCTATAAATCATTTCCTATATTCTAGTATTTCTCTCTGTATCTTCCTCTCCCATTCTCTCTCTTTCTATCTCTATCTCTCCTCCCTCTTCCTCTCTCCTTCCATATATATATCTCTCTCATTCATCCCCTCTATCTTTTCCAAGTTATATCTATCTTCCCTTATTTCTATCCCTATCTCTCCCTCTTTATAACCCTATCTCACCCTTTCTCTATCTCTCTCCCCTATCTCTATCTTCATTTATCCCTCCATATCCATCTCCACCTCCATATTCATCTCCATCTCCATCTCCATCTCCATCTCCATCTCCATCTCCATCTCCATCTCCATCTCCATCTCCATCTCCATCTCTATCTCTATCTCTATCTCTATCTCTATCTCTATCTCTATCTCTATCTCTATCTTTATCTCTATCTCTATCTCTATCTCTATCTCTATCTCTATATGCTATCTCTATCTCATCACCTCTCCTTGCATCTATCTCTTTCCCACTATATCTATCTCTCCCTCTCTCCCTATCACTCAGGCTCTTTTGATAGCTCTTTACTTCTCCTCTCTCTCTCTCTCTATATATATATATACCTCTCTATCTATCACTTCCTATATCTTTATCTTTCCATCATTCCATCTCCCCTTCTCTCATTATCTCCCTCTTTCTATCTATATTTCTCCATCTCATTTCCTTCCATCTCTCTCTATCTATCTTTCCTAGGCTACATCTTCTCTAAATATCCTTCTTTCTGTCCTTATCTCTCTCTCTTTATATCCTTATCTCTCCCTCTCTCTCTCTCCCTATCAATCCATCTTTCTACATCTCTCTAATTCTCATCTCTCCTCTCTCCTCTATGTCCATCCCTCTCTATATATTTGTATCTCTCTCTATCCCTCTCTTTATATATATCTCTCATATACACACACTCCCCATTTCTCCCTCCATATCTCTATCTCTATCTCTATCTTTAAAAATCACACTAATTCCATATTAAGCATCTTTTTCTATCCACATCTTTATCTACCTCTATCTCCTTTTTTACCTATCTCTCTCCCTATATCTCTCTCTTTCCCTATCCCTCTCTATCTCCCTATATCGTCATCTATCTATATCTCTCCCTCTCCCTCTCCCTCTCTCCCCCTCTTCTTCTCTCTCTCCCTCGTTGCCTCTCTTCTCGCTATCTTTCCTTTATCTATCTTTATCCCTCTCCCCCTCTTCTCTCCCTCCCTCTTTCTATCTCCCCCTTTCTCTATCTCTCCCCATTTCTCACTCACTCCTTCCATCAATTTTTCCCTACCCCCTATATATCTCTCTATCTATGCCCCTCTCTCCATTTCTCTTCCCATATATCTTTATCTCTCTGTTCCTCTTCTTATATATCTCTATCTCTCCTTTCTCTCTCCCTCAAGCTCTCCCTATTTCTCTTCCCTCTATCTATCTCTCCATATTTCTCTCTCTATCTCTCCCTCTTTATTTCTCTATATCAAATTCTCTCTATTTGTCTCTCTCTATCTATCTATCTCTCCCTCTCCCCCTCTCTCTATATCCTTATATATTTATCTCTCTATCACACCATATATATCTCTCTATCTTTATCTAGCTCTATCTCTCTATTTATTTCTCTCCCTTTTCCTATCTCCCTCTCTCCATGTCTACCTCTATCTCTATCTCATTATCTCTCCATCTCTATCTACCTCTCTACCTCTCTCTATAAATCACTTCCTATCTCTATACTTATATTTATATCTCCCCCTCTTTCTATATTTATCTCTTCCATCTCTATATATCCATCTCTCCTCTCTCTCTTTAACTCTACCTCTCCATCTCCATCTCTATCTCTATCTCTATATTCCTCTCTATCTCTATCGCTATCTTTATCTCCTTATCCCTCTCTCTCTTTCTATTCCCCCTCTATCTTTCTTTCTTTATACCCCTATCTCTCCCTCTCTCCTTCTCCCTATTGAAAATATAACATGATCTTGTTAATAATGAAGCCTAATTATCTTCCCAATTCAGATGTTTTGTTTTAATCATGTTCAGATCCCTGTAAGTGGATGCATAGTTGATTTGAAGCTATTAGTTCTCCATTGAGACCTTTGTTGCACAAACAAAATCATTTCCCAAATTTCCTATCCTACATAAATGTATGTAAAAAATAGATCAAAATATTTCCTAGTTGACCTTCCAAACCTCTTTGGCATACCCATTACACATTAAGGTGTGATTACTAGTATTAACCTTGTTACACTAAAGGCGTATCCTATTTGAAATGAACCAAGCTTCATTTCACCATCAATGACCTACAATGCTAGAGAAGGCTTGGAAGATAGTTCAAATCATGTTGACTGTCTGATTTTTGTTTCCTAAAAAAAGTCCTATGTAGTTGAAACATTCCTCACCTCACACCTAAAAATGAAATTGTAGTTGCATTTAATATTTTTATTTAAAAGGATGAAAAAATATTGCTGATCTCCAAATCAAATCGAATTTCAGTACCCCTAAAACCTTGATATTTTCAGATCTACTTTCATTTATTGTGAATAGATTAAAGCAGCAACTAAAAGGAGATAGGTTTCGATTTGTCTTATTTTATAAATATTCTATGATGGTATGGTTTCATTAATTTTTCTTGCAAAATCTACCCATTTTTCATACAACGCCAAGAACTTCCCTAGTTTTAGCTCAGATTTGTTTGATGCTCAATGCTAGAACTATAATATTACTACTACTATGAACAATCAATTTGAGCTAGATCATGTAGCCTAAAAGAAAAATGGTCAGATATATATAAGTATGTTCTTCGCTTATAGCTTCTAGGATTACTCATATTTCTCTTTGCTATGGAAGGAAAGTTTTTGGTAAGAAGGTTTTAGGGTTGTGTCTTATGGTACCCAAAAAATTTCTTTTGATTTTTTTGATAAAGTAATGTTTTGTTTTTTATTGGTTACACACTATTTAGGGAAATATGAAAACAAGCCACAACATCTAGAAGCAATGTGTCTGATATTCATACTAAATTGATGTGGAAGTATGAAGATATCCCATGTAGTGGTGGTTTTATATGCTTCTAACTAGTACTTTGGTTGTTTCCTTCGCATTGTGTGAGCTTTACAAGGAATAGGTGCAACTTCTATGGTGGGGTTGAATCTTGGCTTGCAACTTAGCATCCCTTTTCACTTTACCCATCAATGTTATAACTGTCACCACTAATCAGGTAAAACTAAATTGTCTTTAGGAAAAATGGTTATGCTTGTTAATATTTTGTAAGTGCATTCAAATTTTATCCCTCACAATTATCAATGCCACTATACTGGACCACAAAATAAAAATAGATAATCCAAACAAAGCAAAAAATATGCAGTCGCTAAAAAATTAAAGAATCGCGTCAATTGCAAAGCATGTTATAAATTTAGAGTTCAAGCTTTGATAACAAAATATTGGGTTTTTGTAGATAATGTAGTGTTGAGGGTACCCTTTTCATGCCAGCTTCTTTTGAGTGTATTTTACTAGTAGGTTTTAGCATCTATAGTTTTATGCTTCTTTGTATAGAAGCATGATAGTTTTGGGGTTTGAACATGAAAACTTTTGTTTTGCAAGCTAGAATTGAAATACACTATGGCAGGGTCAAATGTCCTAGTGATAGCTCGAATATACAAGAAAAAGATTCCAATACTCTTCCTTTTTACTGAATTTTTTATTAATGCAGGTTGACATGGTCATTCAGCTAAATTTTTCAACAAGGAAAAAAGGGATTACTAGCCTCTTACTGAGATAAGAAACAATTTTAGAATTTTAGGCCACCCAATTTGGGCTACCTACAAAATCTAAATTTTATTGATGCAATTAACAGGCAATAATAAGGGTCCTTGGGCTATAAAAAAATTTCATTCCCTATTTTCACTTTGACAACATGCTCTATCAATTTGTAGCTAAAGGTAAGGGCTTGGAACTTGGGTTCCCTGCTAGTCTGTTTAGATATCCCTTCTTCCTTGAGCAAAGGAACAAAGGGATTGTGAAAGAAAGGTGCATATTTTTAGAATGATATGTGATGAGGCCTATCGGTGTTTTTTCCAATAGACCCTTGGAATTCTCTAAAGGGTAGCCAACCCCTATGGTTAAGAATCCTCAAGGTTAGTGGCCAACATAACAAATAAAGGATTCTAAGGTCTTTACTCCTACACTTTAGGCACTGTGGGACCTAGGAGTGTGTTCCTTATTGTGTTCAAGTGAGGTATGCCTAGCTGAGAACACATTTATATATAGATTGATTCCCATTAATTGCAAATAAATGCAATTCACTAAAGATTTGGCAGACCTTTGATTAAATGATCATCTATTTACTAGGAGTCCAGGAATATTATAATTCATACTTCATAATTGAAATATTTTTAAATGAATGTTGTTCTCATTTAAAATCCATAGCTAGGCATGCCAATAGCTCATTTACTTGCAAGATTTATTTAACAAATAGGCCATTGTTTTATCAATTGGGAATATGGAGTGAAATATATAACAACCAGTAATATATTAGCTATTCATTTCAAAAATTGGTGGACTATTGCCATAATTCTTTGCAATATGAAAACTCGCAATGCCTGGAACATAATTTCTTACCAAATCCTATGTAATTCCTTACAAAAGTATGACCCTCTTTAAGCATTTAATTAACTCTTTGAGTTAAAGCAAAAAATAGAACCATACATTCAATCGAACAACTGAAGATAAACAAGAACACCATTGATATTTTCATTTATAACTTGTAAAAAAGTACATATGAGAGTATTTGCTTCAAAACTAAGATTTGTTTTGATATTAGTAGCTTTTATAAAACTAATTTAATACCATTACATACAAGAATCATACCCAAGAAAATAGATTGTTCTATTCATTCATATTTTCTCTCATATTCCTCTAAACCTAGCTTCTACCTAGACTATTTACCAGACTCAAAATTTGAACCCCTTGCAATGAGCCATGAAATCCCTTTTATAACACAAGGGAGCAACAAGCATCTGAATCAAATGCAATTATATTTCACAAACATCTCAAAATTAATTTCATCTTAATTAGGGCCACTTCATGAACCATTATATTCAATCATTCCCACCGTGGGAAAGAAAAAGACAAAAAAGAGCACCATGCAATTGGTTAGAGAAGAACCAACTAGCCTTCCAAAAGGAATCATTATCAAAATTAGCACATTCATGCCATAACTGGGGAAGTCACCATCAGTACCAATAGTGAAAATTAATGAACTAGCCATAGGAGAGTTGAGTCAACACAAAAGTACAAAAAACCAAGCACCATTTCATAGGGGAAAACATGGTTCTACCCTGCCTTGTTAGCAGCTGAGTAAGCACACCTGCCTAGTCTCTTGATTGAAATTGGCTATTATCACTTCTTCATCAGAATCACCATAGGGCACCAAGGAAATGGGACAATGGCTAGATTCAGGATTTGTTCCTTCTCCATCACTTCAAGAACTATTAGAAACTTCAATGGGAACATTGTGCTTTCCCAAACAAACCTTAGGACCCTTACTTTGCTTTTTAATTCCTCCACAGGCTCAACAAGCTTCTTCCCTCTAAACTTGACCAATTCTTCTAAAATGGTCATGTTCCTCAAATTGTAATTACTTCGAATAATAGTTTTCTCACCTTTCTTACAAACACTTCTTTTACTCTAGAAAATTTGGAATCTCTGTTGTATCAGGTTTTGACCTCAAGGACATAAATAAGAGGTTCCTACATACGTAACCTCCTAGACCCTCTAACTAGTTTAATTGGAGCACTTGGTCACCCATCTTGCCCAAAATAGCACAATGACCAACAACCTACCTTGCAAAAGATACACCAGCCTAAACCCATAGAATCCCCCCTTGCAGAAATGAAAACCCAAACCAATCCCACATAAAATGATACAAAGCACAATTGAGCTATAAAAATGATACCACCCTAGGAAACTAGAAAATTATGACTAAACTGTATCCACACATACTTACAAACCCAGGGATACTACACCACCATTTTTGTGATGATTCACTCAACACTCAAATTTCACTCCTTTAGTACATACAGTAATTATTTCATCACCTTGATAATTGTAGACAATGAGACAAACTACATGGGATCCTCATTAAATAGAGTAATTAGAGCATATGGAATTTAATGACCACCCTGGCTCGCTCTAGCGAACAAAAAAACAATCACTCCATGCTAAATCCTGGTCGTTGATCATTTTGGATTTAAAACTCAATCAACGAAGCCCATTAAGGATCGTCACTTTCCTTTCCATTTGTACTTGCAAATAATGATGAGGTGTTGAAAAGCCACCACGTAACCATCCACATCCTAGCCATACCATTTGCAATTTGAAAATTGTCACAAAAGTTCCCCAACATTTCCTTCAATCTTCAACGATGAGCAAAAATTCACATTCAAAGGGAACATTCCTAGATTCAACCCCATTGTTGGTTGCAGTAAATGGTTAAACCTTCTTGAGCATTTCTACGATGAAGACCTTCCACTGATATCTTCCAATAACCCAGGCCATCACATATCACATAAATGAATTTTAAGTTGGAGATATCTTCGGCAATGGGCCAAAGTAGCAATGGAACATAAGTTTGAAACATGGTCATCACACTTCTGATTCTCTCCTTCTATTGCTCGTTGCTGAAGATTGAAATAGTTATTAACACATTTCAGTGATGGTTGGATGGAACACACTGCCATAGTCATTGCTCATCGCTAAAATGGATCCAAAGGTTTGAAGAAATTTGGCAATGAGTGATATAGAAGGAAAATATGGCTCATCACTTGTCACAGAAGATATCCCCCCAGTGAAAAAAAATTTAGCGATGGGTGACCGCTTGAGTGGATGGATATTTCCCACATGTAGAAAAATATATTTTAAAAAATGGGCCATGACTAGGTTGATGAGACTCGACCCTCAGAAGGAAACTTAAACATAATTCCTTGCTATAAAATATTTGGCTAGACTTTGGGATAGTTTGAAACAATGATAAAATATTGGGCAATTGAGGAGCCTAAGCAAAAGGGTTCGGTGAAAACATGCATTTGATGACTCAGATGGTGACTTAGATGATCAAGAACTAATTTTAACAGGCCAACATAGAATTAAAGTTCCTGAGGATTTATAATAAGAAATTACACAATGAGGGTTTCAAGATCAAAACCTGAATGCATCACTGGATGCATAAGCCCACAATTATGACCAAAACAAGATTTTCTCAAGATTTTGCAAAAAAAAATTAAAGCTCTATAAGTGGCTTATGCTCAAGGATGCATACCCCTGGTAGGTATGGCAAGAATCCAAATCTTAGGGTGAAGTAGACCATCAAAGAGGCACAAAAAACCCAAGAGCTTTCCCAGAAAAGGCAAGCAGACACTACAAAAAAGAAACACACCAAACCTATTTACAGTATTTACAAGGCCAGTACAATATGTTTCCACCTAGATTTCAAAAGCCTTCTTAGTTCCATAGGCTTCAATCTTCAAAATTGGAGGTCCCAGGCCTCCAAAACTTATAGGAAACCCTTTCCTCTATCAAAAACCTTATCCTCAAATGTCTGTAATGGATCAACACTTCTACCAAGCAATCATGTACAATCAGCTCCATTTTGGGTAACACAACTAGCTTAACCTATCATGTTTCCAAAGTTACCCTCATCTTCACAAAATATATTTAGCTAAGGAGTGCAATCAGACAACATTTGCAATTGATTCATTTCATAGTGTGTGTAATCCATCTCTTCACTAAATTGATCCAACTTAATTTGTTCTAAATGAATTCAAAAAGTAAAACATTCATAATCCATTTGACTACTACTATCCTGAACTTGGACATCTTGCATACCAAACTAAAATCCCTCACATTCTTTTTGTTCTGCACTATGCAAATCATTCCCAAATATATCAAAAATAAAAGATGCATATTTAGGGGCATCTTTATATTGGTCATAGTAACATGGGTACATACCTGGGCCTTCATGATTCAAATATTGTTCACTTACAGTTAAGTAGAAATCTGTGTTCTGGGTATGTGCAAGATCATCATGGAAAAAACAGAAAAATCATAGTTAGGAAACTTGACGTAAAAATTTGAATAAGTTATCTATATTATTTCAAAAATATGTAAGAATAGAATCTATAGAAAATTGAATTTAGTTTCTAAACTACTAGGTTTGTTTAAAAAAAAACAAAATCTATTTGATGAAAATTTGAAATTTCAATGGAGTAGTACTTAAATTTCAGGGAAAAAATAAGAAGTAGGTGTCTGTCTAACCACCCTAACCACAATAAAATGATAATATTTTTTTATAAGATTTTAGATATAAGTAAAGGACTCATGTCTCGATGTGATGCATATTTTTTTGTAATTTTTTTCAAAGTAAATAATTAATTGTGATATTTTAATTACAAATTTTAAAAAATATAAAAAATTTGTATGTCTGACCACCTTAACTTGGTCAAAACTTCATGAAATTCAATTTTTTTTTTTAATCTTATAGTATGTGAAACATAGAATGTGACGCATGTTTTGGATTCAAAAATATGATACCTTTTGAAAGCTATAGATGTTTTTCAACCAGTCTATCAATCAGGACTTTAGTCATAATTTGAATAGAAAATGAAGAATAATTACTTATTAAATTTAAAAGTAAAGCATAATTTATATTGGTGGAAAGCTGAGAATCTCCTTTACCCTGTTCGTTTCATCAATTTTGGGTAACAAAAAAGTCATCAGCCACATACCCATCATATTGCCACTTTTTGGGCCATCATGATCCCACACATACCCTTCTCTATTTTCTACTTCTGTTGGATGAAAACCTTTCCACAATCATGTTGAGAAGATAAAGAACATCAATAAAAAATCAAATTGCACATTCATGTTGATCAACATTGTATCCCCTATCATTTGCATCACCTGATTTCCCTTCATGCAACTCAAACAATCTTATAATGTCAACAATATCTAGTAATTCATCAAATATTTTCCCATTATCGTTGGGAAATATTGCTAATCCTTAATCCATATGTGTATCATGATGCATAATTTGGTTATTCAAATTTGAACCTCCTCTTTCATCAATGTATACACTATCATTGTCTTGTGCAGATAACCTCTCAAACTAAACTTCACACAAACATGCATGAGTAGCTGCAAAACTAACATGTTCATCAACACCTCCATTATTTCTAGCATTATACTCAAGATAAGCATATTGAACATACATGTGATTATCTTCAAATTCTTCATCATTCATAAAATTAACATGCTCCATTAATGACAGACTCAAATCACATTTCAAATACTTTTCTAATGCAGTCTTTACATCCACTTGCAAGAAATATGTACTATGGATGCTTGAATCATGGAATCTCTCAAGCAATTGAAGTATTTTTTGGATCATCCCCCTAAGAAAAATCATATTCAAAAACTTCCATCTTATTTTGATCTTTAATCCCAAATGTGAAAGACTCATAAGCACTGCTTTCAAAAAAAATTCCCATGCACTGCTCTATTTTCTTATGGCCATATCCTGACCAAGCATCATATGCTTTATGAAAATCCTGAAAAGGTGGATTATTCATGAAACAATAAGGATCATTACTTATGTTAGTTGGTGGGGATGGGGTCTCATTAAACAAAGGATTATACATTATCTTCATTGTTGTCATGACAACTTCTACTTCCTCAGCATGAAGGTATATATCTTGCAAATCACAATCATAGTCAAAATCGTTGTAATCACTTGAAGAGAAAATAGAATAATCTCCAAATTTTCCCACCTCATTTCTAGTTAACATTATTGATGCACAATCTGAGGGCTCTTCACATGATGAAAAATGTTCATTCTCAAGAAGACAAGCATTTACATTGTTCTCATCATAATTTCTTGAAGTAAAGGATTTGATCTCGATTTCATAAGAATAGCCATAACTATTAGAGGAATGACATGAATCAATCCCATCACAACTACCACAACCTAAAAACCCGCCCATGTTGAGACTGCACTCAGGTTCATCATACTGAATATGTAAACTTTTATTTTCCATATCTTGATCATTGGTTTGTGACAAAGCATCATCAACATTAACACTATTGTTGTTGATCAAATCATGAGATGGGGTAATCTCTTGTACTTCTTCCACCTCTTCACCATCCAATACATCTGAAGGATGCAAGTCAGGAACACCTCTTCTATTATCATATTGTGTATCTTGATCTCCATCACTACTAGAATGGTCTGCAAACGTATCATTTGTGAATTGATTACAATCATTGTATTCTCCCATGTAATGGAATGGATGTTCATATCCTAATGCACCTTCTGCATTTCTTTGAATTGTTTCCTAATCTTTTTTAGGAGGACAACACCCATTAACATCTAAGGGCATCACATTTTGGGCATAATCATTCTTAGTTCCCTCCACAAATTTTATCCAGTCAATTACTTGGCTTAAATTATGAGGTTTCAATTCCTTTGGTAGGGTACTCAATCTACTAGTACATTCACAAAATAGATCAATGCACATTGAATCTTCTATTTTAACACTTTTGGGTACCTCCAACAAGGAATCCACAAATCTAGAAAACAAATCATAAGGCAATTCTTCTTTCTTCCTTTTCATTCCATACAATCTTTTGACAAAAAACATCTGATCAACTTGGATTTGATCTTGTGGAAACTCAATGTCGAGCTTATTATGGTTTTCATATCATGGTGATGGAGAGATTGAAACATTAGGAGCCTCATCATTTTGACATAGATCTCTGCTATTTTCTCAATTGGTTACATTTGCACCCAATGTACTAGGATGATCAATTTTGATGACTGAGTATCCTTTCAACATTGAATACTTCAAGTTATTTTCAATATCTATAACAATCTGATATGCTTGATGCAATGTTGTGGGCTCTTTGTATCTTAATAGATAACTCATATTTTTATCTAATACACCTAAGTATACAACCAAACATTTTTCCTCATTTGGTCTTATGCTTTCAAGGATCTCCCTTATTATCTTTGAAAATCTAAGATTAAAAGAGGGTACTAACTCATCATCCTCTTTCTCCATACTCATGAACCTTTTCCTTATTAAGATTGGATCAATCATTTCACCAAAATGTTCCATGAATACTACTTTAAACTCATCCCATGAATGTATGGAAGATGCTGGTAGATATGAGAACTAGTCTCTTATGTCTCCTTTTAAAGACTGAACAAACAATTTCATGACAACATCTTCAAAATCGAGTTCATAATCACCCATCACATCAACAAAATCTTGCAAATGTTTTCTTGTTGATTCAGACTTTTCACCATTAAATTTTGGTACCCTATCTCTAATCTTAGGTGGTACAACATTTGGGTAACCACAAATTCCACTAAAATTTGTCTTTGTACCTTTTGGTATTGAAGTTTCCTTGATGTGACAAGGGTTTCCCATTATACATTTTTATATTTGGGTCCCTATCAGGATGCATAGATTGATAATGCATTTTCTCACACTTTTACAAACCTTGTCATATCTACCTTATAATTGCAAACAACTCAAATTCCCTTTGCAATTACGACCTTAATCCTTTATAATCCAAACCTCCTATATACTTTGCTTAAGATCTTAAAATATAACATGCTTCATGATAATGCACGAATTTCAATTTACATTTTAAAAGCATGCTAAATTACCACTATTATTCCTTCATTTAGTGCTACTTCACCTAATAGGGAATCATATAGATCTTAAGTCTTGAAGACTTCTCATAATTTTCTTACAAATGTAACAATACTTCTTTAAATTTTATGAGAATACCTAGAAATCAATAGCAACCATCAATCTTTCTTCCTTAACTACAAATTTGCAAAATCTAGAACATTTATGTGTTCTTTATTAGGTTGTTTAGATAGAGTCACCACCTCTCTTCAAAGAATTCAACTTCAAACAATATGAAGTCATTTCAAAAGTAAATCTTGCATTGGGTCTTCTCCATTAGCATGGTCACACTCAAATTCATTGAGATTTACTACAACCAAGGCGTTTCTAGGTCCAAGAACTTCTCAACATTTGAACCAAAGTTCAAATTCACCAAATATTTGACTCTAAAAAAACAATGGTCTACAACTGGAGAATGAAAATTGTCCCCAACAAAGTTGCCATTTTGTTGGTGTTTTTCCAGCAAACCCTTGGAATTCTCTAAAGGGTAGCCAACCCCTATGGTTAAGAATCCTCAAGGTTAGTGGCCAACATAACAAATAAATGATTGTAAGGTCTTTACTCCTACACTTTAGGCACTGTGGGACCTAGGAGGGTGTTCCTTATTGTGTTCAAGTGAGGTATGCCTAGTTGAGAATACATTTATATATAGATTGATTCATATTAATTGCAAATAAATGCAATTCACTAAAGATTTGGCAGACCTTTGAGTAAATGATCATCTATTTACTAGGAGTCTAGGAATATTATAATTCATACTTTATAATTGAAATATTTTTAAATGAATGTTGTTCTCATTTCAAATCCATAGCTAGGAATGCCAATAGCTCATTTACTTGCAAGATTTATTTAACAAATAGGCCATTGTTTTATCAATTGGGAATACAGAGTCAAATATATAATAACCAATAATATATCAGCTATTCATTTCAAAAATTGGTGGACTATTGACATAATTCTTTGCAATATGAAAACTCACAATGCCTGGAACATAATTTCTTACTAAATCCTATGTAATTCCTTACAAATCTATGACCTTCTTTAAGCATTTAATTAACTCTTTGAGTTAATGCAAAAAAAAGAACCATACATTCAATTGAACAACTGAAGATAAACAAGAACACCATTAATATTTTCATTTATAACTTGCAAAAAAGTACATAGGAGAGTATTTGTTTCAAAACTAAGATTTTTTTTATATTAGTAGCTTTTATAAAACTAATTTAAGACCATTACATACAAGACTCATACCCAAGACAATAGATTGTTCTATTCATTCATATTTTCTATCATATGCCTCTAAACCTAGCTTTTGCCTAGACTATTTACCAAACTCAAAATTTGAACCCCTTGTAATGAGCCATGGAAACCCTTTTATAGAACAAGGGAGCAACAAGCATCCAACTCAAATGCAATTATATTTCACAAAAATCTCAAAATTAATTTCATCTTAATTAGGGCCACTTACTAGACCATTATATTCAATCATTTCCCACTACGGGAAAGAAAAAGACAAAAAAGAGCACCATTCAGTTGGTCGGAGAAGAGCCAAATAGCCTTCCAAAAGGTGTGATTATCAAAATTAGCACATTCACGCTAGAACTAGGGAAGTCGCCATCAATACCAACCACATAGATTAACGAACCAGCCACAGAAGAGTTGAGCCAAAAAATATGTCCAAAAAACTAAGCACCATTTCATAGGGGAAAATGGGGTGCTACCATTCCTTGTTAGCAACCGAGTAAGCACACCTGCCTGATCTCTTGACTAAAATTGGGGTAGCTATTATCACTTATTCATCAAAGTCACCATATGGCACCAGGGAAATGGGACAATGGCTAGAGTCAGGGTCCATTCCTTCTCCATCACTTTAAGAACTATCAAAAACTTCAATGGGAACATTATGATTTCCCAAACAAACCTTAGGACCCTTACTCTATATCTTCCATGCCTCCATAGGCTAAACAAGCCTCTTCCCTCTAAACTTGACCAATTCATTTGAAATTTCCTTGTTCCTCAAATTGTAAGTACTCTAGACAATAGTTTTATCACCTTTCTTACGAACACTTCTTTTACCCTTTAGAACAATTGGAATCTTCGTTGTATCAGGTTTTGACCTTAGGGACATAAATAAGAGGTTCTTGCATACTTAACCTCCTAGACCTTCTAACTAGTGTAACTAGAATACTTGGTTCACCCATCTTTCCCAAAATAGCACAATGACCAACAACCTACCTTGCAAAAGATACACCTCCTAAACCCATAGAATGCCCCCTTACAGAAATGAAAACCCAAACCAATCCCACATAAAATGATACAGAGCACAATTGAGTTATAGAAATGATACCACCCTAGGAAACTAGAAAATGATGACTAAACTGTATGCATGCATACTTATAGACCCGGGGATACTACACCACCACTTATGTGATGATTTTCTCAACAATCAAATGTCACTCCTTCAGTAGTTACAACAATTATTTCAGCACCATTATAATTGTAGACGATGAGATGAACTACATGAGATCCTCATTAAATAGAGGAATTAGAGTGTATGGCATTTAATGACCACCATGGCTCGCTCGAGCAAATAGAAAATCAATCACTCCATACTAAATCCTAGTTTTCAATCATTTTGGATTTAAAAATCAATCAATGAAGCCCATTAAGGATCACCACTTGCCTTTCCATCCATACTTGGAAATAGCGATGAGGTGTTGAAAAACTACCACATAACCATCCACATCCTAGCCATATCATTTGCAACTTTCCAATTGTCGCAGAAGTTCCCCAACATTTCCTTGAATCTTCAGCCATGAGAAGAAATTTACATTCAAAGGGAATATTCTTGGATTCAACCCCACCGTTGGTCATAGTAAATGCTTAAACCTTCTTGAGCATTTCGGCGATGAAGACCTTCCAATAATATCTTCCAATAACCTACGCCATGGCATATCATAGAAATGAATTTGAAATTGGAGATATCTTCGGAAATGGTCCAAAGTAGCGATGGAACATAAGTCTAACACGTGTCCATCACACTTCTCATTCTCTCCTTCCACCGCTCATCGCTGAAGATTGAAAGTGTTATTAACACATTTTAGCGATGGTGTGATGGAACACACCACCACAGCCTTTGCTCATCACTAAAATGGAGCCGACGGTTTGAAGAACTTTGGTGATGAGTGATATAGAAGGAAAATATGGCTCATCACTCATTGTAGAAGAGAGCTAGCCAGTGAAAAGAACTTCAACGATGGGTGACCGCTTGAGTGGATGGATATTTCCCATGTGCAAAAAAAGATGTTTTAAAAAAGGGGCCATGAATAGGCTGACGAGACTCGACCCTTAGAAGGAAACTTAAACATAATTCCTTGCTATAAAATATTTGTCCGGACTTTGGGATAGTTTGAGACAATGATAAAATATTGGGCAACCGAGGAGCCTAAGCAAAAGGGACCAGTGAAAATATACATTTGATGACTCGGATGGTGACTTAGATGAACATGAACCATTTGTAATAGGTCAACATAGAATTAAAGCGCCCAAGGATTTATAATAATAAATTGCAAAATGAGGGTTTCAAGATCAAAACCCTAACCCATCCTTGGACACATAAGCCCACAATTATGACCAAAACAGGATTTTCTCAAGATTTTGCAAAAAAAATTTGAAGCTCTATCAAGTCCAATTATTAGCTGTTTTCTATTAGTTTTGTGCATACTTTTAGACATTTCTAGATACATGTTTCATACATATTCTTGAACTTTACTATCTTTCTATGATCAGGATGAAACTTGAACCTAGTTTTAAGTATATGGAAATATGATTATGGTATGCTGGTAATTGCATGGTTAATATGTGAATGTGTATGGGATGTAGTGAATGAATATGATAAAATTATGGTTATTTATTATTATTTATATGTTTTGGTGAAATAACTCTTTGTAGCCAAGAAGCCAGAGTAAGAAGAACTATAGCCCGCAACAACTAAGGGGTGCAACCCACATCCAAAGGAGTTTCAGACATTGTTGCAGGGGAAGTTCCAGAATAAGAAGAATGTAGTAGTTGCAGAATTGGAAGCATATAATTATCAAGATGATTGTGATTCATCATGTCATTTAATAATAATACCAAAGGAGAAGAAACCTGCTATGATTGGGAATTCCACATGACTATTTCTACAATCCACATTTTAGTTTTATCATTGTAGCAAAGTTGCATTCCTCATCAACTTCTTCTATGTTTTCAGTTATGTTTTAGACTTTTTCACACTATTTTATAAGAGAGTGGTGATTTTCATTTAGATTTTTGTTTTGAGTCCTTGTTTCAATAAGACTCTCTCTCTCTCTCTCTCTCTCTATATATATATATATATGGTATGGTGGTCGAGGAGAATAACAAGCATAGCAGATATAGCATATAGATATGTTCAGATTTTTTTTGTTACACAACAATACTCTTGTTTCCATTTATGTTTTATGAATAAAATATCCCTAAAGATTCTTATTAGATTGTGAGATCTTGAGTTATGAAATGAAGAGGTTTTTAGTTATTCTTATGGTTAATTGATTTGAGAAGCTAGATTGAGCTTAATCTATGGAGATGGTCACTTGAGCAAGGGCCACACAAGGTAACTATTCCCCTCTTCAATTTTTGCACATTTATTTATGTTGTTACTATAATTACCTTTATTACTACATTGTCTTAATTAAATTATTCATGTTGTGAATGTGAATTAAATCATGAATAAGATCTTGTCTTGTATTTTATGCTTTGTTTGTCCCAATGCATTATTTGAAGTGAGTCACAGTTAGCAACATTAGTTAGTTACATATTTTACTTTTGACAATTATATTGGGCGAATTTTCACCCATAGGAAAATTCCCCATTTAATCACCCCTACCTTAGAAAATATGAAACCGATGATGCAATTTTATCACCACCACCTCACTCCTTCCACTTGGCCACATTGTTTTACATTGGCAGAGGAATCTCTATTAACGAAATGTGTGCGCCATGTGGACATCCACATGTTGTGCTACCATCTTGACAGGATTCATGCCTCTAAAATCTGCAAAGGTGTTACACTTCTCCATTGGTCATGAAGCGTAACATCTCTTTCATCCTTAACCATTGAAAAATGGGTGTTTTTCCTCCCTTTTTCTAGTTCAAATCCATTCATTCACCTCTCTTCACTCTCTTGGATTCTTTGTAGCTCAATTCTCACTCTATTCACTCATTCTCGCTTTCTAAGCTCATTCCATGGCTTCTAGATGCTACCTATTCTTAGCTACAAGTTTTTAGTTTTGATTCCTACACCACGTTCTCATTGCAACAATGCCACCATTAGAGGATTTGAAAGCTTCCTCCTTCCACTACTTTCCTCGAGTGCTCATAACTGCAAAGATGATATTGCTCATGGTTAGTTTCTCTCTATATCATATTGTTCACTAAGTAGCATACTAATTGTTTGTGCTCTCTAATCTCCCTTCTATCTCCTTTATTGTTTTCTATACTATGTGGCTATTTGGTTGTTTGTGGAGGTGGGAACATTGAAACGGGGGATTGACTGAGGTAGTCCTCTAAAACAACCCCAACATTTTTCCTATTTTCATGTGTGTAGATGTTTTCGAGTGGAGCTATTTGAAGAATCAACTTGTGAGTGAAAATGAATGTTTTCTCACCCACTTGTCATTTTTGCAATAGTTCATTCCTTAGTCTTATTTTTTCATATTCATTGTTTATTTCCTTTTTATTCTCTTTCCAAGTATAAACATTGCATGATCCCACAAAGCTAGTTTACAATTTTTGGGAGGAACAGATTTTTGCTGAAATCACATATTTTTAGAAAATATAATGATTTAATCCTTAAAAATTTCCATTTAAAGCATTCCAATTGAAGAGGGTTTTATCAAACTACCTTAAATCAAACCCCCTTGGATAGAACCCCGCTATTTTTAAACCATACCTATAATGGAGTCTCCTTTACACCTATCAAAATGCTGATAAAAACCCACTTTTGATTTACCTTTTGGGGGATCAAATGAATTCATTTAAAATTTATGTAGTCCTTATTATAAGCTTCCCAAAAGTATAATTTTAAATAAATTTTATTTTATTATTATATTTATTTTTTATTTCTGTGAATGTAGGTTTTTCACCGAAAATCAAGCTCTTTGTTCTTCACATGTGGAAAAATAGCAGATTATCAAAAAAAAATTCTAAAAAACTATGAGTGCACCAGATATTGAAGTCCTTGATCCAACAAAGAGAAAAAAGAATTTTGACAAAAAAAGTTACAGTATATATCTGAATTATAATTGGTTTGACTTTGAAACTTGATTAAAGAAAAAATATTCAATAAAAAATATATAACCAAGTGGAAGCACTAGATATCAGAGTTAAAAATCTAAATTCAAAAGAATTAGAATTTTATCCTTCATGGAAAAAAAGTTATGGATTATACGGTGAGCGTCACTTTTTAAAAATGTTGTTTTCTAAAAAAAATTAGTTTTCAAGGGAGATGGAAAAAGAAGTGCAATTTGATTCCAAAAATTTTGAAAAAAATATATTTAGAATCTATAGAAAAAATTTCATAAAACTCTAGTTTGCGTCATCTTTAAATTCCTCACGATTTAGTCGCTATAGGTGTCCGAAAGTGAAGATTTTGTGACAAAAAAATATTTTAGTGTCCAGTTTGGCCAAAAATTGTAAACCACTATTATGGGATCACCAAGTTCTAGTTAGGTAGTTAGTAGGTTTCCTTGTGGTTCTTTTCTTTTTTTCTGGACCCATATTTGTATGGACACCAACACATCCCTGAGACACCAACACGTTGTGTTAGATTTTGAGATCTGTGCAACCATCCTTAGATAATTAGTTTTATGATTAGTAGCATGAACCTTGGAAATCGGCTCTTCTTACCCTGTGAGCATCCCGTTTTAGTAGAAGGAAAGTGGCAAGTTGTATGCCCTTGCTTTTTAGCCTTAGTACCTTGTCCTTTTCAAACTGTTTAGAAAACCTGACGTAGTTTAGGGCAACACATTCCTTAGAACTCTTTCATGAACTAGATTCTTGGGGTTTATGGGTCCCCCTTATCTACATTTTGGTGAAACCGACATGAACTATTTATGTTTCATTTCTCAGTATTGAAGAACCTTCTCTTGTATCCTAGGTGTGTTGTAGATTTGTGTGTTTTAGTGCATACAACATTGCAACCCAATCTATGACCCCTAGCTACATAGTTAGAAGGGCTCTTAGATATTTAGGAACAAAATTTAGGTAGGTCACTATACAACCCCAATCCTAGACCTACACAAACACAAGAAACAAATACCATATTAGATCAAATGCAAGTAAGAACAAAGATTCCCCATGAAATTCATCTACAATGCTCAAAAATGAAAGAAATCGAAGAACAAAGCAAATAAAGTAATTGAAATCCTATTTGAACAAGAAAACCCTTAATCCCATGGGGGGATTTGTTCCAATTTGATGTGAAAATTGGCCCTTTCCCAACTCCTATGCAAGCTTGATGAAGATTTGATGATGATTGAGGCTCCTTGATGAAATGTTGGCATAACCTTGCTATGAAACCATGAAAATGATGAACACTTGATATGAAATGGATAAAATTAGCTCTCAATGTGAAGAGAGTAACTTTTATCTAAGTTGTGGATCTAAAATACCAAGGAAAGCCTTCTATTTATAGAAAGACAAGATGGAGGAATGAGAAAAATTGAGCAATGTGGGATCATTCAACATCCAATGGGAAAGTGTCACTTGTCAAGATGTGAATGGAGGAAGCTTGAGCACATTTTGATGAATGTGCACAATAAATGATATTAGGTGGAATTTCAAATTTGTAAAATGACTTGTTGGAAGGAGAAAACAATGAATTAAATGCCACTTGGCTCAATGCACAAGGACATGAAATAGGGTTAAATGCTTTGTTGGAAGGACAAATCCATTTGGAGGGATTTTCAAACTTGGAGGAATATTCCCCTAAAGATGCCATGTTGAAAGAAAATAGAGATTTAATAAATCTTTTAAATGTATTTTCATGTGCAAGTGGAAATATCTAGAGGACTTAGGTGATTAGGATTAAATTAATCAAGATTTAATTAATTTAATAAGGAATTAGATGATGTGACAATTTGATTTATATTTTTGGGTCGATTTAAATCAAAGTTGAGGAGAATATGATTTAAATTTAATTAAATAAAGGATTTTGATTTATTTAATTAAAGAGGGGAGATGATGTTAGATTAAATTAAACAAGGTTTAATTTATTTAATTTAATAGGACGACTTTAGAGATTTAATCAAATAAAATGAATTATTTAATTAAATGGAGACTAGAGGGTTAGTTAAATAACATTGATTTATTTAATGAACAAGATAGAATGACTTAATCATATAAATGATGATTTATTTAATTAAGGGACAAAGAGTGATGATTAGCTAAGAAGATGATTCAAGGTGAAACAATGTTAGTAACTAGGATCAAGTGTATCAGTATATTTTCCATGTCTACATTTTGCCCCTTTTTGAAGCAAAGTAGTTGTTGTGTTGGTTCAAAGAATAATCTTGCCATGGTGAAAATTCAAAAAAAATCTATTTTTCAAAATTGCCCCACTACTACCCTGGTGAGAGAAAACATGCCGATATACTACCCCCTCGAGAGATTGGACAAAATATTGGATTTTTGGGTGATCTTGCAAAAAAAATGACAAGGTGCCTAACAGATCCAAAAAATCTCTGAGATGCCAAAAAATGTGATAAATCATGAAAAAATGATGCAAAATGGCACCCGGTTGGGCAAAAACGGGATCTAGGGAAGAAAAACCCTAGTTGGACAGCTAAACGAGGTAAAAAAACCCTAATTTTCAAGCTTAAATAGGCCTTGAGGGGCCACTTCCAATTCATTTGCACACATAGCCCTTTGAGATTCTACACTTTTGAGCTCTGACCCCTTCAAGAGATAGCGCAACGACAACTTCCCCAACACATTTCAGATTGAGTACGCATGCACCAGAGGCTGCCTAGCACTAGACCACCAGTGAGTCAACTTGACTTGACCTCATTTATCGATTTACGTGTGCATTTATCAGCCTAGGAAGTTAAGTTTTTACCAACCATCTAATATAGCACCACTTGAAAGTTTGTTTCGGTGTTGCGTAGCCTCAAACTATGTCGTAGTCACGAATAGTGACGTCGTGACGTAGTTTGGAATTTAGATTCAAACTACAAATTGAATCGCATGTGTAAAGTGCACCACAATGGGCCTCTTTGGTAATTAGGGTTTAGCATTAAACTGAGTCGCACTTGAAATTACGCTACGGCAGTGGAGTTTGAGAGTTTAGGGCTCCTAGCGGCATAGTTTGGAACTTTCAAATTGTGCCACACCCACAAACAACAACGCATATGTTGTTTCAGGTACGTTGGGGAAAATCAGGATCATGATTTTTTATGAAACTTAATGCGGTGACTTTCTTGATGCAGGAGGAGGCAAAGATTCTTCATTCACATGAGAGTAGATCCTCCATACTTGGCAGATTGGTCAGTTTTCCTGAGTGATTACAAGAGCACCTGGGGGTGATTGGCCTCTAGTACATTGCATATGCACCACTAGTGAGGACTCACTTGGGGATGATGACAACGCTTGCAAAGTGATGGCATAGTGAGACATCCTCCTTCCACCTTCCGATAGGCGAGGCCACAGTCACACTAGAGGATGTGTGGTGGATACTTAGATTACCCATCCACGAAGAGTGCGTGATATATGATGTGGATTTCGGGAGGGAGGCCTGCTATGACATGATGGGCCTTGACAACATTGTCTTTTGCAAGGGCCAGATCGAGTTGGAGCGTTATAGGCTCGTTGTCTCTTCTTTCTGCTTGATTATAGCGATGATTATTTTGAGTCTTGTTGCACTTGATCGGTAGGGCCAATAGTTTAGTCCTAGATGGGGGATTTCTTGGGATTTGATGGTCGAGCGACGAGTATACTTTGCATGGGGGCTAGTACTGTTGGCTTCTTTATACCAATATTTACATGAGTTTTCATATGGTGACGACAGAGCCATCAAAGCTAGAGTGACACTCCTCCATATCTGGGTCTGGGAGCACATCACTGTGCTTTGTCCGAGAGTTTTTTCCATTGACATGGAGCCAAAAAATCTAGTTGTCTAGAGGTACAAAGGAGGTGTCTCATTTACACACACAGGACAACACAAGATTCCCCACTAGAGGAGAGTTCTGGATGAGATGCGAGCCTTCACATGGTGAGCATTCTTGAATGGCCTGCATGGTACGATGATATGCAACAACTCTTTTTTGCTTGGCAGGAAAGACTTATGTAGGGAAAGGAGCACACTATGATAGAGAGATACCTACTAGAAAGAGTACAGAGGTAGTTTGGGGAGCCCCAGGATAGGCTTGATGACCTGTACGTGGTGATATTCGCATGTACTACAAGGGAGACTTCATGGGGCCGATACATTCCATCATAGGAGGTGATTGATTCTTTTAGACATTTGGTGGCCATATGATCAGGTTCAGGCTGAGGCGGGGACCACCTAGGCATACAGAGATTGGTTCAGGCCACCTCTTCAACTAATAGTGTTGGGGACTCCGTCGGCATGGCGTAGGGCCAGAGGAAAAGGGGTAGGATGAGGCCAAGGCCAGGGAGGTTGAGGGGATGAAGACAAGGATGGGGACCAGGGCAGAGGCAGGCGAGGCCAGCAGCTAGATCAGGACAAGGGGCCACAGGATCAAAAACCAAATCCATAGCTAGATCAGCAGAGGCAGGATCAGGACTAGGGGAGACAGGATCAGGACTAGGGGAGGTAGGATAGGCAGGTGGACCAGACGCCACAAAGAGATCAGGGGGATGCCCAAATTCAACAACTATAGGCTCAGATTGTAGGGCTATAGGGATAGGTTGTTGCCTTGATGGTAGAGAGATACCAGCTGTGACAAGATAGAGATCAGGCTATCCAGCAGAGGCAGTCTGCAGAGCTTAGGGAAGCTCAAGAGATAGGTCACAGACAACAGCTGAATATTTTGTCCTCCTCTTCCTCCCGGATTTTAGTGTCATTACGAGCATACAAGGAGGCGGTTAGGGAGGCCAACTATTACATGGTTCATGATCATTAGGTCATGCCTCGAGCATCCTGGGTCCCTAACTTTTCCCAGCAGATAGGATATAGAGCCCCTGAGGACCATGGAAAGAGACTTCCTGGCGAGGGCGAGGGAAGCCAACAAGGTTATCCTATTTTTTGATCCAAGACAGGATTTCTTTTGCCCCCCATGGGCCATTTTACTTTATGTATTTGGTACACACTCAATCTAGATTTTGTACCATGACAATATATTATTTGATGATATATATGAGATGTGATGATTCGATGATGTGTCATATTCTATTTAATGCATTATGGATGGATTTTATTTCTATATGCGATGGCCTACATGTGATGCAATGATTTATGGATGCATTTATTTTTCACTATCTTTTTCTATGCACTTTTTATTATGATGTATGGAGAATGAAAAATGTTATGATATGCAAATGCTTAGACCAAAAAAATCTATATTATGCACCTAATGGATGATAAAATGTATGAGATACAATATTTTTCTTTTTAGTGTTTTTCTCATGTATGATATGGTGATGCACTTATGATGTTATGATGATGATATGTAGTGATATATTTAATGATATATGGAATGATGTATGATGTTTATGGAAAGATTCCTATGTTATGATAATGCAAATGGATGATATGTATGCATATGATGCGATGGATGTTAATGATGCCTATGTATACGATGTACATGATATTCCCTTTATGGTTATGCAATGGATGTTTTATGAGGTATGTGATATGCGTTTAATGATGCTTATGGGACGGTTGCTTTTATGCTTATATAATGAATGCATATGTATGGCTTATGAGATGCTTAGAATAACCAATCTATATTACGCAATGATGCAGGTGATATGATAAATTCTTTCTATATGATATGGTATGTGTTATGTAATACGCTGATGGTTTATGGATGCATTGGCAATAATCATTTGCGATTAATTGTCATGGTACCATGTTATCACAGAAAGAGGATAAAATAAAGTAAGAGACACTAACAAGTCATGAGATGATAATGATGATGATTATGATGATGATTTTTTTACTGAGGATTTGGGATTTTAAAAGGGCCAATTACCTTATGTTTGATAACACACATAGGCACAATGTATCAAGGTATAAAGAACTAGTATGGTGTTGCACCTAGTGTGATGGACTTTGACTTGACAACTTAGATAGGAGTATCCCTATTCACACTTGGCATACAGAACCTTATTCAAAGTGTAGTTCAAATATTCCAAACATCTCAAAACAAAACATAGAAAGGCAAGCCTTCCTATGTGGTCAACAAGATATCTAAAACACCCTCCCTACAAATCAAGCAAAGCACACATGACCAAGTTATATTACAAGAATATCCAACAAGCACAACAAATAAAAATATAATGATCATTGCCCCATTCCTTTCTCTAAATCCCATTTTTTGGGACATCATCGAGAGGTCATCAAAATGAGCGCAAAAAAAGATAAGTCAAAAGACAAAGATAAAGTAACAAACAAGTTAATGTTTTTCAATATTGTTAGCCAAGACTAAGCTACGGTGATGCCTGATGTTGATGTCCATTGTAGGAATGATGCATCCTAGGACATGATGATATCAGATGATTGATTTGGGACTAAATGGATGATAATCTATTTGATATGAAGAGTTGACCAAATTGTTCATGCACTGACCTAGACTTGAGACCTTAACACTTGAGTTTTCACTTTTAACCTGCTGGACTTGTTTCTGACTGTTTCACCAAAGTTTGAGGATGATGGTAATTTATTTTGAGTGGTGCTTATTGCAAGTGAAAATGAGATGACACAGATGGATTTTTCAAATATTTTGGTGTTTTTGGAGTTTTTTCTAAATGTTTTGAGGCTATTTTTTTTGGTATTTTTGAGATTTTACAAATGTTTTGGGGTTTTATGAGATTTTGACTAAAGACCTAACCTAAAGACCTATCCTAGGGGCATTGGGGGCTAAGCAAAATATTAGCCTTTCCTACATTATACACACAGAGACCACATAGTTTGACTAACACAGACTCAATTATTGATGAGATATGAACAAATGGATTGCCAGTTTATTACGACGGACTCCTAAAGGACTGACCTAAGTTTTGGGGGAAGATCGAAGATCAACCTTTCCTACGTTCAACGCTCAAAGACCCATAGTTCAACAAGAAGACTCTATTTTTGAATTTTTGACTAAGTTTTGACCTATTTTTGGGATTTTGATATGTTTTGAATGTTTTGGGATTTTTTGATTTTTTGATGTTTTTGGATTTTCTGATTTTGGGATTTCAAGAATATACATGAATCCAATCCGATGAGAACATGCCCCCATGTGATGCAATAGACTACTTCAATACAGCCAGGAAAAATTAACCTTGAGAATGGGTCGAGTAGTACTAGGAGGGATTATGACACGAACACAGGACCAAGCTATGATGTGGATGTGGATGGGTGATGGATGGAGATAGATGGATGATGGAAATATGAAGGATGGGTGATGCAGAACAAGCCATGAAGATCTTGGTGGATGGAAAGTGCTTATTTACACAAGGTGCCTATTTTCCAGGTTTTAACCAAGGTACTTGTCCAAAGTGTCACCGAAGTGGTTTTCACTAGAGGACTTTTTTTTTCTTTACTGTTTTCAATCCTTTTTTTTTTTGTTTTTTGTTGTCACCAAGATGCCTATTTGCCAGATTTTTAGGACATTTTCTAATTTTTTGGTTTTACACCTTGAAATATGTAGGCATAAAACCTTTTGAGATATGGGAATTGTTCATGGCCTCCTATAAAGGTTCCCCTTTAGGTGTTGACAACCGATATGCACCTGACTTTTAACTTGTTGTGATGAAAATGGTCCCAACCAATTGGGTTCAAATTTTCCTTTGCCATCTAGGTTTGGGACGTTCTTCTAATTCTCTTTTAGCACCAGTTCTCCTACCTAGAATTTCTGACTCTTGATCTTGTTATAAATCTTCTTGAGTTGGTTTTGATACACCTGCAGATGGTTTAAGGCATCCATTCATCATTCATCTAGCAATTCCAACTCATTTAGTCTTGACACCTAATATTCCTCATCTGTGATGAGATTCTGCAGTGATATTCTTAGTGACGGGAGCTCGATATCGATGTGTAATATGGCTTCTAATTCGTAGACCAGGGAGAAGGGGGTGGAACCTATTGGTGTGCGGATACTAGTTCGATAGGCCTAGAGGGAAAGATTTAATTAGAGATGCCAATCACGGCCAGCTTCATTGACCATTTTGTTGAGGATTTTTAGAATGGTCTTGTTTGTATCCTCAGCTTGGTCATTTCCTTGAGGATAATATGGGGTGGAAAAGTGATGTTGGATTTTAAATTTATAGTATAGGTCACGAACATCCTGATTTTTGAATGGTGTCCCATTATTTGAGATAGTGGCTTGTGGGAAATTGTATTGGCATATTAAATAGTTTATGATGAACTTTGATATCTGCTTTCCAGTAATGTAAGTCATGGGTATGGCTTCCACCCACTTTGTGAAGTACTCAGTGGCAGTAATGATAAACATGTGGCCACTAGATGAGGTGGGTGTGATTTTTCCAACAAAATTGAACCCCCACTATGAAAAGGCCATGGTGTGACAATAGGATGGAGCTCTTGATTTGGTGCGTGGATGAGGTCCCCATGTTGCTGACATTGTAGACACCTTCTGACATAGTCATGTGCTTCTCTTTCCATAGTGGGCCAATAATACCCCATCCTCAGCAATTTCTTGGCCAAGGTCATACTGCTTGAGTGTGAACCACATATGCCATTATGTACCTCGGTTAATGTGGTTAATTCCTCCTCAACATTCAAAAATCGTAATAGGGTTCGTTCTATGCTCTTACGATAAAGGGTATATCCTAGGATGACAAAACGAGACACTTTCTTGACAAAGGTTTTCTTAAGGTTTGAGGTTATGTCAATTAGGAGGACTCCTATTCTCAAATAAGTGTATATATTGTTGTACCAAGGATCACCGAGACCAACAATTTTGCACACAAATTCTGACTTCGGTACCTTGAATGTAGGCATGAGAAGTTGCTCTACCAGGAATTCATGCTTTGGGACATTGCAAGGGATATCCAATAGGGATCCAATTGTCACCATGGTATTTGCCACTCTTTTGTTTGCTCTAGGTATCTCCTCGAGTGTGATCTCAATGGACTCCTTAAGACTTTCCACCAATTTCTTGTATGGATTTACCTTTTCATCTTTAGTCTGATACTCATCATTTACTTGATTGATTATTAGTTGTGAATCCCCATATACCTTGAGAGCCATGATATTCTACTGCACTACTATTATGAGTCCTATGGTTAGAGCCTCATATTCTGTGATATTGTTTGTGCAGGGAAATGCCAATTTGTAGGGTCTTGGTATGTAGTCTCCCTATGGAGTGATGAGAAAGACCCCTGCTCCTGACTCATTTTGTGTAGGAACCATCAAAGTACAACTTACAGTGGTCTTCTATGCTCAAGTTGATGATGGATTCATCAAGGAACTTTGAAATTAGCAAATTCTCTGAGTACATTGGTGCTTCTACCAATTATTTTGCAATAGGTTACCCTTTGATGTCCTTTCACTCTACATAATCGATATCTTATTCTGATAGGATCATGACCCACTTGGCCATCCTTTCTATGAGCATTTCTTTAGAAATCAGGTACTTGAGTGGGTCGATCTTGGTGATGAGTTTGATTTTATGTGCTAACATGTAGTGTCTAAACTTCTGTGAGGCAAACAAAACTGCTAGACAAGCTTTTTCAATGAAGTAATAATTTAACTCATGCCCTACCATGGTTTGGTTGATGTAGTAGATAGCCCTCTCTGCTCCATTTTCATCGTGTTGAGCTAGGAGAGCACCAAGAGTTGCTACTATTGCTGATATGTAGAGGATTAGAGGCTTTCCTAGGATTGGTGGCATAAGCACTAGAGGTGTGAGAAAATACTCTTTGATTTTTTTAAAGGCCTGATCGCACTTGTCATCCCACTTGTACACTACCCCCTTGTGGAGTAGGTGAGAATATGGTATTGACTTGTCTGCTAGCTGAGCTATGAACCAACAGATTGACTGGAGCCTACCTTATAGGCCTCTCAACTATTTTAATGTCTTAGGTTCCTCCATCTCAAGGATTTCCTTTACCTTAGTGGGATATATTTCAATTCCTCTCATAGACACAATGTATCCCAATAGCTTCCCTGATTGTACGTCGAATATACACTTCTTTGGATTAAGGCAGACCTTGTACTCCTCAAGTCTGTTAAAGATGGCACTTAATGCTACTATGTGGTCCTACCTCTTTCTAATTTTTCTAATATGTCATCGACATAATCTTCCACAGTCTAATGGATCATGTCATGAAAGATTAAGGTCATGGCCCTTTGCTATGTTGCTCCAGCATTCTTTAGGACAAATGACATCATGTTCCAACAATATGTCCCTCATGGATAAGTAAAAGTTGCTTTGTTTTGATCTTCTTTGGCTATCATGATTTGATTATACCTAGAGAATTTGTCCATCAGTGAAAGCATCTCATGTCCCATGGTCATATCTACAATTATATCAATGTTAGGAAGTGGTAAGTCATCCTTGGGACATGCCTTTTTGAAGTCTCTGAAGTCTGTGCATATATGAATGCCCCCATCAAGCTTTGAAACAAAGACCAGATTTGATACCCACTCCAGCTAGTCAATTGGTCATATGAACCCTACTTCAAGTAGCTTCTTCAATTCCATTTTGACTAACAAGGCTATCTAGGGATGCATTCTTCTAAGTTTTTGTCTAACATGCTTTTCTTTGGGGTAAACTACTAGGTGGTGGACCACAATCTCTAGATCAAGCCGGGCATGTCGGCATAGCTCCATGCAAAGTTGAATTTTCTCTCCCTTAAGAAAGCAGCTAGGAGCTCCTGTTCTTCTAACATCAATGATTCAACATAAAATGTGATATGTGGAGTTTCCTCTATTCCCAAGTTGACTGGGTTACACTTCTTGGCTAGAACCGCTAACTTTTCTGATGTAGAGCACTGAGAGGAAGATTGAACCCTTCATCCTCGGGTGGCTCAGAGAGGTTTTCACTATTGGATACTTCCTTTTTTTTTACTATTTTAGGGTCAAAGAGTGCCATAGTGTGGTTTTCACTCAAAGACCTTGAGATTATTGTCAAATTTTCACTTTTGAGACTAAAGGATTCAATCATCTCCTCGTAGTAAGCTTGTGTGTCTAGAATGATATCAAACCCAACCTTGTGATCTCTGTATGGTACCATGTTCTACAATCCCATGAATTGTGAAAGTGCCTCATCATTTTCTAAAGTGTCTAGAATTGGTAGTCCTCACTAGTTGTAATCGATGAGTTGGGGGTAGACTAGGTTGATTTCATGGGCTTAACTAGTTGACTCAAATGACACGGTACTAATCATGAGGAGAGAGGAATTCTCGAAAAGCATAGGTGAGTCAGTTATGGCATCTTCCTCATCATCAGTACTACTACAAAAATTGGTTATGTCAAAGGTGAAGTTGTCTAAAGGCACACAAGTGGATACAGGTAATTGAAGGGTGGCTACAGATTGCTGAGGAGTTTTGACTTTCTTAACCAGGGGATTTCGCCCATGTATGGTTATACTCAGAGGGGTACATCTAAGGCCAATATTTCTTATTCGTGTCTCAGGAATGAGGGGTACTAGGATTCCACTGTCATTCTATCCAAGCATCTAGTTTTTGTCATAGCCCATGGTGAGTATCATTTATAAGCCTTTACTACTATCATCCATAGGTAGATTAGTTGTTGGTTTATTGTCTTGGTACAGGAGGTTTGATGGGTCCTCTTTTATTACTTCCTGGCCTAGGTCTCCCTAACTCCTGAACCTACAAGGGTCAGCTCTAAAATTTTGGGATGATGTTCTAGCTGGTTGGGGTTGTCCATGGGACTTAGGAGATTGTGGTAACTCTCCTACCACAAAAGCACTTTTCTTCATTTTATAATCTCCACACCCATTATCTTGAAAAATGACCTTAATATTAGAAATTTTGGGGATGGCGGGTGTCTCTGTCGTAGAAGTGGAGGCAAGAGTAGCTAGATCAATGTACAGAGTTGGGGACCCTCATCATTTTTAGGCACTTGGGGGATTTTGTAATATTTGGCTTCCAATTTTTTACAATAGTAAAATGGTTCAGGATCCCCATGGATAGTGACCTCTTGGCCTTGGTATGGAAATTTCACACACTAGTGGAAGGTGGAATTAACAGCTTGCATCCCATGAATCCAAGGACACCCCATGAGAATATTATAAGGCAATTCTAGGTCAATAACCTAACATGTTATTTCCATGATGGTCATCCCTACTTGAATAGGGAGTTGGATTGTGCCTTGAAACATTCTTTCTTGATCATCATAGGCTCTTATGGTTATGCCTTTTCCTTTTTCAATAGCATCTTCGGAGAAGCCCAAGCTTTTTATTAATTTAATGGTGCATATGTTCAACCCTGCACCTCCATCTACTAGGACCCTCTTGACCTTGTTTTTATGGACATAAGCCTCAAGATGAAGCACACAGTTGTGAGATGGTTGTGTCGGGAGATCTTGTTCTAAAAATGTCAAAAGGTGAGGCATAGTGAGGTGTGCAATGATAGCTTGGAATTGATCTCCATCAAGATCAACGGGGATGAAAGATGAGGCCAAGCCTTCTTCAAGGATCTTTTTGTGGGCTGGTGAGATTTTCAACAATTCCATGATGGATATTTGTGTTGGGGTTCTTTTTAATTGGTTGAGGACATTATAGCCAGTAGGAACAAATCTTGGATTGGAAGTGGATGCTCTAGGAGGGTGAGATGACCCTGCGATGGTGAATTTTTTGGCTCTTGTGGTGACTCCACAATCAGCTTGGTCTCCTTTGATGGTGATAACATTGCAATACTCATCTAGGGATGTGACAACATGGTTGTATACATGATTCAAACTTTTGAATGCACCCTTTCCCTTATCATTGTTATTGCTCCCTTTGTTGTTATGATTGGGCATTGGATTCGTGTAGATCTTGAGATTTTTGTTCCCCGCTAGTTGTTCCACAATTATGATTTTGTCATCAATGAGGTCTTGGATCAAGTTTTTCAACCTCATACAACTGGTAACTTTGTGTGTCCCTTGATTTTTTGGAAATCACAAAGGCGATTTTCATTGTACCATGGTGGTTTTACCAAGGGCTCTTGATAATTATCATAGCTAGGGATTGTGATGATTTTTTCCTCCACTAGTCTCTTCATGATGGATTCAGTCAATTTTCCAAGGGCTGTGTACTTCCACTTGAGGGAGTTTTTATTTCACTAGGCTGGCCCCCTTTGATCATTCACATTGTTGACTATTTTATTGTTTGGTTGTTGAGTCACAATGTTAGCTTGATGATTGTTTTGATTATTGTTTTGCGGTTGTTGTTGGGGTGTTGGTGTGTTTTTTCGAGGAGCACTGATCACAACTTTGGCATTGACAACACCATCATTGGTAATGTTTCTATTTTTTCCCCATGTGCAAGGTTTTTCGTTATAGTTGGTGGATGGGTGATTGTTTTGTTGTTTAGGATATGTAGGTTTCCTTCCTTGTGCCATAAGGGCTCATTCAATGTTAAGTGCCTTGGAGATCAATTGGTCGTACGTGGTGATACCTTGCACCTTGAGATGAAATGCCAAGGTTCCCTGTAGATTAGAGATGATGGTGAAAACCTGTTGTTATTTTGACATGACCCATTTGCTCCTATTGGCCTTGGACCACCATTACTGTAGGAAGGAAGAAAATGATTCATTTTTACCTTGTTTAAGAGCTAATAGTTCCTCTAGACTGACATCCATACTGATATTGAATGTGTAATTTTTAAAGAATGCGTCTACTATCTCCTGGAACTTCTTGATGCCTGGAGGGAGGTGAGAGAACCACTCCATGGTATGGCCAACCAAAATTCTAGGAAATAGCCGCATCAGATATGTATCGTCATATGCGACTTCCAAGTAATGTACTTGGAATTCCCTGATGTGATCTTCAGGGTTTCTCATCCCATAGTATTTATCAAATTTGGGGATCTCAAATCCCTTTGGGAATGGTTTCATTGCAATACTCCTATCAAATGGATAGGGACACAAGTTGCTACGTTTATTTGTGGTTTTCCTTGACTGAAGTTCAAGCACTTGTTGTGAGAGCAACTTGATTTGTGTTGTTACATCATCTTGTAGATCATGGGGTGGAATGAAGGTGTTCCATGATGGTTCAATTGTTGGAGGGATGGGTGGATTGGTTGGAGTGTTGGTGGATGGTGTTTGCACATTTTTTTGCGTTAAGTATGCTTGTTGTTGGTCCTATTGTTGTTGTGCTAATAATGCCTGTTGTTGAGCTTGTTGTTGTTGTTGTACCAACAATGATTTTTGTTGGGCTGCTAGTTGGCCTACTTCTTGCTACTCTTGGTATTGCTTTAGTGCTTGCTGGTATGATTTTTTTTGGGTTGCTTGTTTTTGTTTGAGGTATTGCACTTGCGCATGTGTTTGTGCTTGCCCCTGTGCTTATTGAGTTTGGCATTGGGCTTGAGCTTGTGCTTGTGCCTGAGCTTGAGCTTGTGCTTGTTGGGAAGCTTGTGCAATCTATGTGGCTTGTGCAACCTACACAGTTTGAGTAGCTTGAGTGGCTTGTGCTACTTGAGCAGCTTGAGCGGCTTGAGTGGCTTGCATTGCTTGTGTAACTTGTTGTGCAGTTAATTGTGCTTGCGCTTACTAAGTAGCTAGTTATGCAATTTTTCAATTTTGGATTTAGGCAGCTTGTTGAGAAGTTTGTAACATGATGCTATATTGGTTTGACATATTTGAGTTTGGCGGTGGAGGTGGTGGTGGATTCAAAATGGTTTTTTTTGTTGTGATGAGAGGCACCGTCATATTGATGATTGGGATTTTTGTAGTAGATGGTGCAATCAATATGCCTGGTCCTTGAGAGACCATGTTTTGAGGTATTTTGGGGATGGTAGATGATGTGTTGGTTGCTTGTGTTATTGGGATGGTTGCCATCTATTGTTGTGATATCGATGGCAAGATTGGAGGATTCAATATGGTTCTTTGATTGATGATTGGGGGATTGTTTTGAATAAGTGGCGATAATGGGGGTAACCCCAAGCTGAGAGGTGATGTTGATGTTGGTGGCAAGGGTAGAAGTGGTGGAAAAGGGAGTGGCATACTTCCTTGGGGAAATGATGAAGATGAAATTTCAAAGATTCCCCCTTATCCAAATAATTCACCTTCTCCTTGCAAGGTCATAGGGAGAGAGGTTTGAGGTGTTGTGTGAAATGATGATGATGGGTCATTGGGATTATGAAAGGTGAGGGGGACATATGGATGTAATGGATTTTTGGGTACGGTTGCCCCAAGATAGTGTTTGTGTCCAAATTTTGATTATTCACAAGGGGGTGTGTTTTTAGTGCATTGAGAAATGTGCTCCCTTTGTTAACAATGGGTTGAGTTGGAGAAATGGATGACATAATTTGGGGGATGGGTTGAGTGATGCTTTGGAATGGAGGTGTAGATGAAATTGGGGGTATGGATAAAATTGGAGGTGTGGATGAAATTGGGGGCATGATCCCAAGAGGTTGTTCCACAATGGTGCTCACATCGTAATCAGAAGGAAGTTTACCCCCTTGTTTTTCTAATTCAAGAATATATTGTGAGGGATGGAGCTTCATCATGATATTGACAATCCTATGATTTTTGGGATTTTGAACCATTTCGATGATCTCATCTTGTGTCATCTCGAAGGCATTATTGGTGATATCCTCTACTTGACTTTCCTCTTGAGGATTTTGTGATGATGAAGGAAGATTAGTTAGGGGATTGCTTGATCCAACGGGATTGATTTCAGAATTGGTTTGACTTCGGTCACTTGAAGTTGATATTTCTTTGTTGGTCTCCATGTTCTTCTTATGTTGCGATATTGTTTGAACCCTAAAATGAGGCTCAAAAGAGAAGATCTAGGATGATTAAGGATCAAAGGTGTGATGGTGAAATGTGTGAAAGGTGGATGATATGGATGTTTAAACTCTTGGAAGATCTTCAGGGGGATCCTAGACTTTTGGGACTTTTTTTGGATTTTTGGTTTTTTATTTTGGATTCTTAGATTCTTGGATTTTGACCTTGATTTTGGTTTTGGATTGTTTTTAGTTTTGATAATGAACAAATAGATCCCATGATGTTGGATGTTATCTATGGGATAGAATTTCTCAAAAGATGATAATTTGACTAAGTGTGGGGAGAAGGATGCATCAACCCACACCTAACCAAACAAGATGATTTGATGATAATTCAATTGAGCATATGGAGAAGGATACATTTGCACATACTTAGCCAAAAAAAATGTTTTGATATTTTGATTCAAGGATTTTGATACATGGGTTTGCTAAAAAGTCTAGCATAAAGGATGGTTTCAATATTTTCAAGAGTTGGTGTTGAGATGATTTTGATTGATGTTTGAAAGATGGATGAAGGTTGACTTTGATCCTATGTGTACCTAAAATAGAATTGTTTACAAGAACTCGATTTTGAAGAAAACGCTTTACTCTAAACAAGATGCTCAAATTGTTGAAAAAGTCTTGAATTCTGACAATAACAAAATGAGTACAAATTGGGATTGTTTCTTGAAGCTCTTCTATAAAATTTGAAAAGAAATCTTTGTCTGAATTCATAGAGCGTTGAGAGATGATTTTGATGATCTTTTGGACTAAGAGCTTTTGACTTTGGATTTTGGATTTTTATTTTGTGTGAAATCATTTGAAACACATGTGTGGGGTTCAATTGTTCTTAGCTTTTCTTAGTGATTTCCTTTTACCACAAACACACTCTTGATTAGGTTTTGAAACTAGATGTCTAATGTCTTAACTTCTTCTCATGCCAAAAATTACATTATGTGGAACTTCGAGGAAATCAAGGAAAAAGGTACCTAATGTTTGACTTTAGTAAGAAAATTGAGATATAAATCCAAATGTTTAGAAACCTCTAGGGATAGGATCCCTAGGGCAAGCAATAACACTTGAATTTTGTCAAAGATATTTGCTTCCTAAAGGGTTTGAAATTTGATGATAAATGTTGAATGTTTGTTTTCCCAATGTTTACAATCAAGAAAAGTGTTTTGTTCTTAAGAACATGCACAACCCTATGGCTATGAAAGAGAATATTTGTTGAATCCCCACTTGGACAAGTCCAACTATGACTACTTTTAGCAGATGGTTAGATGCTTGACCACATAGGCTCCCCCTTACAGTGCACTTGCTTCTCGGGTCAGCCAAGCATCAGTACCCATGAATCTCCCATGGCATATTTTCCATCTCTACTATAAGCCATAAAAGTGTGGGGCGGCTTCAAAACGAATGTTCTTGCACCAACAAATAAATCAAGGATTTTGGTCTTTTCTAAACAAGGGTTTTAATGCGGGCATTCCATTCATGGGGGACCATCCATGCAGTGAGAGACCATTGTTTCCCTTCTCATAGGAATAATCCTTGTGATAATTTCCTTTCCTCAAGTACCCACACTTATATCTTGGGTGGAAGTCTCTTGGTTTTAGCGTGTTCCCAATTGGGTCATTCCCTTGGGTGATTACTTTTTCCCACAAGGAAGGCCCTCTAAGATAACAAAAAAGAAAAAAACGCATTCATAGTTCGATCAATATTCATTGAGAAACAAAGAGAGAACACACGCAATATGTTCCACTCACACTTGCAAGATTTGTTCAATTTTAGGATCCACATTGAAGTGTATGGGAAATTGCTTACACAACTTAATATCACCAAAAGCCTTTTAATTCTCAAGATTGTCGTGAGGTGCGAAAGAAGAACATATGTCTTTTAGATGATATTATTTTGGGTAAGTAATTACAAAAAATAGAAGCACTTGTTCATTTTAAATCCTCTATGCAATGATTCAATTCATTTTAAAGTATCAAAACAAAAGATGAAAATTGTTTGTTCAATTGTTAACCTTAAACCAAATCTACTAAGTTTGTCTAAAGTTATTTTTAACCTTTTTCCTTGTTCGTATTAAACCCAAATTGAAAATTAGTGAGTCCTAAAAGCTTGAAGAGGTAAAATCCTTAAATTTGGAATTACTTCCAAAAGTTTCTAAAGAAACTTGATACAATGGAAAAATAACATTAGACTTCAAACTCCTCTTTGCTTCTTCCTTGATTTCACCTAAAAAACTGATTAATTCAAGAAAATAGAGGTAGAAAAAAATTTAATAACTCCAAATGATCAAAAGCAAAAAAGCACATGTCAAGAAAAAATTGAAATATTATCTTTTACTCCTCTCCAGGGATGCAACCCACATATGTGACACTATTTGAAGAAATCAATGGCGCTATATAGCATAGCTAGGTGTGCAATCGGCGCTCTGTAGCAAAATAGAGAGTGCGATGGCGACACAGTTTTGATCAGCGACACAATTTGAAGTTCAAAATCCCAGCGTCAAAAAACCAAACTAGCGTTGCAATTTAAAATTTTGAATTTCTGAGCGGGAATGTTGTAGTGGTTGAGTTTGGAGTTTGTAGTGTCATTGTATGGCATCATTGGGTTGATAGCGGCATTGTATGGTAATGCTAGACTAATAGAAACATTTTTTCTTGTAGACACCAAAACAACATAAAAAACCATGGAATTTTGTAAGAAAACCTATTAAGAACTTGAGATTTTCCCTCCTAGTGCCAAATGTAGAATCTCAATCCTAGACCTGCACAAACACAAGAAACAAACACCATATTAGATCAAATGCAAGTAAGAACAAATATTCCCCATGAAATTCATCTACAATGCTCAAAAAGGAAAGAAAACAAAGAACAAAGCAAAGAAAGTAATTGAAATCCTATTTGAACAAGCAAACCCTCAATCCCATGGGGGAATTGGTGCCAATTTGATGTGAAAATTGGCCCTTTCCCAACTCCTATGCAAGCTTGATGAAAATTTTATGATGATTGAAGCTCCTTGATGAAATTTTGGCATAACCTTGCTACGAAACCATTAAAATGATGAACATTTGATATGAAATGGATAAAATTAGCTCTCAATGTGAAGAGAGTAACTTTGCTCTAAGTTTTGGATCTAAAATACCAAGGAAAGCCTTCTATTTATACAAAGACAAGATGGAGGAATCAGAAAAATGGAGCAATGTGGTGTCATTCAACATCCAATGGGAAAGTGCCACTTGTCAAGATGTGAATGGAGGAAGCTTGAGAACATTTTGATGAATGTGCACAATAAATGATATTAGGTGTAATTTCAAATTTGTGAAATGACTTGTTGGAGGGAGAAAAGAATGAATTAAATGCCACTTGGCTTAATGCACAAGGACATGAAAGAGGGTTAAATGTTTTGTTGGAAGGACAAATCCACTTGGAGGGATTTTCAAACTTGGAGAAATATTCCCCTAAAGATGCCATGTTGAAATAAAATAGAGATTTAATAAATCTTTTAAATGTATTTTCATGTGCAAGTGGCAATATCTAGAGGATTTAGGTGATTAGGATTAAATTAATCAAGATTTAATTAATTTAATGAGGGATTAGATGATGTGACAATTCGATTTATATTTTTGGGTTGATTTAAATCAAAGTTGAGGAGAATATGATTTAGATTTAATTAAATAAAGTATTTTGATTTATTTAATTAAAGAGGGGTGATGATGTTAGATTAAATTAAAAAAGGTTTAATTTATTTAATTTAATATAATGAATTTAGAGCTTTAATCAAATAAAATGAATTATTTAATTAAATAGAGACTAGAGGGTTAGTTAAATAACATTGATTTATTTAATTAACAAGAGAGAATGACTTAATCAGATAAATGATGATTTATTTAATTAAGGAACAAAGAGTGATGATTAGCTCAAAAGATGATTTTGGATGAAACGATTTTAGTAACCAGGATCAAGTGTGTTGGTATATTTTCCATTTCTACAGTCACTATCTAATCTCTCACTCTTTTATGTATGTTGAGTATATTCCATCTGTGTACATTAATAAGGCCTCATTCACACATATTCCTATCGCCCAACCTACAAGTGGATCACTAGACATAAATTTTACCTCATAGGATTTACTAATGAAAAAAGAGCCTTATCCCTTCTATATTCCCCATTGTGTCAATGGAAACATTATGAATAGCATCCTAGTTGACCCTACGAGCTAAGTGAATATTATAAAAAAGAAACTCTACTGATAAAATTTTGCATAGCGAGGAATATGAAGAATCGAAGGCCACTATACACACACACAATGGACTCTTGGTCCCTCCTCTTGGTTCTATTACTCTTTCAATCTTAGTAGGACCCAAGGCTATAGATACCTCTTTTGTTATAATTCTAAAGTTGGATCTATTTAGGGTGAAACTGGGTATTTTGTGGTTGGTTTCCATGAATGGCATCACTTTGCTGATTTATAAATGTCTCAAGTTCTCTCATGAGGGCTTTGTGCACATTTTGCATGACACTAAGATTACAAACCACTATTGTCACATGGGGGCTTCTCATTAGATCACTCTTGGCCCACTCCCTTTGGTCCTCTCCTTCCAAGGATGAGCTTGCTATATTATGCCTATGTCATGTATAAGACTAGGGGAATGATGCCAAAGGTGACCTATTCAGTTTCCCCTACATTAGTTCAATAAAAGGTTCTATGATTGTGAAATAGAAAGTTTCCTCCTCCAAAAAAAAGGGTAAGGGGAAGCTTGCTCGCGACAATGGGTCTTCCTCTTTTGCATCTCCTACTCCATCAAATTTTTCTTCTCACCCTATTATGGTATCCTTGGCTCCTACACCCATGCCTCGCATGGGGAGCTCCATGGTGCCTGATTGGCGAAAAGCTAAGCATCAAGCATTTGAAGTTCCTGTCTTACCCATGGTTCCTAGACCTATTGTTTAAGGAAAGGGAAGGGTCCTCATGGAGTGTCCCCTATGTCTCAACATCTATGGCCTCCTACAATTCCTCTTGTAGTGAATGGGAAGAGGCCTTCTATTGAGGCACTTATGTCTACTTCTCCACCTACTTTTGTTTCCACTCTTGCACTTGCTAATCCTACTCTTGTCTAGGAGGCTACCCTTCCACTAGCAATGGTTGTGGAGAACACATCTATGGTAGAATAGGAGCCTCCTATCCCTTCTCAGTCTATGACTTCCAATGCTCGGAGCTGACATAACTAGGTTACACGAAAGCACAAGTGTAGGAGAAAACCCTAGCTACTAAACAAGCTACCTTGCAGAAGGTAGAAGGGGAGCTAGTAGCTCCTATTTCGACACCTCCTACTATGCCTCCTTCTGATCCTTCTACTTCAACTCCACTCACCTTGGTTTTTCTTTCAACTCCCCTAGCAAGTGCTAACGAACCTCACCCCAAAAGGGTGTAGATGTTCATTTCTCCTTTCATGGAGCCTCCACTTTTGATGTCCCTTTGGAAATCCCTCCATTTTCTCAGCCCATAGATTGTTAGAGTAAAGGTTTTAAATTAATTATATTAATTAAGTTACCTTTATTCCTCTCTTAAGATTTAACTTTAGTTGCATATTGTGACATTTAATAATTATATTAATTATAAAATGTCTACCTATTAGGGTGACTTTTTAGGTTTTGCTTGATCTCCTTTTAAGGATTGACCTTTGTAAATAATCTATTCTATTGTTCTGATAATATATCACTGATATTATAGAGCTTCAAACCCTCACTTGCTTTTTTCTCTATTCTCTTCTCTATGATAGGTATCCCTTTGCATGCAGGTGTTCTTGGACTCTGAAGTTGGTTTTGACAACTTCTACATGGTATCAGAGTAGGCCTGCTGCAGAATATTATTGTTTTGAATATTTTGGAGCTACGAGGGTTAGATCAGGCTTTCATAGGTTTTCAGGTTTTTTTTTGTCGAGTCGGCTTACTTCATTCTTTGGGTTCATTTTGGGCCCAAACAGACCTTGCCATTGGATTCACAGCACCTGAAAACCCCTATTTCAATATAAAGCATGACCAATTTGGCCACAGTTGATTAGGGAGGCAGAAAAAATTTGGTCCCAAGGCCGTATGGCCTCAAGACATGATTTTTGAGGTCAAAAATTAAAAAAAATCAAAAAAATTAAAAAAAACAAAGGTTTTTTTATTTTTTTGGGTGCCCATAGTGCATTAGGGGTTTGCTACCCAATGGCCACCCATCCACCACCAAGCAGCCTCCCCTTCACCACCACCGCCGGCGTTTCTGGCCCCCCACTAGAGCACTGCCTAGCGGCCACCAAAGGGCCGCTCGGCTAGAAGCACCGCCAGCAGCGCTGCCAACTAGGGCCGCCAGCTCCCAGCCCCTATGTAACCCTAGAGGGCTTTCCATGTGCTTGACAGCCACACTTAGGAGCCAAGCCACCAACCCCTGGTCATTCACGTGACCAGGGGCCGAAGATCCTTAGCCCCTGAGGGCTCAAAGAACTTTGCAAGTTCTTTGTAATCCACTTTCAGTAAATCGGCTATAACTTGGGTGTTTTAGCTCAGTTTTTTGAACAAAAATAGGCATTGGAAAGCTAGCTCCAAGGCCATCCCAATGGTGCAAGATTTTTTTCAAAATTTTCTAGTTTGGTTTCCCTTTTTTGCAGTCAAAGTTAGATGATATTTTTGCACTCTGGGGGGCATAACTTGCTCATTTTTTCTCTATTTTTCAAAAATGAATAGGAATCAGAAATATCTTCTCACACTCTATCCAGATCTGTATTTTATTTCATCAGAAAATTCACTATGTACATAGAGAATTGTCATAAGCACATTTTCCTTTTTCTAGCCTTTTTAGCTGAAAAATCTCTACTGGGGTTTGGTTTCGTGCATTGTGGGGGGCATTTTTTTCTTGCTTTCTGTCATTTACTTTAGAAAACTAGAAACTCTTCACTTTAAACATTCATTAAACCTTTCCAAACATGGCAGAAAACCCTTCTACTATTGAACTTCTCACACCTCATAACTATCACACTTGGAAGGCATTCATGACACGTCTTCTTAGATCAAAGGGGTTGTGGTCTTGTTTAGATACAGTTCAACCAGTTTTGACATAGCCATTTGAGGTTATGCAGCATAGAAATAAGATGGATGAGGCTATGGGTTTAATTTCCTTACATGTTTCAGACAATTTGTTGTTTCATCTTGATGGGTGTAACATTCTTGTTGAAATGTGGACCAAATTCAATAATTTATTTGGTACCATCAATCAGTTTCGTGCAATACAGATTGAGGCAGAGTTGACTTCACTTGTACCTGATTCTTTTCCCTCTATTAAGGACTTTTTGATGAAATTCAAAACAACAAAGATCTCTTCTATAGGGTTGTGGTGAGAACAAAATAGATGAGGAGTGTATTTACCTAATTCTTTCTAAGCTTTGAGGTCCTTTTCAGATCTTCTCTTCGACATTTTATTCCACCATGGATGCATTGGAAAACTGCTTTACCATGCCTACTTTTGAGGTGTTTTGTGATTGGTTGACATGAGAGCAAGCCAAGATATCACAGTTGGATGCTCTCACTGGATCACAACACCAAGCATTGGTAGCACAGTCCTCTTAGGGGAAGCAGAAGCAGAAACAAAAACCAAAGACCACTGAGCATTGGAAGGATTCCAGTTCACAAAACACCTTTGATTAACCTTCTCCTAAGGGGGAATCATCGAAGAAAGATAGACCTAAGTGTTCTTATTGTACTAACTAGGACATGATGAGTCCAAGTGTTATGAGAAGAAGATAGATGCATATGCAAAATAGGTTTCAGATTTGACAACTCTTCTTGAGAGGAACAATATCCATCACTCTTCTTCATCTACATGAGGCGGGTCTTCTTCACCATCATTCCAGACAGATGGACAGGCCCCACATAAAGGTCATGCATTATGTGCAACCACCAGTTCACATTCATCCAAATGGCTATTGGATTCAGGTGCTTCACACCATATGGCATCTTCTCAGGACATGTTCTCATCTTTCGAGGCTGCATCCTCACCACTCATATTGATGGGTAATAACACTTATATGAGTGTATGTGGGAAAGGTTCTATCAAAATTGATAATGGTACATTCAATGATGTACTATGTGTTCAATCTTTGTCCACTAACCTTCTCTCCATCTATCAGATTGCTCACAGTGGTATAGGGAAGACAGTTGAGCTCACACTTGATTCAGTGCACATCAAAGACATTCGGACTGGCAACATTGTTGCAATAGGGATAGTTAATCATTCTTCTCATTTGTATGCATTCATACACTTTGGTCCACCATCTCCACTGTCTGAGTTTTACTCTCTTTCTACAAGAGAGCATGTAGTATCTAAGGTGAAGTTTGGTCACTTGAACTTATGTGTTCTTCCATCTATTCATGAGACTAGTGTTGACACTTCTACACCTCTACCTCCTGTTGAGATCACATCTATTCAACAAGATTCCTCTTCAGCTATAAATGACATTGTTGCTCCACTCATCGAGCCATCAAGTGTAGTTGTTGAGGCCATATCAGAGGATATTCCTTTCCTCACAGATGACAGTTTCAAAACACTTGTTATCCCATCTTCATTGGAGATTCCATTTCAAGATCATCTTGACTTGTTTGATTCACCATCATGTTATTTAGACAATCATACTGTAGTTTCGTTCTTCAATGAGCATCATCCAGGACTTCCTTTTTCACCTCACATCCAGGGATTTCCTCTTCCTTGACCGTTGGATTTGTTTCTTCCTCTGAGGAGACACATTGTTCTAATCATTGACATAGGGGTTCTCTCATTCTGGGGGGGGCTTTCTCTTCTCTCTCCTATGGGGGGAACATATTTTGTACTTGTATGATAGAAGCAGTTCTTGGGGGTCATGTTGAGTCCTCCTTCTATCTCTCTTCTTCTTTCACTCTTGTTCATCTCTTTTTGGAGATGATTTTTTTCCCACTAGGTTTTCTCCTTTACTCTGCTTTACAGATATTTGGTTGTATTTGGGTACCTGATCAAGGCTAGTTGTCGGGCCCCAATTTTACTTTCATGCATTGTCATTACATTTTCTTTTTTGCACATGTTTGTAGTTGCACTCTTGCTCATCTTAAGGGGGGGTGTTAGAGTAAAGGTTTTAACTTAATTATATTAATTAAGTTACCTTTATTCCTCTCTTAATATTTCACTTTAGTTGCATATTGTGACATTTAATAATTATATTAATTATTAAATGTCTACCTATTAGGGTGAATTTTTAGGTTTTGCTTGATCTCCTTTTAAGGATTGATCTTTGTAAATAATCTATTCTATTGTTCTGATCATATATCTCTGATATTACAGAGCTTCAAACCCTCACTTGATTTTTTCTCTATTCTCGTCTCTGTGATAGGTATCCCTTTGCATGTAGGTGTTCTTGGACTCTGAAGTTGGTTTTGACAACTTCTACATAGATATGTCGAACACATCAGTGGTGTCTATTGTGGATTTATCTTCTTCCTCCTCCACCTTCACTTCTTTTGTAGGGATCCAAAATCCTTCACTGAAGCATAATTTTTCTAGAGGATGACCTCACCTTGGGTGGTGGTCGGAAGAAGGGATCACCTTCTTTAGGAGTTGGCTTTACTTTGGCTTATGTCATCCTTTTGATTGAGGTGGCTCTAACATCCCCTAAGTTTGTCACTACCCCTTTTAATGAGGTTAGCAGTGGATCTTGGATGCCTCCTTATTCTCCCACTTGGATAACACATGGCACTCTAATTAAGTGCATGTTTAACTCAAGGTGGATGATGTTCTGACTCTGTCAACAATCTTTGCAAGATCAATGAACCTCATCTCACAAGAGCTCAGCAAAGAGGACCTTGAGGGGACTTCTTCCTTGGCCCTTGTCATAGGAGAGTTAGAGGGTTCTCCCCTCGCTATCTCTCCCTTGTAGGATTGTCCTCCATCCCCTACAATGATCTAGATTGGGAGCAGCAAAACTTGTTGGTCGATGAGGAATAGGGGAGTACCTCTTCTTTATCTGTAGAGTATATTTGTGTGTGTGTTATGTTCCCCCTATGCTTGTATTTATGTGTTTGTGATCCATCCTAGAGGACCCTTTCTATCCTTGTAGGTGCTTGGATATAGGCCTGGAAAATTTATTGTAAACTTCCTCTATATGTTTCATCATTCTTCTATATGTTGTAACTTTGATTTTTGACAATTGTGGAGGATGCAAAGTGTTGGGGGAATTTTGGCTCTCTTCCATGTTGACCCAATTTTTTATTTTCATTTTGTCTTCATGTGCTCTTATTCATGATCTAAGAACTTTGTGGATTGATGACCTTTCATTCATACACTAAGTGCTACCTATTTATATATATGAACCAATTTGACCTCGAACTCCCAAACCCCCCTATCTCTTGATTTCTTCATCTTTTCTTGTTTGTTTCTTTCTTTATCTTTATTTGTCTCTCTTTATCTGCTTAGTGATGGTGTGATGTTTCTATGCTATCCCTTGTGTGTGTGACAACATTTCCATGTTTACATATCGCTATGTATCATGGGCCAAAACATCCTTACTCTTTTTTTCTCTCCTTAGGATGCCACATGCTCCTTTGCTTCACATGCACCATCCTAAGGAGGGGCTACTGTACTTCTCTGATTTTCAATAAGGTGAATTTGCTGGCCAAAAAATTCCATTACTAAAAATCTTCCATTTTTCCAAAAATGCATTCTTCAACAAGGGACTCCTTAGTGAGATTTTTCTTTCATGAGTGAATTCGTAGCAAAAGAATCTAAAAATTTTCCTTCAAAAAATGAGTACTCTTTCTGATGTCAAATAAGTCTAAAAACTTTCCTTTGATAAGGAGCATTCTTTTTAATGGATTCCTTAATGAAAGAGATATTTCAAAAGGATTCCTTGATGACAGAATCATTTTCAAAAAGTTTCATGCTTTTCAAATAGAGTTTCACTTTGCATGGGCCCCTTTCTATCTTGAAGGGTTCTCAAGGGGACCCCTTTGAAAACTCCTCCTTCAATTTCTTGCTCTATGATGTGTCTATTTTTTTCAGCCTTTCCACCTAACATGTTTTATCTACAACTTAATAGGTTACTTTGCAAGATCGAGCATCTATAAAGCCACTTTCACTATCAAGCTTGTAGGACCGAGAACCTATAATGGCCTTTTGCATCAAACTCTTCAGTACTGAGCACCTATGGAGTCCTTTCATTTCAATCCCTATAGGACCGAGAACCTATGGCGCCCCCTTTGCAGGATTGAGAATCTGCAAAGCTTTTGTTCAACTTCTATGGGACTAAGAACCCATGGAGCCATTTTTTCAAGATTGAGTACCAGTGGATCCATCTTTCTCTTTCACATCAAGGTTGCCCTGTGGGATCAAGAACCTATAGAGCTACCTCCTACATGTCTAGGTGTGCTAGATCAAAGATCTACTTCCTTGATGGTTAAGGTATATTATCATCAACTACTTTCTACTTTACCTCGCATTCACACTGATACATGATCGCTAAAGTGGGGGAAAAATGTAAGGGAGGGAATTTGTACACTTAGGAAAATTCCCCATTTCATTACCCCTACCTTAGAAAATGTAAATCTGATCATGCAATTTTACCACCACCACCTCACTCCTTTGACCTGACTGGGCCATTTTGCATCAGTGGAGGAATCTTTGTCAAGGATGTTCGCATGTCATGCAGACATCCATGCATCACACTATTGTCCTAACATAATTCATGCCTCTAGAATCTATAAAGGAATTATACTTCTCCATTGGTCGCAAAGTATAATGTCTCTTGCATGCTTGATCGATGAAAAATGGGTCTTTTTCTCCCTTTTTTTAGTTCAAATCCATTCATTCACCTCTCTTCACTCTCTTGGATCCTCTCTAAGCTCATTCCATAGCTTCTACGCTACCTCTTCTTGGCTACAAGCTATTGGTTTTGATTCCTACACCACATTCTTGTTGCAACAACACTACCATTAGAGGATCCACAAGATTCTTCCTTCCACTACTTTCCTTGAGCGCTTGTAGCTATGAAGGTGATATTACTCATGGTTATTTTCTCTTTACATCATCTTGATCATTGAGTAGAATACTAGTTTGTGCTCTCTCTACTTTCCCTTCTATCTCCTTTATTGTTTTTTATGCTTTTTGGCTATCTAGCTATTTGTGGAGGTGGGAGCACCAAAATGGGGGACTTACTGAGGTTGTCCTCTAAAATAGCCCCAACATTTTTCTTGCTTCCATGTGTGTAGGTTTTTTCAAGTGGAGCTATTTGAAGAATCAACTTGTGGGTGAAAAGGCACATTTTCTCACCCCCCTTTTCATTTTCGCAATAATTCATTCCTTAGTCTTATTTGTTCATATTCATTATTTTTTTCCTTTTTATTCTCTTTCAAAGTATAAACATCACATAGTCAGATAGTTAGTAGATTTCCCTATGGGTTTTTTCTTGTTTTTTGGACCTTTGTTTGTACAGATGCCAACACATCCCTAAGACACCAGCACATCATACTGGAGTCTAAGATTCATTCTACCATTCTCAAATAGTGAGATGTCTGGGAAGTAGGAAAACCTTGGAATTCATCTCTTCTACCCTGTGAGCATCTGGTTTTAGCAAAAGGAAAGCAGTAAGCTATCTACCCTTCCTTTTTAGCCTTAGTACCTTGTCCTTTTCAAACTATTTAGCAAACCTGAGGTAGTTTAGGGCAGCATTTTCCTTAGGAATCTTTCATGACCTTGAGTCCTAGGAGTAATTGGTCCCCCTTCTCTACAACAGTGAACTATTCACAATCTTAAGATTTTTTTTACTTTTATGAAGTTTAAGTTTTCCTTACATATGTAAACACTTATACTAGAATGATATATGTAGTGTTGAGTCTATGAATTCACATATAATGACAACATAGTCACAAGCTTATGTTAGCCCTAGTTGATAATTAAATGGACTCTTTACAATGGTTTAGTGGAATGTTCAATTAGGTGCCTCCTCTGAATTATGTGAAATTCACCAAGTTTTTTGACCATTAGTTGGGCTTTACATTTGTTGTTTTGTTACCAGGGATGGTGCTACATTCAAAGATTCATCTATGTTATTTCAATCTTTCTTAGTTTAAGAATTTTGTTTCCAACATTAGATCAATTAGGTTTTATTCCATCAATACTAGAATGTTTTACTAACATTATGTCACAGTTGTTGATCCAAAAAGTCACACCTATTATATGTAGAGGTAGTGAGACACCTTGGGAATATTTCTCCCCTCATCACACAAAGATGTAGAATATAATGGTGACCATAGTGATCAGAGCAAGGATATTCCTAAAGAATAAATTTCCCTTTCACCAACATCCATTGTAAATACAAAGGAGATCTTCCAAACCATGGTTGATGTAGTGGTTAAGGACCCACCAGAACATGTAACTTTTTAGTTCCTAATTGCCAACTAGGAGAGGGAAATTGCATTGAAGGATCACTGGTAGAATTTGGAAAATAAATGACTACATGACTACAACATTTAGTCACAACAAATAAAAATGACTAAATTCTACCATTTTTTTGCAACTCAGCTATAAATGAGTAAATAAATGACTAACTTGGTTGTCGACTAAAAAATTATTTAGTCTTACAAATAAAAATGACTAAATAGTTAGTCACACAAATAAAGGTGGGTAATTAAAAAAAAAAATTAAATTGAAAAATTATTGGTGGGATGCTAATCATTTCCTCTCCATTGCTACAATTGAGAAATTATTGGTGGGATACAAATATTTCCTCCACTTTCCTTTCATTAGTTTTCCATGTATGAAGAGGATTAGGGTTTGAAGATCAAGCCTTTTTGCAGACGTTTGATGGAGAATAGAGGAATTCTTTGGCAATTATAACTTTAGGACACAAGGATATCGGTAATGTAGTATGACTCAATGTAGACTTATTCATGTATTTTGGTGGATTTTGATTCTATTGCTTTCTGTTGTGGATGTAGTGTTTTGTCATTGGTCATTCTACAAAAGATTTGACTATCATCCTTTGCATCTGATTGTGTTTAAAGATCAAATTAATTGAGAAGATTCAACGTAAAATGAAACTTCAAAAATGTATTTTGAGGAAATTTTTCCATTGATAGTAGGGTTGTTGAACATCCACAAATCACCAAAAATATATTCAGCTTTAGGGCTAGTGATATTAAATTCTCATGTCCATTAGGATAGTTCAAGTTTGCATGGTTGTTTATGCTTTTTTAGGCCTTTCCACATCATCACACTTCTTGATTCATCTTTAGGTCCATTGAAACTATATTTCCCATGTTCATCATGATAGTGTCAAGTTGTGCAGTTGCTAGTGCTTCTTTAGACCTTTCCACTTCATCGTAGTTCCTTGTTGAATTTGAATGGGTTTAGATACCAAGAGATTAGGGATTAAAAGTAACAATATAATTGTAGATAATAAGGTTCACTTGGCATGCATATGGTTTTGAACGTCAGGTGGTTGGGTTCTTTCATACAGTTGACACTAGGCAAGTCCCACAATCAGGAGCAAATGAAATTTATTACTTTTAACATGACTTTATGATGCCCAAAATAAATTTTGCTTCTCTTTTTCTTTATATGTTTCAGTTCCTTAATCAGTTTTATTATTAGTCTAATAATCCACATTTAAGGATCTTTGTATGAATCATGAAACATTTGTCAATGGTGCACTTTTCGTAACTCTATAAAAGAGAGAAACCTAACTTAAATAAACATTAATGAGATTTTATTTGTGTTTTTTTTGCAAAATTTGAATGTTAAAAACAATTTGAAGGTACCATGACATGGATTAAATTTTTCAAAAGGAATATTATGATCCATCTTATCTATTCTTTGGAATATCATTTGGGTTAACTCAATGTCAACATGAAATGATTACATGAACTTGTTCTTTAAATGGTTTTATAAGTTTCCTAACCAATTTTTTCTATGTTGATGCAATATCTAATAACAAATTTCACTAACTTTCAAATGGCCTCCATAAGAAACTTTCTTCTTCATTAAAGCATATTCTTCTTGTTTGGGCTTCCTTTTATAGTACTTAAAAGACTAGGCTACTTGAATCAATACAAAATCTAGGTTTCTTTTCTGTTACTCCAGATTGTATCCTTCAGTTGGTTATTTGATTGTAGAATGTTTAGTTTGATTTATTGTAGAATTATTTCCCATCTATTAGAAATTATGGTTTTATGTTTGAACTGGTGTTAAGCATCATCTCAACTTTCTTGAACTTATTGTGCTATAGCGCATGACTATCTTGCTGATGCACTACCTACTCGATTCTTGATATTATTTTCTAGATGAAATTTGATCTCTTTTGTAGAGGCATTTCCTTCTAAAAATAGAATATTAAGTAGATGAAGTTTACTAGTGGTTATGCTAGTTTGCATTATTTTCATAAATGGTAAAATCTACATTAGATTTTAGTTGCTTTATTTGGAAATAAATACAAAATCTTTTTTTTTTCATTTTAATAAATCTTATAACTTTCTTTAATGGTATCCCTGTGTGTGTGTCTCTCTCTCTCTACATACACACATAGATATTTATTAGAAATAGTGACTATGACCATTTTACTAGATTTCTACTTGAATTTTATCATCATAAATAAACTTAAATAAGGTTCATTTTCCAACAATTATTTCAACATATTTTCCTTTTATTGTCATTCTCACATTTGTAAATGATTTCCACATTTTTTGTATGGATACTAGAGCAGTTGTGACTATAGCATCTGATAAATTCTACTATTCTTTATGTTTGGTGGATTTCCTTACCTAGTTCCCAAATTTGCATTTGACATAGTTGTGCAGATATTTTCCAAGGCTGTAGAGTTTGACTTTACACCCATCAATTGCATTGTCTTGAGAATTTTCTATAGCCCTTTTGGGTATGTCCAGGATCATGATGGGCCAAAAAGTGGCAATATGATGGGTATTTGTAGGGTATGTGGCTGACGACTTTTTTTTAACCCATAATTAATGAAATGAAAAGGGTTTTTAAAGGAGATTCTTATCTTTCCACCAATATAAATTATGCTTTAATTTGAATTTAATAAATAATTATTATTCATTTTCTATTTGAATTACGACTAAAGTCTTGATTGATAGGCTAAGTGAAAAAAATCTATAGCTTTCAAACGTTATCACATTTTTTGAATCTGAAACATGTGTCAAATTCTATGCTTCATATACTATAGGATTAAAAAAGAAAAATTGAATTTCATGAAGTTTTGACCATGTTAAGGTGGTTAGACATACAAGTTTTAATATTTTTTAAAATTTTAATAAAAAAATCATAATTAATTATTTACTTGGAAAAAATTACAAAAAAATATGCATCACATTGGGACATGAGTCCTCTACTTATATCTAAAATATTGTAAAAAATATTATCATTTTATCATGGTTAGGTGGTCGGCAGAACCTACTTCTTATTTTTTCCTTGAAATTTAAGTACTACATTGAAATTTCAAATTTTCACCAAATAGATTTTGTTTAAAAAAAATAAACCTAGTAGTTTAGAAACTAAATTCAATTTGATACAAATTCTATTCTTACATATTTTTGAAATAATATAGATAACTTATTCAAATTTTTACGTCAAGTTGCCTAACTCTGATTTTTTTGAAATTTTTTCCACTTAAGGGCCTATTTTTTCCATGATGATCCTGCACATACCCTTTTCTACAAATCTATTTTTTATCCATATCCAACAATTATGGCATCCCATGAGTCCACATTTCTTCAAGGAATTGTGTCAAACAATTCACATTCCTTATCTACACTTGTACATTTTACATTCATTCCATGAGATAACACCTCCTCAATCCATTGTGTCAAACAATTCATGTACATTGTTTGTGCTTTTAAATGTTGCATGCTTGTTTATCAAGCAAGAACACTTGAATTGTTGGCATATCTCTATATCCCTTTTTCCTTTGATTCATGACCATAGTATGCTTAATTTGGGTGGGCTAGTCAAGGTCAAGGAGTTTGATTTTACAACGCCAATTACATTTCCATGAAAGTTTCTAAAATCCTTTTAAAAACTAATTTATGCATATTTTTCTATAATTGTAGTACATGAGGCCATGTTTCTTTGAGCATTATGTTGAGTAGTTTAAAGAAATTTTCTCACAACTAATAATTATTTACATTCATTATACAACTTACAATTACTTTTATAAAATGTATGTTTTATGTTTATAAGTGTTATAATGAGACATATTTTAAAGGATTTCCATAATAATTACAGAAATATACATCAATCATCACATTGCACAAAATGAAATTGTAACATAGATTTTTGGCACCCATTTGCTTTCTAGCTCTCCTAGGGTTTTTCCCCTAGAAGGAGAAAGATGGGCCAAAAATGCTCATGTTACATTCAAATTCAATGCAATATGGATAGAATAAGGATGCAATATTCCTACATATAATTCTTGAATTCAAGAAACGAATGAGATTGATTGACTAATGAGTAGAAACTAAAGGAAAACAACTTGTTTGAAAACACATTGTGTAATACAAAATCATCTAAAAATGAATGGAAAACTGCAACATAAATGAATCAGATTGAAAGTGTTCACTTGGAACCTTGAAGGAGACTAGAAATTGCTTCTGAAATACTGTTGATGTTGATTTTTAGGCTTGGAGGGACTCATTCACAATTGTAGGTGAATTAATCCCAGTTCTATCAAATTGTATCGGAACCCGTTTCTGACAAAAGGGTATCTAAAAATGTAAAAATCCAAAAATTGACCTTGGGATGGGACTCATTCACCACCCATGATGAATGAGTCCACTTTTGAATTTTTGGATTTTCAAAGGTGGATTTTGAAGCTTCCGATCTGCACTTTGATGCCCTACAGGTGTCTACTTCCAAAACTCTGATTTACGGGTCTAAAAATGAGATTTCATTGATATTTTGACTTGATGAATGAGGAGAATACTTTAACAACCTTGAAAATTCATATTCAATGATTAAAAAGCTTCCAAGAGACCTAAATCTACAAACATACAAGACAAGAGAGAGATAGATGTTGAGTGTTAGGGCATGGGAGTTTGCCTTGATCAAATTCATTTTAGGTAATTAAACCAAAATGATGAAAGAAAGGAATGAAACATGAAAAAATGGAATGGATTACCTTTCCATGATGATTGATCTTGAAATTCTTCAACATAACATGTATAATCTACCCTTGGATGTCTTAGGAAGCTAAATTGATGACTTGCAATGTAAATGCCCTACCTTGCTTGACTTGAGATAGAAGATAGATGATGAATTAATGATGTGAATGTGTTAATGGATAAATATATGTAAGACTGAGTTTAGAGAGGTGATTTTATAGGAAATTCACCTTATTTTCCTATTAATTAGATCCCTAAGGCGGACATGGAGAAAAATTGAACTTTAAACCTAATTTTTCCCGCTCAAAACCTCAAAAATGGCTCAAATGGGACTCAGTCGCCACTAATGTTGAATGGGTCCCACCTAGATGGGAATAATTCACCACTAATGGTGAATGGGTCCCACCTAGCTAGGACTAATTTTCCACTAATCACGAATGGGTCCCACAGGGGCCATTTTTGCTAGCTAGAATGTCGAGAAGTAAGAAAATTAGGCTTATATGATGACTATGTCAGTTATTTGATCAAATTATGCCTCAAGATGCACAATATGGGTTAATAGGGGCCTATTAGTGATGATGTAAATGTAAAATAGGGCTTGGGAGACAAAATTCAATGTGAAAGTGTAATTAAATACACTTTACAACACTAAAATGAGGTCCACTTAGCCTAGGAAGGCACAAGAACCAATGTGAATGTGCAAGACACATTACAACACTAGTTTATCTTTAAATTTGTTTTAGGAAACTTCTATGTTGATGTAATAATGTTATTAAACACATTTTATAATGTTTAATTAAGGAGAAATAGGTTCATTAAGTCTAGAAAAGCGTGAAAGTATCTTACAACACTTTACAACACCTTTACAAGACATTGATAAAAGCATCTTATTCAATTTGCAAGGGTCCAAGACCTAGTGTGGATGCATAAAATGCATCAAAACACTAGATTAAGGCCTCATTAAATCCATTTTATCATGAATTATTGTCATGTCAAGCAAAGGGTCCTTTTTTCTATGGCACATTTAGCCCCCACTTTAGTGAGAGGATGAACCTGCTTCAAACTCACACTAAAGTAGACATTCAAGAGAGATCCTCATGTATAGATATAGATGACAAAGAATGACAAAGATTAAGAAGGTTGTGCAAGCCCCCAAGATTGGAGATCCTAAGTCAAACCATCAAGATACAAAATCATGCAATGGAAAGAAATAAGAGGAATGAAAGTGGGGTGGATCAAGCTTCAATCATTTGTCCAACTAGTTGTGGATCAGATCTAGGCTTGTTTGTTTGAAAAAAGAGAATGCATACTCACTCTGGAGAAACATAACACATAACAATCTTCAGGTGAGAAATCCCAACTGTACTCACTCTGGGGCCATGGAACTTCTAGCTGTCTATAGGGTGAGAAGGGCCAAAAAGGTAAGATACATATGCTAGTTGGTATGCACTAACAAACACAAAGGTGGCTATGGGGAAATTTCATGCAGCTAGTTGGTCTTCCTGCTCAACCATATTAAAGTTATACCTCCTGATAACTTTAACAAGGTGCCACAAAAAAAAATTAAATGAACCAAAAGAAGGGTACCATAGTCATGCAAGTTGCGTTATGCAAGGTGGAAAAAATGCAAAATGTAAAAATGTAAAAATGTTAAGTGTAAAATGTGAAAGATGTTTGAAGGAGTCTTATTAGGTTCATGCAAGGTCAGTCACTTAGGGAACATTGTGTCTAATGTCTCCAAGAGAGGAGCAATCAAAGAATAGTATATTCACAACTTAGAGGATGCATTGTGTCACATCAGGCCACCAAGAGGAATGCAATATGCTAAGATAGATCATGCTTATGAAGGACATCACACCCAATGTCATCCACAAAGTGACAAATGCATCATATAAATGACAAGGCTACACTAGGAACCAAGAATGCAAATGAATTATGGTAATGTATTCCCCCCACTTTAAAGTAGTTGCAAGCACTCGTACTATGAGAAATTGCTTTAAAGTAGAAGAAGAGGACATGAGATCTTACTCAGAAAGCCCTAGGCCAAGTCATATGTTTCCAATAAGTTGCGTCATGAAAAGGGTAGTATGTCATATGTGAGCCAACTTAAAGTAGTTCGTCCACATCCCAAGCTTGCTCTTATGTATTCATGAAAGGTTAACGACTATCCAAAGGAGGAAACCACAAGTGACATATGAGGACAAGGCTATCAAACCCCTTGTCCTCACTTAGTGCAGGAAAAAGGTGAGCCTAGAATGGATGAAAGTGAGGTATTAGGTAGAAGAATTAGGTGCTACCACACAAGGAAGAGCACCAGAATCCTTGAGAGTTTGAATGTTATTGTTGTGAAAATTCTTTGATGAATGTGGAGATAAGTATGATATGTCATATTTTTTTGTGTATTCATTGCATCAATGTGTAGGAGGAAGTTTGTAAGCAATACCATAACAATCTTCAAATTTAGATGAAGGGGGTGTGTTTTTGTGAGAAGGATTGGTTGCTATACAAGAACAAAAATCCTTTTTATCATTATGTGTCATTGTTGCACGAGGGATGGGAGTTGTGTTTCCCCCATCACCACCATGAGGTGATTGGGTAAGTTGAGAAAATGGAACACAAGTTTTTTTGGGTTGAGATTGGGATATTGCACACCCTCCCTTAAAGGGAGGTGTGAAACTCCAATCACTACTAGAACTTGTGTTGAAAAATGAATTATTTGTATATGACTCTTTGGACCATGAGGGTAAGATTTTTGAAATGTTATGGAAAGGAGGTGTAGAATCTAATGACCCCCAATTATAATGAAAGAATTTTGTTGTGGGTGAAGAGTTAACATCAATGTGTATAGGTTCAATTTTCGAGCTAGGAATGAAAGGATTATGGGAGTTGGAAGTGTTGTGATCAGTTGACACATAGCTTCACTCATTGGTGTCAATCGTGTATATCTTGTTGTTGTATTCAAACTTCATGACACGGTGAAGGGTAGATGGTATTCTTTTCATAGCATGAACCCATGGTCTCCCTAGGATAAGATTGTATGGAAGGGGTTCTTGCATGATATGAATAGAGGTAGGCAACACTATAGGTATGACCTCAATAGGTAATGTGATCATCCCAAGTGGTTTCCTATGAACATTTTCAAAGCCAAAAATATGAACATCATTAAGTTGAATGAGTTTTTTGTGCATGCCAAGCTTGTGTAGGAGGTCCATTCTACAAACATTAAATTTTGTTCCATTTTCCATGAGAATATGCCTAATTAGAGTTTCATTAATGATCACCTTTATCATCAAGGGATCATTTTTTATGTTGAATCTCAAGTGAGGGTAATTCATGTTTAGGGAATGTGATTTCAGATTGGGTGGTTTGCAATGAATGAGAGAAGGATGTTACATGATTCAGGTTTATGTAAGATTGGATCTCTTCCTTCTGTATTTCTAGCATTTTAGGGAAGAGAAGTTTGAATGTTGGTGAAAGTTGAATGAGCTCCCATATAGATTTATTAGCAGGAATCTTGTTAAGATCTTCAACAATAGGCACTTTTTGAGGAAAAGGTAATGGTGTAGGAGTGTTGTGTGGTCCCCTACAGGTTTGAGCTACTAAGTTACAACTTAGTGGCTACAAAACACTATTATGAGTAGAGTGCATCATGGATTTCAAGACATCTCTGATTTTTTTGTGTTTTTCACTAATGGAAGTGATTTAGGAATCTCACTAATTAAAGGAGATCCCACTTGTGTCGTCATAAACTAAATTTTTTTGTCTTGATTGACATGATATGTTGGTGAAGGGGATTCTAATGTCACTTGAGTACCCTCATCTAGGGAATTTTTAGTGGTTGAAGGATATGTTTCAATGTTCATAGGTTTATGCACCATGAGATTCTCCCTAGGAGGAGAGTTTTTAAGAGAATAACAAGCCAAATGTTTTTGACATTTGCAGGTTGGTTCTTCTAAAAGGACTTCATCACAAGTAGGGGAATGATCAATGGTTGAAGATTGTTTGTCAAGAGGGGTTTCCCTAGGTGAAGGGGGACAACTAAGACATTCATGACCTTCATCGATTGTGTTGTTTAACATCAAAGTATCTACTTCAAAAAAGGAGAGATACTAGAGGAAGAACAAATGTTCTTATCATGATCATCTAAGGTTGTGTTAGGTTGGTTGTGAATGTGTTGTCCACTAAGAGAGGTAAAAGGAGAGAAACAACTAGGATTCTCAAAACTCTCATTAATTGATTCTTCTACTAAAATATCTTCATCAAGAGGAGAGATATTATGAGAAGAACAAGTATGATTGTTAGGAATGGCCCAAGTTGTAGTCTCTTTCACAAAAACACTCTCATAGGGAGGGGATAGGAAATTTTTTCTAACATGTCTACATATGTAAGGTACTAGCATTGTTTGAATAAGAATGAAAATCACATGTAACCATTTCATGCAATGTTTCAACAATATGAACAATGTATATGCAAAGATACAAAACACTCTTATCCAATGTATGAAAGATTTGAAGAATGCAAACAATGTACATGTAAGAATGAAAAGCACTTTTAACAAACAAATGCAAATTTTTGTGAATAGAAATATGGTATATGCAAAAGTGAAAAGTACTTTTATCAATGTGATGCAAAATTGCAGAAATGTAAGCATTTTCAGATGTAAAAATGTGTGCAAATGAAGTGATTTGAGGAATGAGTAATCTAAAATGATGTTTTTGAGCTAAATGCATAAAAAAAATGTTCCAAAAACTTTCTAGAATTATACTATATGATACTAGGAGGCTTAGGAAGCACATAAATGATGTTTCTGATGTTGTAATAAACAATAAAAAATCTAGACAAGGACTGATTCGCCCAACATGGTGAATGAGTCCAGTACTGGTTTGTTGCAAAAAATTTAGAAATTTTGAATTGTTTTTGATGTGTTTAATGTTTTATGATGCAAACCTAAGATGGAGATGTAGAATTTCAAAAAAAATTAAGGAAATTTTATGCAAAAATGCAAGCTAAATGCACTTTTTCTAATGCAAAAATTTGAAACTGAACAATGCATAAAATGAGCTGATTTAGGCTAGATTTGATGAAATGGATGATATAGAAATGCAACCAACTGATATAGGTATGAAAGGGCTCCAATCAAAAGTGTAAAATATAGGGTTTTCAGCTCTATAAAAGATAGTTTTAGGGGTCAGAAGGGACTGATTCGCCCAAGGTGGCGAATGAGTCCCATTATGGACTTTTTTCAGAATTTTCAGAAATGTTTGAGGGATTTTGATGTGTTTTGAGTGCTATGATGCAGTCCTAAATGAAAAATGCAGAATTTCAAAAAATTTAAATGAATTTAGATGCTAAAAATGCAACATAAATGCACTTTATATGAATGCAAAATTTAACACCTAACATTCAAATGAATCATGAAAATCCTAATGCAAGCTAGATCTATGATGATGAAGAACTCCAAATTAGAAAAGAGAAGTATTCGAAAAGCAGGTTCACCAAAATGTAGCATAGATTTTTGGTACCCACCTACTTTCTAGCTCTCCTAGGTTTTTTCACCTAGAAGGAGAAAGATGGGCCAAAAATGCTCATGTTACATTCAAAGTCAATGAAATATGGATAGAATAAGGATGAAATATTCCTAGATATAATGCTTGAATGCAAGAAATGAATTAGATTGATTGACTAATGAGTAGAAACTAAAGGAAAACAACTTGTTTGAAAACACGTTGTGTAATACAAAATCACCTAAAAATGAATGGAAAACTGCAATAGAAATGAATCAGATTGAAATTATGCACCTGGAACCTTGAAGGAGACTAGAAATTGCTTCTAAAATACTATTGATGCTGATTTTCAGGCCTGGAGGGACACATTCACCATTTTGGGTGAATCAGTCCCAGTTCTGCGAAACTGTATTGGAACTCGTTTATGACAAAAGGGTATCTAAAAATGTAAAAATCCAAAGTGACCTTGGGATGGGACTCACTTGCCACCCATGGTGAATGATTCCACTTTTGAATTTTTGGATTTTCAAAGGTGGATTTTGAAGCTTCCGTTCTGCACTTTGATGCCCTACAGGTGTCTGCTTCTGAAACTCTGATTTATGGGTCTGAAAATGAGATTTCATTGATATTTTGACTTGATGAATGAGGAGAAGACTTTATCAACCTTGCAACTTGATCTTCAATGATTTACAAGCTTCCAATAGACCTAAATCTGCAAACATACAAGACAAGACAGAGAGATGTTGAATGTTAGGGCATGGGGGTTTGCCTTGGTGGGTATGTGCAGGATCATGATGGGCCAAAAAGTGGCGATATGATGGGTATGTGTAGGGTATGTGGCTGACAACTTTTTTTTACTCAAAATTGCTGAAATGAAAATGATTTTTAAAGGAGATTCTTAGCTTTCCACCAATATAAATTATGCTTTACTTTGATTTAATAAATAATTATTATTCATTTTCTATTTGAATTACAACTAAAGTCCTGATTGATAGGCTGATTGAAAAATATCTATAGCTTTCAAACGGTATCATATTTTTGAATCCAAAACATGCATCACATTCTATGCTTTGCATACTATAGGATTAAAAAAAGAAAAAATGAATTTCATGAAGTTTTGACCAAGTTAAGGTGGTCAGACATACGAGTTTTTATATTTTTTAAAATTTGTAATAAAAAAATCATAATTAATTATTTACTTGGAAAAAATTTACAAAAAAATATGCATCACATCAAGACATGAGTCCTCTATTTATATCTAAAATCTTATAAAAAAATATTATCATTTTATTGTTGTTAGGGTGATCGATAGACACCTACTTCTTATTTTTTCCCTAAAATTGAAGTACTACTGCATTGAAATTTCAAATTTTCACCAAATAGATTTATTTATTTTTTAAATAAACCTAGTAGTTTAGAAACTACATTCAATTTTCTACAGATTCTATTCTTACATGTTTTTGAAATAATATTGATAACTTATTCAAATTTTTATGTCAAGTTGTCTAACTCTGATTTTTCTAAAAATTTTGCCACTTAAGGGCTTGTTTTTTTCATCATGATCCTGCACATACCCTGGTCAAACCCCTTTCAAGTAATTAAACCAAAATGATGAATGAAAGGAATGAAACATTCAACAATGGAATGGATTACCTTTCCATCATGATTGATCTTGAAAGTCTGCAATATAACATGTAGAATTTTCCCTTGGATGTCTTAGGAAGCTAAATTGATGGATTGTAATGTAAATGCCCTAGCTTGCTTGACTTGAGATAAAAGATAGATGATTAATGAATGATGTGAATTTTTTAATGGATGAATAGATTTAAAAATGAGTTTAGAGAGGTGATTTTATAGGAAATTCACCTTATTTTCCCATTAATTGGATCCCTAAGGCAGACATGGAGAAAAATTGAACTTAAAACCTAATTTTTCCTGCTATAACCCTAAAAAATGGCTCAAATGGGACTCATTCACCACTAATGGAAAATGGATCCCACCTAGATGGGACTAATTCACCACTAATGGTGAATGGGTCCCACAAGGGCCATTTTTTCTTGTTGGAATGCCAAGAAGTAAGAAAATTAGGCTTATATGATGACTATGTCATTTATTTCATCAAATTATGCCTCGATATGCACAATATGGGTTAATAGGGGCCTATTAGTGATTATTTAAATGTAAAATAGGGTTTGGGACACAAAATTCAATGTGAAAGTGTAATTAAATACACTTTACAACACTAAAATGTGGTCCACTTAGCCTAGGAAGGCACAAGAACCAATGTGAATGTGCAAGACACATTACAACACTAGTTTATCATTAAATTTGTATTAGGAACCTTCTAGATTGTTGTAATAATTATATTGAACACATTTTATAATGTTGAATTAGGGATAAATAGGTTTATTAAGTCTAGAAAAGCATGAAAGTATCTTACAACACCTTTACAAGACATCGATAAAAGAATGTTATTCAATTTGCAAGCCCATCTAAGACCTAGTGTGGACACATAAAATGCCTCACAACACTATATTAAGGCCTAATTAATTCCATTTTATCATGAATTATTCTCATGTCAAGCAAAGGGTCATTTTTAATACGACACAGAAACAAAAAATACTAAATTTTATTAATAAAGGTATCTAAAGCAAAACAAGATTTAAAATGTTCTTCTCTTCATTAGAAAGAAAGTGTTAGAATTTTTTTTTTAGTCTTAAATTATGTTTGAGTTACAATACTAATTTGTCGCTTGAAAGAATTGTTTTTTTTAGTTATAATACTTTATCTAAAGTCACAATAACTAAATGAAAAGTAGTCTTAGGTATCCCTTTTAGCCTTTATAATAACTTCCTAACATCTAGCAACATGCTCATGAGTAATAAATGCTACTTCTTGTCTTAACTTGATGGCTCAAATCTTTACTTGGGCACCTAGCTAACCCATCTCTTGTATCTAATCCTTAGGAAGCTCCTTATTAGTTTTGAGGAAGCCCCTCTTTCATTGATGATGCTCCTTGAAATATTCTTAAATGCCTTCAACCATGCATGACTTTCTCAAACTACCCCTTGATACTTTAAAATATTGTCCAAGTCACCCAACTTCCCTTAGATACTCTCCACTTGCTCATAATTTCTCTTTACTTCTCCAAAACTGTTGCAGCCTCCTTATGCATGCTTTTAGGACGTGTAAGAGATTGAGTATGGTTAGAACTCCTTAGAGGTGTGAGAACTTCTAGGTCATTTTTGACACATTTCATTCATTTATAACTCCTTCATCCTCACATCTTCATCATTTACAAGACTGTGATCCACATACTTATCATGTCTTTACATTGTACTTGTTCTTTTCATATGATAGCCCTTTCATGGGGTAAAAAATACCACTATGATTTTTCTGGCCCCTTTTATTCTAATATAGTATGGTTTTGCAAGTTCCATGAGAATAAAACCTTACATGTCTAAGACTACTTTTAAATGCAACCCTCTTATCACTATGTTTTTCTTTGTTTAGCACTAACAATAGAAAGATCCTATGAAAAGATATTTTTTAGTTAACAAGGACTTAAATAGTTTCAATGCAAGGTCCAAATGCAAGGCACAATATGGCTTTGTTTGTGAGTACTCAACAACTCTCTATGCTTGTGAAGAAAAAACTAGGAGATAGTCAATATATTTCCCATGACCCTTAAAGACCATACCGTCTACACTTGACACTGATAGTAAGGAAAAAACTCATATCAAAGGGAAGCCATGTATCATATGGAATAGAAGAACTAACAAAGAAACTTCATGGAAAATTATCTCTTTCTAATGGGCTCTATTTAATCTCTTTTGACCATACCCACATTTGAGAGCATATAAGCATTCCACTAGAATGGAATGAAGATGAAGAATTGGCTCTTAGAACTGAAAGTCCTGTATACCAATGATATAGAATTTCAATCTCATATATTCCTAGCTCTTACAATGTAGTATGATTCATAACCTAGAGGACATAGTGCATCTACATTCATTTTAGTTGGAGCCTCCAAATGTCTGAATGAAGGGATTATAGCTACATCATGTTCAATTAACCCAATTTTCATTATGCCAGATCTCTACAAAAAATAAATTTACAAATAATAAAGAAATTTAATATTTGTGCTTGAAATCCAAGATGGTGCAACAATTGTATATTCTAAGGTTTTGCATTCTTATATATTGAACATGCCCTTTGGGTATATTATGTTGAATCAATTGTAGTGTCATAATATTAAGTTGAATGATGAATAATCACTAATAGAGTACAAGTTATTTTTGTAAATACAAGTTACAAGAAATGGGTAGATAGAATGCAGAAGGTCAAGAAGTAGTTGTTACTTTGATTTTGGAAATCTATCTACAAAATTCCAAAATGTGAATTGAGAAAGTTGTACTATATTTTTCTATAAATATAGACTATCATAAGATAAATTTATTGAAGCTATCAACAATTTTTTTTAGAAACTCTACAAACCTTTCATTCCATGACAACTCTATTTAAAGTTATAGTATGTTTCTATCAATGTGTTCCCAATAGTATGAAATTTTAAATGGGAGGAACAAGTTTTAGATTTGATTAATTTACATGTGTACAATAATAAGTCTAAAAATTTCATATCCACAATTAAATCAATTACTAGATGGATAATTATATACAACATGAAGAAAACACTTATATTCTATTTTATGGTTTCATGTATTACATTTTTTCCATTATAAATAGTACTTTAAGAACCATCCAAATGTGAGTGCCTTTGGTGAAAGAAAGTTATATTTTCAAACAGCATAGTCAGCTCTGCTTTGAGTATGTAAATTGGGCTAGCAAAATCTAGTTTATCGTTTCATGTACTGCATTTTATTATAAATAGTACTCTAAGCATCATCCAAATGTGAGTTCCTTTGGTGAAAGAAAGTTATATTTTCAAACAACATAGTTAGCTCTACTTTGAGTATGTAAACTTTTTTCTTAAACAAGGTTGGTAGAAGCATCAGTTGACCTTCCATAAAATTCTTTGTGTACTTTGACATTTACAACATGTTGAAGATCATGTCAAATGGTAGAAACATCTCTGCATGAAAAAGTGCAAAAAGAGAGTGAATATTAGTTTAGAGTACTCTAAAGGCTAAAAAAAACATTGTTCAATTTAAAAGTTGATTGTTGGACATCTTGGTACTTTACCGATGGTATCTAGAAGCCACAATTGTTACAACCTATATAATTCATATGAACTAAGTACATGACTATACAAACCTATCTTAATTGTTCAGTATGTTTTGAGCTCTAGTGGGGGTTGTCCTAATAGACTGTTTAGTAACAAGTGCTTTGCTAGACATACATGAAAATGTGGAAGCATTGACAAGGAAAGTAAACTATTTCAAAAAAAAGAAATGTGATCCCGCTCTCCCACTCTCCCGCAAGCACTTCAAGTCATGCTTGTGGGAGAGCGAGTATCGCGGTTGGGAATTGAAGTTTCCATCAATCACTTCGCTATCTCCACACATACTATTATCCATCCATACATACTATGTGAACCCCAATCCTAATACCTACAAAACAACATGAAAAAACACATCAGAAGATGGAATGCAAGCAAGAACAAGGATTACTCAAGAAATTCATTTGAATAGAAAAAGAGATAGAATATGAAATGAAGAACACAATGAAATTTAAAAGCATATCAAATCCTATTCTAAAGAAAACAAACTCCTAATCTCTTGAGGGAATTGGTGCCAATTTGATGTGAAAATTGGCCCTTTCCCAACTCCAATGATGCAATGGTGATTTGATGAAGAAACTTGATCCACTTTGTTGATGTTTGATGAGTGCTCCAATGGAAAAATCTGCATAACCTAGCTAAGATTCAATGATAATGGATGGAATTTGCTAATGATTTGAGCATAGTAAGTTTACTCAAATTGTGGATGATCAAATGAGGTGATTAGCCTCTTATTTATAGATGAGATTGATGGATGAATGCCCAAAAAAGAGCAATGTGGGACTAACATTCAACCAATGGCAAAGTGCCACTTGTCAACCTCTGAGTGGATGGAGGATGTGCAAGTTTTGAGGATTGTGCCAATAAATGCATATTTTTGAATTTTGAATTTGTTGAAATGACATGCAAGAGGGAAGGAAGAATGCATTGAATGCCACTTGGCTCAAGGAAAAGGACATGTAAGAGAGAGTAAATTCCTTGTTGGATGTACATGTCAACTTGGGTTTTGAATTCAAACTTGAAGAATATTCCTTAAAAAATGCCTTGTTGAAGGAAAATAGAGATTTAATAAATCAATTAAATCTATTTTCATGTGCAAGTGGTAAAAGCTAGAGGATGGGAAATGAGAGGAGATTAAATTAATTAAAGATAATTTAATGAAGTGGTTAAATGATGTGACCTATTTGACTTAAATTTATGGATTTATTTGAATCAAATATGAGAAGAATGTGATAAGGGATTAATTAAATAAAGATTTTGATTTATTTAATTAAAAGAGATGATGTTAGATTAACTAAATAAGGTTTTAATTTATTTAATTTAATAGATATAATTAAGAGATTTAATCAAATAAAATTAATTATTTAATTAAATAGGATAATAAGATCAAAATGGTTAATTTAATTATTCAGAAAAGGTGACTTAATTAGATAACTGATTTATTTAATTAAGAGAGGAATATTAATGAATTTAATCAAATAAGGGGATTTGATTAAATGGTTAGATAGATGGATGATTCAGGATGAAATGATGTTAGTGGTTAGGATCATATGCACAATGCCAATCAATACATTTTATGTGTCTACATTTTGCCCCTCTTTGAAGCAATGAACTCGTTGCGTTGGTTCAGAGAATAAATGATCTCGATCAAAGTAAAAAAAAAAAATTAGTTTCAAAATCTTTCCCCACTACTACTCGGTAAGAGAAAACATGCCAATATATTTCCCCCTCAAGAGATTGGACGAAAATTTTGATTTTTGGGTAATCTCACAAAAAAAGAGGACAAGGTGCCCGACAGGTCCAAAAAGGCTCTAGGAGGCCAAAAACGTGTCTAAACACAATAAAATGATGTAAAACAGGCCTCAACTAGACAAAAATGGGTTCAAGGGTCCAAAACCCTAGTAGGATAGCCAAACAGGCTGAAAAAACCCTAATTTTCAAGCTTAAAAGGGCTCTGAGGGGTCACATGCAATTCATTTTCACACAGCCATCTAACAACCTTGATATTTGAGCTCTGACCTCTTGACGATATGGTGCAATGATAGCTCTTGATGCACATTTCCGACTGAGTCTGGACATACCAGCGGCCACCCGACATTGGGGGATCGATAAGTGATCCTTACTTGAGCTTTATTTCTTGTTTTTAGCATTCATTTAATGCGTTTAAAATTAGTTTTTCTACAGCGCCGCTCAAAAATCAAATTGTGTCACTTAGTGTCAGATTGCATCATGGTGGTGGAGTTTGGAGTTTGGAAATAAACTCCAAACTTCGACATTGAGGTCATGGCCCATGGGGTCATTTCCAAAGTACGACGTGATCATTCTTTATCGACAAGAATCTTTTCAAATTGTGCCACTCGAAAGAAAAGTGAACCACGACGATGCACTTTAGGCATTTTGTGCCCCAATGTCGTAATTTGATAAAAAATGAAACTATAACACCTTCACGGATAGCGATGCTGGAGTAGCTTCTTGGACGCTCGACATTAAATTTTTCAAAAAATTTAACATGATGACCCTTCTTGATGCAAGACACGGCGAGGGAGCTCTATTCCTGAGAGAACAGGTTGCAGGATCTCTTTGGTTGCTTACAAGACCTCAATGATAGAGAGCATGATCAATTACAAGACATGGGGTTGTGGCACATTGCATATGCAGCGCCCGTGCGCACCCATCTTGGGATGATTTCCATGCTTTCTGAGAGATGGCATAGCGAAACCCTGTCTTTCAACCTTCCCACCGGTGAGGCCAGTGTCACCTTGGATGGCATGTGGTGCATCCTGAGATTTTTGATTCATGGTCGACGTGTTATTTTTGACATAGATGTCGAGCGGGACACCTATCACATAGACCTTGCTATAGAGGACGTTATCATTTGTGAGGGTTAGATTGAGCTTGAGCGTCATAGGGCTCTCATCTCCCCCTTCCACTTAGTTGTTTTAGCCATCATTTTAGGTCTCGTTGCCCCAAATTAATCAGGCCAGTACTTTAGTCTTGGTTGGGGACTCTACTGGGAGCGCATGGTGATGTGTGATAGGCCATATCGTTTTGCTTGGGGGCTTGTTCTTCTTGCCTCACTGTACAAAGATCTACACGAGTACATCTACCTTGATGGTAGAGCACTCAGACCAGGTTTGACACTTCTCCACGTATGGGCGTGGGAGCACATCATTGTTCTTTGGCCGCAAGTCGTTGCAGTACCGATGGGGCCTAATGATCCCCTTGTATGGCTCTATAGAGGTGGTGTGTCCTTCACAAACATGGGTGAGCACAGGATTCCCTACTGGAGGAGAGTCCTAGATGAGATGATAGTGTTTACATGGCATCCATACCTTGGTCGGCCCAGATGGGCCAACGATGCAAATCAAATTTTCTTTGTCCGCCAGGACTAGTTCATGTACAGGCGGGAGCATACTATGGTGGAGAGGTATCTTCCTGGGCACATTCAGCGCCAGTTCGACAAGCCTCGGGACTGGCCAGACAATGATTATGTGGCCATATTTTCCCACACCATGTCATAGGCTTCATGGGGTCGATACATTCCTGCTTCAAAGGTCATGGATAGCTTTAGATAGTTCGTGGCTCAGCCTTGGGTTTATGATTAGGGGCCTGCGGATCCAGGCATCACATAGGCATATAGAGACTGATTTTGGTCTCCCATACGATTGACAATTCTAGGAGAAGTCCCCACCCAGTGGAGGATGAGGGGCAAAGGGGGAGGATGAGGATGGAGAGATGGCACATGGCAGGATCAGCCAGTTAAGCCTCTAGTTCAACCAATTCAGCTAGGTCAGGCCGATGTACAGATGCAGGATCAGTAGTAGGTGCCAGCTAGGCAGCAGGAGTAGGCAAGTGTACCACCATGAGCTCGGGGTGAGGATCAGCCTTAGGTACAACCTCCACAAGCACAACCAGTAGGGAAATCAGATGCTAGAGACATACTAATAGCATAGCTACAGGGTCAGGTTCGGATCTTGACAGGGGAGAGAGATCAGGCTAGGACTAAGAGAGACCAGGCCAGGGCTGAGAGAGACCAGGACATTTTGTAGAGGTAGGCTGTAGAGCTACTGGTGGCCATAGGGATGGGCTGGCGACAGTAGTTGGAGAGCATGGTAGCCTCCTCCTCTCAAAGCACAGTGTCCATTTGGTCATATAGGGAGGTCGTCTAGGAGGCAGATTATTATAGCATGCATTATCATTAGACTATGCCTAGAGCAGAGTGGGCCCCAGACTACTCACAGCGGACAAGCCACAGACTAGGAGAGGGTCATGGGTGATCTGATTATTTTTTACTATGACAGTTACCCGATGATGATATATATGAGATGATGATTTTGATATGATGTGATGTGATGTTTATCATTTATTTATGCATTTTGTGGATGATTCTATTTCTATATTCTATGCAATGATGTTTATGATGTGATGCGATGGATGCATTTCTTTTTGATGATGTATGCATTATGACTAGATCTTTATATTATGTTGTTTTATTCATGATATGTAGATGGATTTATGTGATGTGTTATGTGAATGGATGATGATGATGGTTCCTATGATGATCTATGTATGCTGATGCAAATAATATGTGATTTGAAATGTAATATGCAAAATGATATGGGAATGATCTATGGTGTATACATGAAATGATATGTGAACCGTGCTTATAAAATGATTATGGATGGATGTATGTTTTGCATGCAATGGATTTTTATGTTCCTATTTATGCTTATAATGATGTGGAATGATTTATGCAATGAAATGTAAAAATGATTGTGATGCTATTTATGAGATGGATGGTTAATAGATGATATAATGTGGTGTAGATGCAATGGTTGTGTTTTATATGATATGTATTAATAGTGCAAATGAGATGGTTTTAAGATGCTTAGAATAAAAAATATATTATCCTAAACATGTTAAATGATAATGTAATGTATGTGATTCATTTACTGTGATGTGATGTAATCTATGAAATGATATGTTAATGAAAAGTGGTATGATGATGTTTTATGCAAAATGAACATAATGTGGGAGATGACTTTATGATGTTTATGTGATGTGAATATGCAATGGATTATCTATAATGCTTATGTACCTTATTATGTATGATTATGCAGTAGGTGGTAATGTGAAATGTTTATGAAATGTCTATGCAAATGAATGTTATGGGATGGTTTATGTAATGAATGTAATGTGATGGAAAACAATGGATGAAATGTAATGAGAAAGGGATGTGCTAATTTATGAAAAATGCTTATAATACCATGTTTATATGATGATAGAAATGCAATGCATATGTTTCCTATATGATATGTTTCTGAAATATGCTAATGATTTAGGGATGCAGGATCGATGACGATGATGATGATGATGATGATGATTATGATCAACTGTCATAGTACCTTGTTAGTGTGATGAGCAAGAAGGGATGAAAGAGAAAAATTCATTTCAACAAGACACAAGATGATGAACATGGAAATGATAATGATTACTTTCCAAGGAGTTGGGATTTTCAAAGGGCCAATTTTCTTATGTTTGATAACACATGTGGTACAATGCATCAAAGTATAGAGAACCAGGATGACACAGTACCCAATGTGATGAAATTTGACTTGACAAACAAATAGGAGTATTCTTGTTCACACCTGACATACAAAAACCTTCCTAGGATGCACTTTAGAATTTTTAAACATCTCAGACCAAAACACGGAAAGGTATAACCTATCAATGCAATAGTCAACAAGTTGCCCAAAACACCCTCCATACATACCTAACAAAGCAATTATTCACCAAGTTATATTACAAGAATGTCCAACAAGCACAATAGACAAAAGATAATGATCATTGCCCCATTCCTATTTCTCTAAATCCTCTATTCAAATATCATTGAGAGGTCCTTGGAATGAGCACAATAAGATAAGTCAAAAGACAAAGATAAAGTAAACAAACAAGCTGATGTTCTTCAATACCTCTAACCAAAAGGTGATGTGTTTTTAAGGATACAGACCGAAACTATTGCCAAAAGATAATGCCCATTGTAGGAAGGATACATCCTAGGAAATGTTAGTGGATGGTGGCATGTCATTTTGTTTATCCTAAGTTGTTTCAAATGATTGATATGGGACTGATTGGATGATAAGTTATTGACACAAAGAGTTGACCAATCTTGTTTATGTACTAACTTAGACTTGAGACTTGATGATTTGAGTTTTCACTTTTCTCGCACAAGACTTATTTCTAATTGTATTACCAAAGGTTGAGGATGAAAATCATTTATTATGAGTGATGTTATTACTGGTTCAAGTGAGATGAGACAGATGGATTTTTTCAAATATTTGGATGTTTTCAGAGTTTTGCAATGTTTTGAGGTTGTTTTTGGTATTTTTGAGATTTTTAAATGTTTTGATTTTTGGTTTTTTCAATGTTTTGGGGTTTTCTAAGATTTTGACCAAGAAACTAACCTAAAGACCTATCCTAGCCTTGCCTACGTTATACACGTAGAGACCATGTAGTTCGATTGACAACTTGATCAATTTACAGATGACGATATACATGATGAAATGTCAGTTTATTATGATGGACTCCTAAAGGACTGACCTAAGTGTCTCGAGGGATGATCAAAGATCAACCTTTCCTATGTTCAAGGCTTAGAGACCTGTAGTTTGACAAGACGGCTTTATTTTTTGATTTTTTGATTGACTTTTGACCTGTTTTTGGATTTTTTGATATGTTTTGAATGTTTTTGGATTTTGGTGATTTTTTGATGTTTTTGGATTTTAGAGTATACACAAATCCGATTTGATGATAGCATGCCCCTAGCGTGATGCAATAGATTACTCCAATAAAGGAAGGGTAAACTCACCTTGGGAATGGGCCGAGTAGTACTAGGAGGGAACATGATACGAACACAGGACCAAGCTATGGTACAGATGTGGGTGGATGAGTGATGGATGAATGCGATGGATGATAGAAAGTGTGATGGATGGATGATGTAGAACAAGCCATGAAGATCCTAGTGGATGGAAGGTTCTTATTTACACAAGGCACCTATTTTCCAGGTTTTCACAAAGGTACTTGTCCAAAGTGCCATCGAAGTGGTTTTCACTAGAGGACGATTTTTCTCTTTACTGTTTTTAATCATTTTTCTAATTTTTTGGATTGTTTTCTTTTTTGATTTTTTTTGTTGTTACCAAAATGCCTGTTTGCTAGGTTTTTACCAAAGTAACCATTTTTTCAAGACATTTTCTGATTTTTTTTTTTTTTGGTTCTATACCTTGAAAGATTAGGCATAAAACTTTTTGATGGGAGTTATTCATAGGCTCTTGCAGAGGTTCCCCTTTGGGTGTTGATAACTAATATTCCCTTAACTTATAACTTGTGATAATGAATGGTCCCAACCAATTGGGTTCAAATTTTCTTTTGTTGCTTGGGTTTGGGACATTCTTTTGATTCTCCTTTAGTACCAGTTCTCTAACTTGGAAATTCTTGGTTCTAATTTTCTTGTTATAGCTCCTCTTGAGTCTATTTTGATAGACTTTCAAATGATTTAAGGCAACTATATACTGCTCATCTAGTAGCTCCAGCTCATTTATTCTTGATACTCGATACTCTTCATCTGTGATGAGGTTTTGTAGTGATATTCTGAGTGATGAGAGTTCGATCTCAATGGGGAGTACTGCTTTTGATCCATAGACTAGGGAGAAAAGGTTGGCATCGGTGGGTGTGTGGATGTTGGTTTGGTAGGCCTAGAGGGAGGGATTGAGCTACAGATGCTAGTCACGACCTGCATCATTGACTATTTTCTTGAGGATTTTCAAAATGGTTTTATTAGTGGCTTCTACTTGGCCATTACCTTGGGGATAGCGCGGGGTGGAGAAGCAATGTTGGATTTTGAATTTTTCACATAAGTCACAGACATCCTAATTTTTGAATGGTGTCCCATTATCTAATATAATAGCTTGTGGGACACCGTAGCAGAAAATGAGATAGTTCAGGATGAACTTTGATATCTACTTCCTAGTTATATACGTCATGGGTATGGCTTCCACCCACTTAGTAAAGTACTTCGTGGCGGTTATGATGAACATGTGGCCATTAGATGAAGTGTGATTTTTCCAATGAGATCAAGTCCCCAATATGAAAAGGGCCATGGTGTGATGATGGGATGAAGTCCTTGAGCTGGAACATGGATGAGGTCCCCACGTTGCTGATAGTGCAGACACCTTTTGACATAGTCATGTGCTTCTCTTTCCATTGTGGGCCAATAATACCCCATCCTTAGAAATTTCTTGGCTATATTCATTCCACTTGAGTGTGAACCACATATACCATTATGTACCTTAGTTAGAGCAGTCAATGCCTCCTCAGTGTTTAAGCAGCGCAGTAAGGTTACTTCTATGCTCCTATGATATAGGGTATCTCCTAGGATGACAAATCGAGATGCCTTTTTGACAAAGGCTCATTTTAGAGTTGAAGGTAGGTTGGAAGGTATGAATCCTATTCAAAGGTATGTATAAATTTCATGGTACCAAGGATCACTGGGACCAACAATTTCACACACAAATTCTGATTCTGGTACCTCAAATGTGGGCATGAGAAGCTGCTCTATTAGGAATTCATATTTTGGAACATTATGGGGGATGTCCAGTAAGGATCCAATTGTTTCCATGGTGTCTGTTGCTCTATTGTTGGCTCTGGGTATCTGCTCAAATGTAATCTCGATGAAGGATTCTTTGAGAGTCCACCAATTTCTTGTATGGAGTAAGCCTGTCATCTTTAGTTTGGTACTCATCATTCACTTGGTTTATTATTAATTTGGAGTTTTCGTATACTTTGAGAGCTATAATGTTCCACTTCACTGCTATTCTGAGACATATGGTTAAAGCCTCGTATTCTGCAATGTTATTGGTGCAGGGAAATGCCAGTTTATAGGACCTTGGTATGCAGTCCCCTTGTGGGGTTATAAAGAAGACACTGGCTCCTAATCCATGATGTGTGTATGAGCCACCAAAGTAGAGTTTACAGTGGTCGGCTATGTTGAGATTGAAAATGGATTCGTCTGGAAACTCTGAGATGAGAGGATTCTCTAAATAGATTGGTTCTTTTGCAAGCTGATTTGTAATGACTTGGCCGTTGATTGCTTGATGCTCCACATATTCAATGTTGTATTCTGATAGTATCATCACCCATTTTTCCATTCTTCTAGTGAACATTTCCTTTGACAATAAGTACTTGAGAGGGTTGATTTTGGTGATGAGTCTTATTTTGTGTGCTAGCATGTAATGTCTAAATTTTTGTGATGCAAACACTACTGCTAGGAATGCTTTCTCAATGAATGCATAGTTTAGCTCATGCCCAACCATTGTTCTACTGATGTAATAGATGGCCCTTTCTATTCCATTTTTGTCATGCTGCGCTAGGAAGTTCCAAGGGCTATTGTTATTGCTGATACGTAGAGAATTAATGGTTTTCTTGGGATTGGTGGCATTAGGATTGGTGGTGTAAGTAGATATTCTTTGATTTTATTGAAGGATTCTTCACACTTGTTATCCCATTTGTATGCTACTCCCTTGTGAAGTAGGTGAGAGTATGGATTTTGTTTCTCTGTCAGCTATGCGATGAGCCTACGAATGGATTGAAGCCTACCTTGGAGACCTCTTAATTTATTTAATGTTTTTGGTGCCTCCATTTCAAGGATTGCTTTTACTTTTGTTGGATCTACCTCAATACCTCTCTTTGACACTATGTATCCTAGCAATTTTCCTAATTGTACACCGCAGACGCATTTCTTTGGGTTTAATCTAACCTTGTACTCCTCTAGCCTATCAAAAATGGCACTTAAAGTTGCTATGTGGTCCTTTCTCCTTCTGTACTTGGCTATAATGTCATCAACATAATCTTAAATTTTTTTATGGATCATGTCATGGAAGATTAAGGTCATGGCCCTTTGGTATGTTGCTCCTGCATTCTTTAAGCTGAATGGCATCATGTTCCAGCAGTAAGTCCCAAATGGACAAGTGAAGGTCATTTTGTGTTGGTCTTCTTTAGCAATCATTATCTAGTTATAACCTGAGAAACTATCCATCAAGGAAAGCATTTCATGTCCCGCCATCATGTCTACAATCATATCAATATTGGGCAATGAGAAATCATCTTTTAGACATGCTTTGTTCAAGTCCTTGAAGTCTGTGCAGATTCTGATGCCCCCATCGGGTTTTGAGACAAGAACCAAGTTTGACACCCATTCTGGATAATCTATTGGTCGAATGAATCCTGCATCTAATAGCTTCTTTAGTTCCATTTTTACCAGCAGGGCGATCTGAGGGTGCATTTTTCTAAGCTTTGTTTAACAGGATTTGCTTTTGGGTATAGTGCTAAGTGGTGAACCATGATTTATGGATCAAGTCCTGGCATGTCAACATAGCTCCATGCGAAGTTTATCTGTCTCTCTCTTAAGAAGGCTACTAGGAGCTCTTGTTCTTCTGATAGTAATGATTCTGCATAAAATGTGATGTGTGGAGTTTCCTCTGTTCGTAGGTTGACCGGATTGCATTTTTCTACTAGGACTGCTGGTTTTTCTTGATGAAGAGCTCTAAAAGGAAGATTGAATCCCCCATCCTCAGGTGCCTCGAAGAGGTTTTCTGGTCGGAGAGTGCCACAGTGGGGTTTTTCACTCAAGGACTTACATATGATTCTTAATTTCTCACTTTTGCAACTGAGGGATTCAATCGTTTCCCCATAATAGGCATGTGTATCTAGCTCAATTATGAACCCTTCTTTGTGATCCCCAAACAGAATGTTATCCCACAGTCCCATGAATTCTAAGAGCACCTCATCATTTTTGAATGTATCAAGAACAGGTGGTCCTCGTTGGTCGTAGTCGATGAGTTGGGGGTATACTAGGTAGATTTCATGATTTTGATGGTTTGTTTCAAAGGATAGGGTGCTAATCATGAAAAGAGTGGTATCTTCAAATAGCCTAGGTAATTTGGTCATGGAATCCTCACCATCACTACTACTACAGACGTCGGTTATATCAAATGTGAAGTTATCTATGACACAACCTATAGATATTGGTAAGCATAGTTCAACTACTGTTTGTTGAGGAGGATTTTTTACCTTTCTAATTAGAGGACCTTGGCCACGTATGGTTATACTCAAAGGGGTACATCCGAGGCCAAGAATTCCCATTCACGTCTCTGAAATGATAGGTATTATAAGCCCATTGTCATTTTTCCGAAGTCTTTGATTTATGTCATAGCCCATTGTGAGCATCATTTGCAGACCCTTGCTTCTATCATCCATTGGTAAATAAGCTATTGGTCTCTCATCTTGGTATAGCATATGAGATGGATCTACCTCAATAACCTCTTGTCCAAGATCTCCCCAACTTGTAAAGTTTGGATTGTCTTCAGGAGACGTTTGAGATGTGGAGGCTTCATTTACTTGTGGACATCCCTATGATCTAGGAGATTGTGGTAACTCTCCTATCACAAAATAATTTTTAGGGATCATGCAATTTCCAAAATCATTATCTTGGATGATTACCTTAATGTCAGAGATGGTGGGGATGGTGGGAGTGGTGGGTGTCTCTGTCGCAAAAGTGGATGTGAGAGTGGTGGGATCAATGTATGGTGTAGATGGGCCCTCATCATTTTTGGTACTTGGGGAATTTTATAGTACTTTGCTTCGAGGCTTTTGCAATAGTAAAATGGTTTAGGATCTCCATGGATGGTAACTTCTTTCCCTTCATTTGTGAATTTAACACACTGATGGAAAGTTGATACTACTGCTTGCATTGCATGAATCCATGGACGTCCTAGGAGGATGTTATATGGCAAGTCAAGGTTCAAGACCTGACAAGTGGTTTCCATGATGGATGGCCCTACTTGAATAGGGATTTTGATCGTGCCTTGGGACACTCTTTCTTGATCATCATATTCTCTTATTGTGATACCCTTTCCTTTTTTGATAGAATCCTCTAAGATTTTTAGTTGTTTGATGAGCTTGAGAGAACAAATATTCAAGCCTGCACCTACATCCACAAAGACCCTTTTGACTTTGCTTTTATGTACTAGGACTTCTAAGTCGAGTGCACGGTTATGAGATGGTTGGGCAGGAAAATCTTGGTTGGAGAATGTGAGGAGATTAGGGGTAATGATATTGCTGACCATAGCTTGGAATTGTTCTGCATCAAGATCTGCGGGGACAGTGGATGAAGCCAACGCTTCCTCAAGGATTTTCCTATGGTCATATGAGATTTTTAGTAAATCTATGATGGATATTTGCATTGGAATTCTTTTGAGCTAATCAAGGATGTTATACCCATTGGGGACAGATCTAGGTGTAGGGACTCTTTTTGGCTGGGATGATCCTGCTATGGTAACTTTGTTGCCTCTTGTGGTGACTCCACAATCGACATGGGCTCCTTTGATAGTGATGGTAGTGCAATATTCATCTAGAGATGCAATGACATGGTCATACACATGATTTACATTCTTGAAGGTTTCTTTCCCCTTATCCATGTTATTATTCCCTTTATTGCCATGGTTAGGCATTCGATTTGTGTATATCTTAAGGTTTTGGTTTCCTATTGGTTGTTCCACATTTATAATTCTTTGATTGATGAGATCTTGAATTATGTTTTTTAGCCTCATACAACTATTCGTGGTATGTCCTTTGATTTTATGGAAGTCACAAAGTTGATTCTCATTATACCAGGAAGGTTTCACATCCGGTTCTTGGTAATTCTTATAGATGGGAGCTTTGATGAGTTTTTTGTTTATCAGTTTCTTCATGATGACTTCAATTTGTTCCCCCAAAGCAATGTACTTTCACTTGGGGTAATTCTTTTTCTGTTGGGGTGGTCCCCTTTGATCATTGAGATTATTAATTGCTTGATTTTTGTTTGGTTGTTGTGTTGCTTGATGATTGTTTTGGTGTTGGATTTGGATTTTTGGTGTAGGTGTATTTTGTAAAGGGGCACTGATGACCACTTTGGCATTGACGACACCATCATTGGTAAAAATTTTGTTTCTTTCCCACGTGTGAGCTTTATCATTATAATTGGTGGGTTGGCAGTTGTTTTGTTGTTTGGGGTATGAAGTTGATCTCGCGGGTTGTGTCATAAGGGCTCATTCGATGCTGAGCACCTTGGACATGAATTGGTCATATGTGGTGATCCCTTGTACCTTGAGATGGAATTCCAATAGGCCATCAAGGTTGGATATGATGGTGTAAACTTGTTGTTCCTTGGGCATGGTCCATTTTCTCTAATTGGCCTTGGATCGCCATCGTTGTAGGAATGAATCGAATGATTCATTCTTACCTTGTTTCAGAGCTGGGAGTTCTTCTAGAATGACATCCATTGTGATATTGCATGCGTAGTTTTTAATGAATGCATCTATAATTTCTTGGAATGTTTTGATGCTTGTAGGTAGGTGAGAGAACCATACCATAGCGTGGCCAGCTAAAATCCTAGGAAATATCTGCATTAAATAAGTATCATCGTATGTGACTTCCATGTAATGAACCTAGAATTCCTTGATGTGATCTTCAGGGTTTCCCATCCCACAATATTTGTCAAACTTTGGTATCTCAAATCCTTTTGGGAATGGTTTCATCACAAGACTCCTGTCAAATGGATAGGGACACAAGTTGCTTGGTTTTTTTGTGGTTCGCCCTAATTGAAGACCGAGCACTTGTTGCGAGAGCAACCTGATTTGTGTCGTTACGTCATTTTGCGGATCAGGGGGTGGGATGAAGGTGTTCTGGGGTGTTCAATTGTGGGTTGGATGGGTGGGTTATTCGGTGTGTTGTTTGATGGTATTTGCACATTCTATTGAGCTAGGTATGCTTGCACTTACTACTATATAAACAACGCTTGTTGTTGGTCTTGTTGTTGTTTTGCTAGGATTTCCTGTTGTTGAGCTTGTTGTTGTGCTTGTTGTTGTTGTGCTAGGATTACATGTTGTTGAGCTTGTAGTTGTTCCAACAATGCTTGTTGTTGGGCTGCTAATTGGGTTGCTTCTTGCTGCTCTTGATATTGTTTTATTACTTGTTGTTATGTTTGTAGTTGTGCTACTTGTTTTTGTGCAAGAAACTGTGCTTGCGCTTGTGCTTGTTGTGCTTGATATTGGGCTTGTGTCACTTGTTGTTGCAATAGAATTTGGGCTTGGGCAGCCTTTCGTGCTTGTAATGCAGCTTGGGCTACTTGAGTGGCTTGTTGTTGTTGTTGCAATAAAGCTTGGGCTTGTGTGACCTGTTGTGCTTGATGTGCAATTTGGGCAGCTTGAGCATTTTGTGCTGCTTGTGCGGCTTGTTGGGAAGTTATTTGTGTGGCTTTTTTTCTTTTGCACTTGTAGGAATGCTTTTTGATAAGTGGCTTGGTGAGCAGCTTGCAATGCCATGCTGTATTGGTTTGATAAATTGAAATTTGGTGGTGGTGGGGGTGGTGGTGGATTCAAAATTGTGCTTGTGGTGGTGGTGAGCGGTGATGTCGTGTTGGTGGTTTGAGTGGTGGGTGGTTCTATCGATGTGGTTGGTCCTTGAGAGACCATGCTTTGAGATGTTAAGGGGGTGTTCGATGATGTTGTGATTGCTTGTGTAGTTGTCATTTGTTGTTGCGATATCGATGACAAGTTTTGAGAGTTTGGTGTGATTCTTTGATTGGTGTTTGGAATGTTGGTTTAATTTTGACTGATATTTGGTAAAGGTGGGAGTCCCAAGCCAAGTAGAGGTGTGGATAATGGTGGTAATGGTGGAAGAGGTGAAAATGTGAGGGGTGTGAGTTCTTGAGAAAATGATGTGGTGTCAAAAATGCCCCCAGGTCCGAGCATGTCACCTTCTTCTTGTGAATTTGTGAGGAGAGAAGTTTGAGGTGTTGTGTGAAAGGATGATGATGATGGATCATTAGGATTATGGAAAATGAGAGGGACATACTTATGTAATGGATTTTGGGGTATGTTTTGTTCCAAAATGGTATTTGCATCCAAGTCTTGATTGTTGACAAGGGGATGTGTTTGAATAGTATTAAGAAATGTATTTCCCTTACTAACATTGGGTTGGGTTGGAGCAAAGGATTTTGTGATTTGTGCAATGTTTTGAGTGATTCTTTGGGATGGGGGTGTAGATGAAATGGGGAGTGTGGATGAAATTTAGAGGCATGATCTCCAAAGATGGTTCCACTATAGAGCTCATGTCGAAATCAAAAGGTAATTTGGCCCCTTGTTTTGCTAGTTCGAGCATGTATAGTGAAGGGTTAAGCCTCACCATGATGTTGATGATCTGATGGTTTTTTGGATTTTGGAGCATTTCGGTTACTTCTTCATGCGACATCCCAAAGGTAAGGTCTTCCTCTTGAACTTCCTCTTGTGGATTTTGTGTCGATGAGATAGTCAAAGGATTGCTTGATTTGATAGGATTCATTTCAGAGTTCATTTGGCTTAGGTCACTTGAAGCGGGTGTTTCTTTGTTAGCTTCCATGTTCTTCTTGTATTGAGATCTAGTTTGAACCATAAAACAAGGATCAATTTTCAAGAATATGGGAGATGAATCTCTACTTCTTTGGATTGATCTTATTTTAGGCACAAAAGAGAATTTTTTTTGATATTTTGAGGATAAAAAGGTGATATGAGATGGATGATGTGGATGTTTAATCTTTTGATAAATCTTGAGGGGAATGGTAGAATTTTAGGACTTTTAGATATATTTTGGATTTTAATTTTGATTTTTTGAATTTCCCTTGACCTGATTGATTTTGGTTTGCTTTGATTTGAACAAATAGACCCTAAGATATTGGATGATTATCTAAGGGGTAGATTTTCTCAAAGGATGATAATTTGAATATGTGTATGGAGAAGGATGCATCTACCCACACCTATTCAAACAAGATGATAAAACAACCAAGGATATGAAGAAGGATGCATCTACATATACCTAGCTAAATAATATGGTTTGATAACTTTGACTAATCATATGCAAAAGGATGCATCTACACATACCTAGCCAAAGATAATTTGATAAAGATTTCAAGGATTTTGTCTCAAGGATTTGATGATTTTGATTTTTCCAAAAAACCTAGCATGAAGGATAGTTTCAATACTTTTCAAAAGATGATGGTGAGATGATTTTTGGTTTGATGTTTGAAGGATGGATGAAAAAGATTTTGGTTTATTTTGATCCTAGGATGAACCTAAAAAAGACACTTTATTTACCTAGACCTCAGTATTGAAGAACATGCAATGCTTCTATAGACCTTTATAACTAAGAAGTGGTTCAATTTGAGCATACATTTCCGGATTTTGAATCAAGGACTTTCATTTTGGGATTTGACCTTCTTGGAAATCATAAGGTTTCAACACATGTGAGAGTCCATTTTGTTATCTTTGTTTAGTGACTTTATTTTACCACAAGCACTTCTTTGATTAGGTTTTCCAAACTAGATGTCTAATGTCTTAATTTATTTGAATCCCACAGAGTATGTTATGTGGAAATTTGATGAATTCAAGGCAAGGGTTTACCTATTGTTTAACTTTAGTAGACAAATTGAGAGGTAATCCAAGTGTTTAGAAACCTCTAAGGATAGAATCCCAAGGGAAATAAATAACACATGAATTGGGTCAATTGTATTTGTCTCCTAAAGGGTTTGAAATTTTGATGATGATGTTTAAGTGTTTGTTTCCAGGATTTTTTCAAACAAGCAAAGCATTTTGTAACCAAGAATAAGTAAAACCCTATGGATATGGAAGATGATATTTGTTGAATCCCCACTTGGACAAGTCTAGCTATGCTTATCTTTAGCGAATGGTTAGATGCTTGACCCCACTGGCTCCCCTCCACGGAACTCACTTATACGGGGCATCCAAGCATCAACACCCATGAAACTCCCATGGCATGCTTTCTATTTCTACTAAAAGACCGTAAAAGTGTGGGGCGGCTTCAGAATGACCGTTCTTGCACCAACAAATAGATCAAGGATTTTGGCAATTCTAAAACATGGGTTTTAATTAGGACTTTTTGTTCATGGAGATTGACCCATACAGTGAGAGTCCATTTTCAGATCAATCTCATCGGAGCCAACCACATGATACTAACGTTTATTCCAATACCCACATTTATATCCCATTTGGAAATACTCTTGGTTTTAGAGTGTTATCGGTTGAGTTGTTCCCTTGGGTGAGTACTTTTTCCCCAAGGAAGGCCCTCTAAGATAAACAAAAGTGAATAAAGACAGTATTCGTAACTTGATCAATCTTTGTTTGCAACACAAAGAGAGAGAGAATGTACGCAATAATGCTCTACTCACACTCGCACAATGTTTTGTTCAATTTTAAGCCCAAAATTAAGTGTGGAGGTGATTACTTTATCTCAACCTAAGATCATAAAAAAGGAGTTTTGATTCTCAAGATCGCTATAAAGCATGAGAGAAGTGCATACATCCTTTTCGATGATGTTAGTTTAAGTAATCAATCACAAAGAAAAAGTTGCACATGTTCATTTTACCATTTCAAAGCAACTGTGAGTTTGTTTTAAAAACACCAAAGTAAGTGTGACAAATTTCCTTGTTCAATTTTTAATCCTAAAACAAACTCTAGTAGATTTGAGTCCTAATGTTCCTTTTAAGACTTTTGTAGGAAAAATTGAAAAGTTCTTTTTAAAGCCCAAATGAAATTAGTGGATCCTAAGCATGAAAATATGACAAATTTTCCTTAAGAGGACTAATGAATCCTTAAAAAGTGTTAAAAAAATGCTAAAGTGTTTAAAAACACTTATTTTTTATGAAATGACATCATCATGATTTTCTTCTTCTTCGTCTTTGATCGATTCAACCTACAATAAAAATTAGTTATATTCCTGATGGTGTAAAGTTCATGGAGGTTAAAATTCCAGTAGAAAATACAATGCTCTAGCATCATAGGTAGGCAAAATTGGTGAGAAAGGTTTAAAAACCTCGAAAAATAAAAACCTAGTTGAGGGGCTTGAAGATTGTAACCTCAAATTCAAGTTTTGTGAACATTGCATATATGGTAAACAACATCATGTTTCATTTTATTCTAGTCCTCACAAATCTTCTGGTTTACTTGATTATATTCATTCTGATGTTTTTGGTCTGGTGAATGTTCCTTCTTTGTCTAAATCAAGATACTATGTGTCGTTTATTGATGATTATTCAAGAAGAGCATTTGTATATTTTTTGAAAAGTAAATCAGAAGTGTTCAGTCAGTTTAAGGAATTTAAAAACCTTGTTGAAAATCAGACTGGTAGAAAAATAAAATGTTTAAGGACTCATAATGGCAGTCAGTTTTGTTTAGATGAATTTGAAAGGTACTGTAAGGATCATGGGGTTAAAAGACATAAGACTACACCTTACACTCTACAAAAAATGGAGTTTCTGAAAGGTTCAATAGGATAGTAATGGAAAGAGCACGAAGTATGTTGAGCAGTGCTAGCTTGGAGAAGTTCTGGGCTAAAGTAGTCTCTATAGTATGTTACCTGGTAAATCATTCTCCTAACTCTACTCTTGTTGAGAAGATGCCTTTGGAAGCATAGTTTGGAAAGAAGCCCTCCCTGAGACATATTCATGTCTTTGGCTATTAGGCATATGCATATGTGCCATTTGAAAAAAGATCTAAGTTGGAAAATAAAGCTATAAAGTGTATTTTTATTGGCTATAGTGCTGGCATAAAAGGATACAAGCTTTGGAATCCTGAGACTGAGAAGGTTTTGTATAGCAAAAGTGTTATCTTTCATGAGTGTAAGCCTTCTACACTAGATCCACAGTCAGAGAAGAAATTAGAAAATGAAAAGGATGTAGCAGAAATTCCTTCGACACTAGATAAAGAGGAATTGAAAAATCAAAATGTACCTGATACTGAGGAAAGCTCAAGTAGCTCTAAAAGTTCTGAAGAAGATGAAGAACCACCTCAGCCTCAGTCTGTGAAGAGGTCAACTCTTGAAAGAAAGCAACCTGATAGGTATGGGTTTTCTTTAATAGAGTCTACTTGTGCCTATACTTTAATTTCTAGCACTGATGAACCTAGGACTATGAAAGAGGCATTTAAAATGTCTGATTCAAACTCTTGGTTGGAAGCCATGAATGAAGAGATGGCATCATTAGAAAAGAATGATACCTAGAGTTTGGTGCCATTGCATAAAGGCAGAAAAGCTGTGGGCTGCAAATGAGTATTTAAAAAGAAAATTGGTTTGGATGGCAATGTAGAAAAATATAAAGCGAGGTTGGTTGCAAAAGGTTATTCCCAGGTAGAGGGAATTGATTATGGAGAAATCTTTTCTCCTGTAGCTAAGCTGACATCTATTAGATTTATTTTGTCACTTGCAGCAACGTATGACTTAAAAATTGAACAGATGGATGTGAAGACAACATTTCTTCATGTTGATCTTGAAGAAGAAATTTATATGTCCCAGCTGGAGCACTTTTTGGAAAAAGGTAAGGAAAGATTGGTTTGCAAGTTGAAAAAATCTCTGTATGGGTTAAAACAGTCTCCTAGAATATGGTACCAGAAATTTGACACTTTTGTTTTGTCATTGGGATTTGTAAGATCAAAATGTGATCATTGTGTATATTACAAAGCTGAAAGTGATCAAGTCCTTATTATTGCTCTCTATGTTGATGATATGTTGTTCATAGGCAATAGTAAGCTAATGATTTTTTATCTTAAGTCTCAGTTGTCTACAAAGTTCAAAATGAAAGATCTTGGTGCAGCAAGGTATTTTCTAGGAATGGAAATAACCAGGGACAAGAAAAATAGAAAACTTTGGCTTAGTCAAATTAAGTACATCATGACTGTTGTAGAGAGATTTTGTATGACTGATTGCAAGCAGCTAGTTGTTCCAGTTTTGTAGGGAACGAAGCTATCTGTTGAAGACTGTCCAAAATATCCTACTGAGATGGAGGACATGACCAGTGTACTGTATGCTAGTGTGGTTGGCAGCCTTATGTATGCAATGGTATGTACAAGGCCAAACATTTCCCAAGTAGTGGGAGTTCTTAGTCATTTTATGGCTAATCTTGGAAGGAAACATTGAGATGTTGTGAAGAGAGTGTTTAGATATCTGAAGGGCACTTCAGACTATGCTTTGTGTTACCATGGAAACTTGGTTGAATCATAGAAAACTCTCAACATTCAAGGTTATGTGGATTCTAATTGGGCAGGGGACATTAACAACAGAAGATCCACCAATGGATATGTTTTCATGATGAATGGTGGTGCAGTGAGTTGGATGAGCAAGTGGCAAGCTATAGTCACTTTGTCCACTACAGAGGCAGAATACATGGCAGCTACACATGCCTGTAAAGAAGCAATCTAGTTAAAACTTTTGTATTCTAACATTGGTTTTGATGTAGAAAAAATTACTATTTACTGTGATAGTCAGAGTGCTATATGTTTGGCAAAGAATCCTACTTTCCATGCCAGGACGAAACATATAGATGTACAGTATAATTTTGTAAGGGATATGGTGGAGGATGGGAAGGTCTCTTTGCAGAAAGTGGATACTTTGGAAAATGTTGCAAATGCATTGACGAAGCCTGTGAGCACAGACAAATACAGGTGGTGTGCCAGTTTGATGGGCCTCTTGGCCCATGAATTTCAGTAGCTTATTATGCTCTGAAGTTTTCAGTAAGGTCTTCATCAAGTGGGAGATTGTTGGAATATTTTCCTCAATCAATACTGACATGTAACTCCTAGAGGGAAAAGTCACTATGACATTAATCATGTATGGCCAACTAGTTGTTCTGAATTCTCTTGAAATGTTCATATCACTGAGACAAAGTAGATGTCTTGTTGAATGATGTTATCACTATGACTAGAAGAATTCATTGTGACCTTTTGTCAAGTAGGAGACCTCTGGCCGATAGTGTTGTTTCTTATCGGGTGTCAGGGAGACTCACAATGACTGGGGTCTTTGGGGTGACTTGATCGCTCGGTATGAAGTCCCAGCGACTAAAGGGAGTCTCACTAATAGATCATCGGGCTAACACAAGGGCTTCGGTAAGATGTCCCAATGAGAATGGAAGCTCACACCTATGAGGATATAAATGGAGTCATCGGAGTAGCTCAAGGCAATCAGTATGAGGTCTTGGTGAAGGTCAAATGTCTTGCCAACTCGGTAAGACATGAGCGCTCGGTGAAAGGTCTCGACGAAAGACAAAAGTCTTTCCGACTCGGTAAGACTTGGTTGCTCTATGTGAGGTCTCAGCGAAAGATGAATGTCTTGCCGACTGGTTATTGGAGCACTCAGTATGAATTAGGATCTCGATATGAAGTCCTGGCGAAAGCGATGAGTCTCACTGACTGGTGGATGCCTCGGAACAACCTGAAGACTTAGTGGGAGGTCTTGGCGAGAGTGAAATGTTTTTCCAACAGTATGACTCTTCGGTGTGACTTAGGATATCGATATGTGGTCTCACCAAAGAGCGATAGTTTTTCCAAAAGGAAAATTGAAGTTGATCCAACTTGTGAGCTAGGTAAAACGTCTTGCCGATGGAGAAAATCTTGTTGATAGAAATGCAATGGATGTCGATGGATTCGGTATGACTCATGGCATTCACTATAATGTCTTGCCGACTGTTGGGACTTATGCTGATATTGATATGAAGACTTTATGGCATCAGGGAGACACGGTTAGTGTCTCACCGACATTCCAGCAAAGTTGAATGTTTCCTTTGACTGTTTGACTTTTCTATGTGGCATCTCGTGGACCAATCAGAGGAAGCAAATTCAAATGGTTGCTAGTTAGATTTTTGTAATAGCTATGATGTTGGAGCTAAACTGTCTACAAGGAAAAATCTATAATGGGATGGAAACATTCTATGATGGGTAATGGAAGATAAAGATGAATAGAAGGTAGAAATTAGGATGTGATAAGATTTAAAGGAGAGCATTTTGAGTTTGGAAAGGATGATCAGATTTGTTGAGAGTTTTTCTATAAGAGATTGAACAATGAATGAAGCTACTGTGAACTGATACTAGAGAGTTGTATCTCTGCATTGTATGTAATTGTTTGTTACTGTAATACAAAGAGATTTAGCTTGGTGTGGTGGGTTTTTTTCTTGAAAGGGCTTCCCACGTAAATTTGTTGTTCATTTTATTTGAGTATCTTCTTTGTTTCTATAAATCTTTCATGTGTATCTTAATTGGATTGTAATTTGAAAATTAAAAGTACTGTCTTCTACTTCCCTATGGTTTTGACGTTAGGAAAGTTGCTTCTGCACCTCTGCTTTCCTTACAGAATGTACCCAGGATCCTTGAGGAATTGCATGATTTCCATAGGCCAAAAGGGAGGAAGCCATAATTAAAAGTTTTCCATAATTGGGGTGACATTATCCCATACCCATTCAGCACTGTTTTGAGAGTATACAATTTTCAATGAACCCCCCATATACTGCCATACAATGTGCCACCAAGAGTGGGGTTTGCAAAATCTATGTGGAAAATAGGTTGTATCCATGAGGACAACCTCACTAGGAGGGGTAAGGGAACATTTTTCCCTGATTATACAATGGTGTCTAATTTTTCCTTTTCAAAAGGAGGCTGGGTGCATTTTGAGAAATTCTTTGATGATTACCATTTGAGGTGTGGTCCAAAGTGGCAGCATGATCCTAAGGGTTTCTTTTCCCTTTTTAGACAAAGAATAAAGGCTGGAAATTTTTTTGATGAGTTCAACTTTCTTGAGGATTTGATCATAAATGAATTTGATCTAAATATGTAGGAGTTGAACAAGGAGAAATGGATAGCTTATGATAAGCTTTTAGATATTGTATAGAAGATGGATTTGAAGTATAATCCATTATTGGAGTTCAATCCATACCATAAGAAGATTGACTTTCTAATGGAGAACTTCAAGGAAATTATGGGCACATTGAGGACCAAAAAGATAAATTTAGAATTGAGTTTGGGTGTATAGGAACAAGGTGCCAGGCCAACTGAAACAAGGCCAGCATACCAGCCTACAAAAAGGTGGCATATTTACAAGAGGAAAAAGGATGATAGTAGTGATGAAGAGGAAGTGGATAGAAAAGGAAAGAAAATAATGAAGTTTCCTTCAGAACTAGGTCCAAAATTCAAAGTGCCTAGGGCAATTAAAATCATTGATTTAGAATCATTACCAGAAGACAATCCCTCATCACCACCTTTCGAGCCAAGCCCTAAAAGATAAAGAATTCATCAACCACAGGAGGATCTAATGGATGAAATTATTGTTACTAATCAAGAGATGTAGGTTGGTATGCCTTCCCCTCCTAGACCAGCTGAATTGGTTCTATCTGATTTAGATATGAAAGGAAAAAGTGTATAAGATGCAAGAATGGAAGCATGTAAGGAGTTTCTAAATGATAATACATTTGTAAAAACTCATGTATTCTTGCAATTGGTATGGAGGATGAAATTTGAAGAATATCAAGAGAAATTTAAGAAGAGAAGAGAGCTAAGGCTTGACAGGTCAAACCAAGATAATGATGAGGAGGTAAAAGTTGAATTCATGGAGGAATTTAAGATCATCACTCCTGAAGAGGGAAGAAGACTGGTGAGTCAGGCTGGTGTGTTGATTCTACCTAAATGGGACATTGCAGATGCTATAGCATTTAATGCAATTTTAAATTCCAAGCATCCTTTGCAAGACTCTAAAGAAGAAGTCAAGGTAGCATTGCAAGATTCTGCCTTCAGTGAAGAATATGAAACTTTAGCAATTTGGGCATTGGCCCCTCAAGGAAGAAATCCAAATGTTACAGATATTAATCCAAATTTTAGAGGAGGATTAATAATAAAGAGAGCTTCAGAGACCTCAACCACTGAGGCCACTAATTTGACTATTAATGTGGCCAAATTGGCCCAAAAGATTGCTGAAAGGGAGGAGGCTGAAATGAAGAGCCTAATGGAGAAGTATAATCTTTTGATTGAGGAATATAACAAGATGCAATAGAGGAATGTTGAGTTGCAGACTGAGGTGGAAAGGTTTAGGTATAAATAGATTGGGGAGACATCAAGTGCTCCAAGGACCAGTACATTACCTTCAGTAGCAGGGTCAGTGCCTTCTGCTTCTCCAATTTTTTCCACACCAGGGTCTCCTAGTCAGAATCTTTCTCTCACCCCTTCTTTAGAAAAAATTGATGAAGAAATAGATTGCTCTATTGATCCTACAAAGAAGCAACTCTTGCAAAGAATTGATGAATTGCATACATCATTGAAGGTAAGTGAGGAGGGATCTCTTTCAAAGCAAAAGGAGATTGTTACTACTGTCTTGAGGCATTTAAATGAAAGGGTTGATAGTAAATTGCTATCTATACATTCTTTATATTCTTTGTTGTTAGATGCAATAAATAATATTGATAGGGATCAGGAAGTAGTGATACCATTGATTGAAAATTGGATTCCTAGGGCTAGTGATTTGGATGTCATGTATTTAAGGCTTCAAGGTTTGATACAAATAATAGGCCTCAATCATTAAAGCCTACTCAAGTGTTGGTTAAATCATTGCAAGGTTTTTAAACCCTACTAGATGATTTGAGTAGGAAGATCAGGGAATTGGTGAAGAATTTTAATGATTGGGGTAACACATTGTTACCAGATATAATTGATGAGCAGGGGAAAATCAGGTCACTCTAGCAGTGGCAAGATCAAGCAAGTGAAGTCATCAATGACCAAATTAAACTAATTTGTGATGACTCAGATTATGACTTGATGAGTTGTATGGATAAAATAATTAGTACCTGCTCATTTTTGGAAGCTTTTGAAAGAGATGCAAATTAGGTAGTGGTAAAATACACACCTTCTAATGCCAAGGTGAATGAGGTGATTAGTTTTGACTGGCTGACTAATGAAGAATACCAGAAATGGGTAACTAAATATTTGACTGAGGAAGAGTAAAAGGAATGGACTACTAACAGGTGGTAAATCGGATGTTGTGGTTACAACGGTTTCCATTTTGCTTTGATGGCATTCTCAGTGCGGGTTTCTTGTGGTTTTTTGTTGTTGCATCAACTTTTCTCAGCTGACATGATGAACAAGAATATTCTCCAAGGTGATGGTTGTTGTAAAAAATTTTGGAATATCACTAGGTGTGAATTGGCTGGTGACATGTGTACTTTCTGGCCTGATGCTTGTTTTCTCCTTCATTTTCTATAAGAAGGATTTCAAGGCCTAGAAGTACGGGTTAGCAAGTTAGATAATTTTTGGTCAAGTCAAGGTGAAGTTGCATAGAAAATTGTAAAGTCTGATGGTTTTAGAGAGAAATACAATTTAGGTTCTGAGTTATTCTGTAATCAATTTTGAATTCATGGAGATTTAATGTTGTATAACAGTACTAGCATTTGAGTTGAAATAATAAATTCAAACTCATGTCTCTCCACTATACATGCATATCCAAATTTTGAATAACATGACTAAGGGTTGTTTCATTCATCTCACTATTGTGGTGTGTATAATCTTTATTTTAGCTTTAATTCAAGGAATTAATTAAAATGTTTGAATGGGATTATAGGTGGCTATGTTCTATATAAGGATTTGATAAGTAGTATTGGGTGAGAATGCATACTGATGAAATTGTAATGCAATATTGTCGAGGATCTTATATGTTATGTATTAAATATGTCATAAACCTTTAGATGCTTATGAATTTGACTCTTGCAATGGATATATGGCACTGATCTAAGTTGTACTTATTTGTGTAGTTCAATAATTGTTTTTCTTTGCCTAGAGCTTGCTACAAATTGCAAATTAATCACTATATTTTACTATAGATTTTTTTGTAGTTATCTCATGCTCCACATAGTTGATATTATCGGTGAACAACCAATTTTATTCGATATTATCCTATTGTGTTGAGCTATTCAATGGGATTATCTGTTATGGGTTAATGTTGTTTATGATATTGGTGCAGAGGTTGTAAACACATTAAGGGATCACCCTCCTGGGTCTTGTAAATCCCAAATTATAGGAGGCTTTTTAAAGTCCTCGTCAGTTGATTACAGTCCTTTGAGCTGCCCTTGATTGGAATTGGAAATACCATAGGTAGATTAGAAGACCAACCTAGTTACAGTGTAAAAAACAAACCAACACCATCTACCTTTAACCCTAAACCCTAAACCATTAACCCTTAAACTCTAAACCCTTAAACCCTCTACCCTCTATCTCTCTTCCACTCTCTCCCTCCCTCCCTCTGTCTCTCTCAAGTCTCACCCTCCTACCCCATCTCCTTTTCTCAAGTCTCTCTCTCACTCACTCAATCTTATCTCCCTCCCCCCTACCCTTAACCCTCTACCCTTTATATCTCTCCCTCTCCCTCCATCTCTCTCTCACTGAATCCATTTATCTCTCTCCCCTCTACCTGTTGGTTGTTTTTATTATAACCATGTTGGTCTTCTAATTTACCTATGGAATTTCCAATTCCAATCAAAGGAAGCTTGAAGAACCTAGACCAACTAACGAGGATTTTAAAGACCTCCTACACTTTGGGCTCTGCAAGACTCGGCAGAGTGATCCCTTAATGCATTTACAACCTCTGCACCATTATCATAAAAAACATTAACAACAACAGATAATCTCATTTAATAGCTCAAAATAATAGCATAATACTGAATAGAATTGGTTGTTCATCAATAATATCAACTATTTGGAGCATGACATAACTACAACATATTCCACAGTGTAAAATAGTCAGTGATTTGCAATTTCTAGCAAGTGCTAGGTAAAGACAAACAAAATACTAAACCATACAAATTAGTACAACTTACATCAGTGCCATATATCCATTGATGGATTCAAATTCATAAACATCTAAGGTTTTATGACAGATTTAACACATAACATATAAGATCCTTGAGAACATTGCTTTACAATTTCATCAACGTGTATTCTAACCCAATACTACTTATCAAATCTTTATACAAAACATATCCACCGACAATTCCCATTTAAGATGTTTTGAATTCTTTGTGATACCAAAAGTAGAATAATAGTTGCTTTATTTCAATCAAACCATGGAAGTAGATGTCATGGCCGCCATTAAAGCTTACTCATGCACTCCACAAATGGATCTAATTGCATTTGATGCAGATTCAAATATTAGTCATCCATCCTTCACCTTGGTGAGATCATCAGATGGCTGCCTTCAATGCAAAATGACATAGTCTCCATCGTGGAAATAATGGGCCCACCATACTACTCGTTGCCAAGGAGATCCACATGGCATCCGCCCGTGATATCACAATCAATAAAGACCTCACAACTTTTGATCATGTGATGGTGGGAAACCATGGATCTCAACCATCGGAAATCCTATTAGTTCAACACAATTGCCAACCTTGTTATTAACCATTGAGCACCTTTCTACCAAGATTATAACATATTCGTTGATTTAAAACACGTGCATCTTATAAGTGCTTTAGTAACCCGCGGCATAATGTATTAAAGACACATCAAAGTATTTATCATTCCTTTGGCTTCACCGGATGGGACACGTGGCGCTCGCCCGTGATATCACGATCAACAAAGATAGTGTGGTGGGGTCATCGCAGGATGGCGGGGAACAACTGAGATCACATGACAATTGATCTATGGCCATGTGAACTTGCCCCTCTGCAAAATAAAAAAATTTATTAGGGGAGAGGGCATAGTAGTCATGCGGGGTGCAAAATAAAAAAAATTATTAGGGGAGAGGGTGCACTCAATCATGATGATAATACATAGTCTTACCACATATTTATACTATATATTGTAAATCAACAGTCCAAATGTAAATAAAGAAAAACCAAATGTTGATAAAAAAATGGACCCATACTTGAACACGTGAGAACCTCTAAATGTTATATGAAGAAAACATAAATACATTCATGAAGAAGTGAAATAAGTATTTTTTTGTTTCAAATAAAATATCACAACTCTCCACTATAAGTATATCATTTAAGAAATAAAATGCTCATTTAATAAAATAAGACACTCATTTAAACAAGTATTGTTATTATAGTGAAAAAATAATGTTATTATGTGTACAACAATTGGGGTAGCAATGTACAAGCATTGGATAATTTTATATTAATAGTGTGTCCTATCACAAATATAAAAGGTGAGCACAATAAATAACATGTATTTTCCCATTAAATGTGAAGGATTTTCAAAAAGAATTAGTGTTCAACTATTGGTCCATTTTTGTTCAATATAAGTTGTATTTTAAATAATTATGTGTTGTTTTTATAACAACAAATAGATTTTTTGTGTTCAACTATTAGTCCATATGTGTTGAATATAAAAGGTAGAGATATCAAATATTTATGGTTATCAATAAGTATTTGGTCCACTTAGGTTGTATATTAATTTTAATTTAAATAAAAATATCATATTCTACAAGCAACAAATGATATTTTTTTGGTTCAACTATTGGGGGTTCCATGATTAAGTTTTGGTCAAACCTTTAAAAAGTATAATTTTAGACACTTCTCAAAAGATTTGTCGATGTGGCGAGCTGCATGATGAGTCGTGCCTCCAAACCTTAGTTATAGATAAATAAGAGACCAGTCTACATTTCAAAATAAAAATGAAGGTTCTATGATATTCCAGTCAATTGCTACATGATGAGAAAGTTAACTTGCATGACTACTAGGCCCTCTCCCCTAAAGGAATAAGGACATCACTAGGGATGACAAACAATGACATAAGTTGTTTTCACAATGACAAACAATGACATAAGTTGTTTTAGGACAAACAAAAGACTTAGGAAAAATAAATTCAGGCGAAGGAAATAAAACGATAAAACAAAAGGGGGCCCAGCCTAGATGAAGTGATGGGGCTTAAGTCGTTTTAAAACCTTCCCAAAAAGTAACAGCCAAATAGATCCCATCCAAGGTGTAAGATGAACACTAGGGTTTTACATGAAGATGAAGGTAGAACACCATCCTTAGGCTTTTCCCAAACACCATAGATGACCAGAGACACAAGGCAGGATAAAATAGAACACAGAGAACAAAACTTTGAAGTTCCATCACTACCCATAACCCTAAACCCTAAACCATTAACCCTTAACCTTAAACCCCAAACCCTTAAACCTCTACCTCTCTCTTTCTCAAGTCTCTCCCTCCTACCCCCTCTCCCCCTCTCTCTCTCTCTCTCTCACTCCATCTATCTCTCCCTCTCCCTAAACCCTTAACCCTTAAACTCTAAACCCTTAAACCCTCTACCCTCTACCCCTTATCTCTCTCCCACTCCCTCCCTCTTTCCCTTTCTCTCTTAAGTCTCATCCTCCTACCCCCTCTCCCTTTCTCAGGTCTCTCTCTCTCTCTCACTCTTATCACCCTCCCCTCTACCCTTAACCTTCTACCTTCTACCCTCTACCCTTAATCCTCTACTCTCTATCTCTCTCCCACTCTCTCCCTCTCTCTCTCACTAAATCCATTTATCTCTCTCCCCTCTACCCATAACCCTTAACCCTTAAACCCTCTACTCTCTCTCTCTCAAGTCTCCTCCCTCCTACCTCTCTCTCCCTCTCTTAGGTTTCTCTCTCTCTCTCACTCTCTATCTCTCTCCTCTCTACCCTTAACCCTAAACCTGAAACCCTTAACCCTTAAACCCTCTACCCTCTACCCTCTCTCTCTCTCAAGTCTCTCCCTCCTACCCCCTCTCCCTCTCTTACGTCTCTCTCTATCTCTCTCACTTACTCTATGTGTCTCCCCTCTTCCCTAGAAACCCTAAACCCTTAAACCCTAAACACTTAAACCCTCTACCCTCTACCCTTAACCCTTTCTCCCTCTATCTATCTACCACTCCCTCCCTCCCTCTCTCTCTGAAGTTTCTCTATCCTAGCACCACTCCCTCTCTCAGGTCTCTCTCACTCTCCCCTTCCTCCCCTCTTCCCCTCTCCCTTCCCCATCCCTCTCTCTCTCTCTCTCTCTCTCTCTCTCTCTCTCTCTCTCTCTCTCTCTCTCTCTCTCCTAAGTCTCCACTCTACTCCTAGCCCTCTACCCTTAACCCTTAAATCCTTAAATCTTCTACCCTATCTTTCTCTCTCTCCCTCTCTCAAGACTCTCCCTCTATCCCCCTCCTCTCTCTCTCTCTCTCTCACTCTCTCTATCTCTCTACCTTTAACCCTAAACCCTAAACCATTAACCCTAAACCCTATTAACCCTTAAACTCTAAATCCTTAACCCTCTACCCTCTATCTCTCTCCCACTCCCTCCCTCCCTCCCTCTCTCTCTCAAGTCTCACCCTCCTAACCCCTCTCCCTCTCTCAAGTCTCTCTCACTCACTCTTATCTCCCTCCCCTCTACCCTCTATCTCTCTCCCACTCCCTCCATCTCTCTCTCACTAAATCCCTCTATCTCTCTCCCCTCTACCTGTTGGTTTTTTTACTGTAACAGGTTTGTCTTCTAATTTACCTATGGAATTTCCAATTCCAATCAAGGGCAACTCGAAGGACCTGGACCAACTAATGAGGATTTTAAAGACCTCCTACACTTTGGACTCTGCAAGACCCTGGGAGGGTGATCCCTTAATGTGTTTACAACCTCTGCACCATTATCGTAAACAACATTAACAATAACAGATAATCTCATTTAATAGCTCAACATAATAGCATAATACTAAATAGAATTGGTTGTTCATCAAATATCAACTATTTGGAGCATTAGATAACTACAACACATTCCACAGTGTAAAATAGTCATTGATTTTCAATTTCTAGCAAGTGCTAGGTAAAGACAAACAAAATACTAAACCATAAAAATTAGTACAACTTACATCAGTGCCATATATCCATTGAGGGAGTCAAATTCATAAACATCTAAGGGTTTGTGATAGATTTAACACATAACATATAAGATCCTTGAGAACATTTCTTGACAATTTCATCAACATGTATTCTAACCCAATACTACTTATCAAATCCTTATACAAAACATATCCACCTACAATCCCATTCAAGCATTTTAATTAATTCCTTGAATTAAATCCAAAATAGAAATCATACACACCACAAGAGTGAGATGAACGAGACAACCCTTGATTATCTTATTCAAAATTCAGATATGCATGTACAATGGAGAGACATGAGTTTGAATTAATCATTTCAATTCAAATGCTAGTACTGTCATAAAACATCAAATCCCCGTAAAATCAAAAGCTACTACAGAATGACTCAAAACCTAAATTGCATTTTTGTTAAAACCATCAAACTTTACAATTTTCTCTGCAACTCTACCTAGACTCAATCAAAAAATATCTAACTTGCTAACACATACTTCTAGCCTTGAAATCCTTCTTATAGAAAATCAAGGAGCAAACAAGCATCGGGCCAGAAAGTACCTCTCATTTCACATGCTTTTCTTCACAAAACTCTTGAGGACATCAGCTATACCTTCTTTATTTCTCATCCTACACCCTATTCATGCATCCTACAATTACAACAGTATCCATGGGGCCTCTTACACAAGCTACAGTAATCACAAAAGTGTAAGAGCCCCTTTATATCATGTTTGGACTACAAAACCCTCAAAATAGGGTAACTAGGCTGTATGCAAAGAAATGAAGCTTTCTAACTCAAATCAATGCCTTAAGCCCTTAAATCATATTCAAATCAAAGCTAACACATATCTTCATGACCTAGAATTGATTTCACATCAAAATATGGCTGCATGTGACCGTATAGTGCTGCATAATAGGAAAAATACATAAATTTTGAAGAAAAATACAGATTTTTGAATGTCAAGAGCTTGTATTTTAAATCCTCAACCATCAACAACCATTACAATGATCACTTTATGCCTTTTAAAGGCCTTTACATGTCAACCACTGAACAACCACCTCTACAACTGACTTTTTAATTTTTTATGATCACATGAAACATAAAACACACTAATTTCAAGGTTGTTAACATCACTATTGAAATGTTTTAATTTTTTGACCTTTCAAACATTAAAAAGTACATCATTAAATTAATTATATAATGGCATAAAAATTAAAAAAATCATGAATTAATTATGTAACCACATAAGTCAAATATAATTCTATCAAGAAATTAATATCAAATAGATAATATAATCGCATAACTCATACATTTCAATGTCATTGATCTTCTTCTTCATCCAACTCTTTCTCTGTATCATCCGATTTAGATTCGACATTGTAAGGATTGGTCATATCATCATTATCATCATTGATATCAGTTTTGATAATGTCATCATCCACATGGATATCATCTTCATGAACATTAACTCCTACATCGTCATGATCTAGTTCCTCCTCTTCGACATATTCATCAGGGACATCATCAACTAACTGTTGATCTTGATCATCATCTACATAATCTTCTAGTTCTTTGATATATTCTTCTTCCACCACGTTATACTTTACCCTGGAGCCTTCCTCTTGGATCATGTCTAACAACAAATGACCAACTCGGTTTACTTGGAACCTCTAAGTAAAATACCTACTCACATTGGCTTGGAAGAACATAGGGCTCATTTCCAGTTCGCTCGATCAACCTTGTATTAACCATGGTAAATCCATTATCATGTTCAATAACAGTTCTCTCAAGCTCATTTTCATTCAATCATAGCCTGTACCATAGGATGATAAACAAAATTAATCTGAAGGACTTAAAGTCACACTCAAGTATATCATCCAAAATCCCATAGTATCGATTTTCTGAGACTTTTGGATGTATGTCACTTCTAGATGAAATATTAGTCACCTAAAAGACTGCAGTTATACCAAAATCACAAGTTTTCTTCATATCATCCAACATTTTGATTCAAAATTTATGACCATTGCACCACATAGCCTTGTGGTGTTTCACCTACAATATGTCTAACATGTAAAAATTATTGCAATATCGTCAACTGATAAACATATTTATTCTTGACCAAATGTATGCAAAGAAAATAATCTCAACATATATATACATCAATATAATTGAAAATAATTAAATAATATGGGTGATTAATATATTTATATGTACCTTTTTATCTCTTAAACCATATGGTAAATCAATTTCCCTTTGTGTAACATTGGAATCTCCATTACGATGAGCTTCTTTAGCCAATGAAGCCACACCTTCCCATGTTAATGCGCGACCAGATTTTTGACATCATTCAATCCATACCATCATCCAATCAAAATTGTTTGCGACATACAAATGTAGTGCATCCCACTTTCGACCAACTGTATCAAAAAAATTGAAATTCACAAACGATGTATAATTAGTTAAATACCACAGTATATGACCTTAATTTATAATTGATGTATATTGAAGATTTAAAAATAAATAAGTACAATATACATAAAAACCATATGCAAAATGTATTCCAATTAATCTCCATGACCATCTTATAATTACCTCTCACTTTCCTCAATCTACCTTTCCCCATCAGGTACTCCCCTTTGAATTTGTTAATGGAGTTGGGATCCCAAATGTGATCTACATGTATCTTTGCTGCAAAATTAGGAAGATGTTCACTAATGTACACCATGGTCTGGTATACCATATATCCCTCCACCATAGAACCCTCAGGATGTGCTCTTTGTCTAACCAAAGCCATCAAAAATTCCAAGTGCCTCTTAACCATCCAAATTGACCTTGTGTGTACAGGTCCACACAATTCAATCTCCTCAACTTAGTGTATGAGGTAGTGTTCTTGTGCATTGAAAAATGTCAAAGGTAGACACTTTTGCATTTCACACATTAGACGAGGAATTTTTCTCTTCTAATAATTTATATCTTCTTTATGGATTTCTTTAGATGATAGCCATCTACAAGTGATTCAAGGTGCAAATATATTAATGAGATTTAACAAAAATATACAGTATATTACATAACAAGTAAAAAAAATGGCAATTATAAGATGTATACAATGAATTGAACAAATATCGCTACTTACCTCATGTTTCCAAGATCATATATAACTTTCTTGACATTGTTGTCAAAGTTGTCTGGGAGAGATAGAGGTAGAATGTACTGCAACAATTATAAAATGATATTTTCATTATTTTTCCAAAAGCAGTAAACACAATACACTGAAAAGTACATGCATTATATAAGTGTATATAATATACCAGAATAATTACCTTAATGAAGGTATGCCAATCATGTGTTTTCATCCCTAGCCCAAATTCACCTTTCTTTGTTATTATATTGTTTATGTTTGCAACAAATCTTGTGAGAAATAAAATTTTTCGTATGACTTCTTTTATAGCATTGCTTTGTTGCTCTATTAATAACCAAGGAAGGGCACTTATATTAATTTGGTCTCCATCGCTATTTAATTGAATGACATTTTTCATTGCATGATTGGCTTCCTGAATGTCACTACAAATTTTGACATTGTTTTCTTTGTCATGCCTTCCGTCCAATATTTTCCATAATGTTTATGTTATATTCTTTTCGATATGCATTGTATCAAAAAAATGCACAATTTGTAGCTGCTCATAGTAGGGAAACCTACTAAATTGTCTAGGATAACTTTTCAGTCCCTATGGAAGCTGGCCATTAATGCCTTGACGACCTTCATGAAGCATGTGGAAGCTGGCCATTAATGCCTTGACGACCTTCATGAAGCATATAAGTTAAAAAAATTAACAATGACAATCATTGTCAATTACAACATGAGTAAACACAACATAATATAAAAATATAAATTCAAAACATATCATATATGATAGATAAATAATTTGATCTGATGTATAAACTTGATGATTAATTCTATTATTTTCCAACTTCCATAGGCGAGGTGTTATTCTTTGTGGTTTTGATGTAGTCTCCTCTTTCCCATTGAAAAGATTTTTTTCACTAGTTCGATACTTATGATTTCTATGGAGGAAGTGTCTATACTCATCAAACACCTGCTTTCCTAAACTTGTTGAACGACGAGATTTCATCTTTGGACCAAAAATTGGACATGCAAATTTTCCCTTTGTTTGAAGACCTGGAAGATCATATATAATTGGATTAAATATACATCAATTTTTATAATTATAAATAATGAAATAGATTATTTTAAAAACATGCATGATATCTACTTCATCAAATTAAGTATTGTTAAAGTGCAGTTGAATGTTATAACATACCACAAAAATGTGTTAGCCCTGGGGCATCATGAATTGTCCATACAAGCATTGCATGGAATTGAAATTGTCTTTGTCCTATTGGTCTAGAGACATCATACATAGTGACGCCATTCCATAAATTTAGTAACTCGTCGATAAGAGGCTCGATATATACAATCATATCTTTAACTTGGTACTTACCTAGTTGAATAATGAACATAAACATTACATAATTATTATAACCATTTTACTGCAATATATATAAATTAATGTACATGACTTTGAATGAAAAAAATATAAGTCGGGTATGTGCAGGATCATAGTGGGCCAAAAAGTGGCAATAAGGAAAACAACACGTCTTTCATCGACCGAAAAACATGAAAAGAACGTGTTGACTTTTTTTAGGCTCGGGTGTCACCATACCAAATACCAAACCTAGTTTTACAAATTGGATATCCGATTTGCAAAAAACACATATAAAAAAACTCAATCGTTGTTTTTAAGTTATTTCACAGTGAACAACCCACGAGCGCACAGTGAATTGATTCTTCACATAACGGATAACTGATTTGGCAAAAATCCAATTTGAAAAGGTAAGTTTTTTTATTTTTATTTGATTTGATTCAATTTTGATTTAGATTTGAATAATTTCATATGGTTTTTTGTGAAATTTTTTTAAAAATAGGGTTTTTGATTGAATTTTTGTGAAAAAATTGAGTTTAGAATGGATTTTGATAAAAAAATGAATGTTTTTTGTGGATTTTTTTTCACAATAGGGTTTTTGATTGAATTTTTATGAAAAAATTGAATTTAGAATGGATTTTGATAAAAAAAATGAATGTTTTTTGTGGATTTTTTTTCAAAATAGGGTTTTTGATTGAATTTTTATGAAACAATTGAGTTTAGAATGGATTTTGATAAAAAAAAATGAATTTTTTATGGATTTTGATTTAAAAATAGTGTTTCTTATGTGTTTGTATTAAAAATTAGAGAATTTTATAGATTTTTGTTAAAAAGTAGGGTTTTTTTTGGATTTTTTTTAAAAACTAGGGTATTTTTATAATATTTTCATTTATATTGTCTAATTTTAATTAGATTAATTATTTTTTAACTTTAATCAGGCATTATGGCTACCGAGAATGAGAATGCACAAATTCCATTAGTTGAGAATCAAAATGCAGAAATGCCAAATGCTCCACCACCTCCGCAGCCATCAATTGAAGACTTAATTCATGAAAAATTGGAGCAATTGAGGGGAATTTGTCATGTTTATAAGAAAATCCCTTGATTATCCCTTATGTCAACCAAATTGACAAGAATAATTACAAATGTAGAAACCCTTTCCACCCAACATAATGCCTTTCATTCATGGCAAGAAACCATGAGATAATATTATGCATGTGGATTTTCTTATGATGATGTGAAAGATCTCCAAATTAAAAAATCCCAAATAGCCTCTTTATTTATTAACCCCAGCACTGCTTTGCCAGTTAATGTTAACAAACCAAAACTTTCTATAAAATGGTGCACGCATAGGGGCATAGTAGATAACTTTTGGGATCGTTGGTGTATGGTTTTTGATAAACCACCCAACAATAATCTTGATGTACCTTTTTACTTTATTAAAAAATTATATGTTGAGTTTTTGTTAGGGCATCATGTGAATTACTTTGACATTAAACCCTTCAAGGGCGTTGGTGGAGGTATGCCCCAGGATAGGCTAGGGGCAGCTAGAGTAGTCAAGCACCCACATGTTCTCCATCCTCCCCTTCCTCCGCCACATCTAGTACAACATCCAGATATTATGGAGGATGCAGACACACAAACTATCCAGGCCATTCACTCTTTGAGTGGTCTTTTGGATTCCCATGCTTCTTCAGTAGCTCAGCCACAGTCTGGTGATCTTGGCGATGGATCCAGTGCCGCTGCATCATCCTCCTCGGGTCCACATATTTGCAATACGTGCCAGAAAATATGCTTGGGTCCTATTGTATAGCCCCCTAAGTAGCCATTAGACACTTTTGATTATGACATCTAGGATATGGAGATTATATAAGATCACACACAGGAGAGTGGAGCACACCCTACATAGTCCTCTCCTGCTAGAGAGGTGGACATTGGATAGTTACATAGGTAACATTTAAGGTGTAAATTCATAACCTACATTTTTTTTAAAATGAATATTAATAAGAGATAGTATCAAGTACTAATATTTATTTACATGGTCTATTTAACAGTTAATGTCTGAGGAGGAGCTCACATGGGTGACTGATAGCACCCTTAGGGCCATTTCATTTGGCCTTGAGATGCACACAGTATGTATTTTCACACTCACTCATTTACATTTTTTTAGTGTATACTTGCTTGTCATTTGAATTGTCATTAATGAAATTATATATTAACTTATATATTTATCTTATTCTCTACTTGTAGAAAACACCTAGTGCGAGTGAGGTGCGATGCTCTCTAGACTATGGATGCACAGTGTTAGATAAGGGAAAGGTAATTGAACTCAAATTTGATTGAATTAAGATTTATAAGATATTTTATTGATTATGCATACATTGACATAGCGTAGTTTCATATGTACTTTTCATTTTTATGTACATGTGGTTGTGAGCTATACATCATTTTTGATAAGTGCCACAACACCTGAAGGAGTAGGTATTCGAACACCTGAAGGAGGAGGTGTTGAAACACCTAAAGGAGATACATAAAAAGATCAGCCTAAAGAGGTATGTGTTTATTTTATTTTGTGCTTGGTAAATATATTCTTATTACTAACAATTCTATGCTAACTAGGATCAATTTCATGTTTTTGTTCACATAAATAGATTGACGTTACAAAAGTTGGTTTGGTTAGTTCTTTGAGAGGGGTATATTCTAGGACTCCTGACCCTTCGAAGAGACGTATATTTTAGGTAATCAAGATTTCAATTTTAGAGTTTAATTATAATTCAATGTGTATTGATTTTTATGTTAATTATTCAATTTTAAATTATATAGTATAACTAATCTCAATTGTGGTTTGACTTTTTCTTGTGCAGCTACCTTCAGAGCCAACGAGTGCTTCAAAGAGGCTCCATTTTGATGATCCACTAGTAGTTTAGGATGAGATAGACATTTTGGCATGTAAATTTTGAATAGATACTAAGATGGAATATGCCACATATTGTAAAACTTTGTTTGAGTTGGCATTGATTCCATTTTTGTATATGGACATACACTTGATTATTGGATAATTTGATATATATATATATAGAAGTTGACAATCAGAATTTAATTTCCTCCTCATGTGCATGATTAAACTCTTTGAAAATTTAATCAAGTGAGCAATGGTTAAATATCAATGTACAATAGCATAAAAAGAATGGTTAAATATTATGTAGTTTATATTCATATTGTTGATTACATTGCATTGCACATCTTTCAAACTCAAATCATTACTTCACATTGCATAAGTAACAACTAGATGCTGATGGATGAAAAAATTTCAATAACAATATAGTTTTTACAAAGTCAACCTAAGCAGTTATGCAATTACTTCACATTACATAACTAATAACTAGGAGCAGCTATCAATTGCATTAGTTTTTCATGGAATTCTATGAGACCACATTTCTTTGAGGAAACTTGGCAAAACACTCACAAAAAATGAAAAGAAAGCACTCAAACAAACTTTAAAGGGGTCTCAGGCCTGCTGCCCCCTCATTCCACATGCTTGTTGACAGTCCTTTTGGCACAATCAACATGCAAATAGACTATTGCTATCTTGTTTCTCCTGAAAGAGAAAGATGATCACATGGATACGTTAGCTCCCAAGGTCTTTATAGTTGGGTCTCAATTGTGTTGATGTCCCTCAGTGGTCAATGTAATAGTAATGTTCAAGGGGCCTATTGGTGTTGAGCTTTTGGACTATTCTGGGGTTAAACACAAATTTAAATCTACTCTAACAAGGGTTTTTAAAGATATAAAAAAATATGGATCAAGGTTTTGGGACAGAAAAGAATGATACTTCATCCAAATTAACTAGACCTGACACCTTCCAAGGAATCCCTAACTAAAACTGCAGAACAAAGTCAACTTGTGACTAACACATAGTTTCATTCATTCAGAGTGCTGGTTTCAACAACAAATTGCAAGTTACCATTCAAACAAAACATAAAATCAAACCTCATCCCTTGAAAGCTTGACAAATCAAATGATTAACTTAAGAAAAACACCATTCTGGAACACAACATGAAGTAGATTAAGATCTGGTTGCTTCTACTGTCAGTGAGATAGATAAGCAACATTTACAAATCTGGCACAATCACCAGTGTACAGAAAATATGTGGCTCCAAATTGTTTCCATTTACACTAAGAAAACTGAAAGATATATTAGTCTTCTACTGAATCTAACTCCTAGCTACGAGTTCTATTCTACAAGTCCTCTTTCTACTACTTTCTAAACCTACAAAGTTTTTCAAACTTTACAAAGAGGCAAGAATGCTTTATATACAAAATGCAACAAAAAGAATGTGTTGTCCCTCTGTATTAGGGTTTACAAAATATCTGTAGACTGCAGGAGAGTCATCTCTTAGATATTTTGAAGAAAGTCAGTTGTGCATTCAATGTGAATCCTCATTGTCCATGTTGATGAAAGATTTCTGGGAAAGATCTATAGATCTTTTGCTACTGTAGCATTAACTCTTTTGTCTCTGTGTCCATCTTTGAACTCTCTTGCAGTCTACCTTGAATGCTCAGAATATCATCATTAATAATAATATGCCCCTGTCATTGGTCACTATAGCTGTCCCTGTGAGTCACAATTCCTTTCCTCATTTGGCTTCCTTCATGTTCCAGACCCTCTGCACATTGACCATCTTTTGGAAGCACCATCGGGCCTCATTAGACCTTTGCATTATCACTCGAGCCGATCCATCACCTTTTGATCTCAGAAAGAATCCATCTAGTTTGTATTCTATTGGTCTTCCACAGGGGTGGTCAATTGATCAAACTGTCGCAGGTCAGCCCTCTTAGCTCCTACTGATTGGTTAGACATTCACCACGCCAGATTCTCGGGTAGTCAAAAGTGATCCCTATTGAATCACATGTTGTTGACACTTATCATGTCTCCCTGATGCGATTTTGTCTTCTAACAGTTATCGACATAGCATGGACCAATCTGTGAGACACTTCGGTGAGCTACAGAAGTCATACCTAGCTCATCCTATATCGGCAAGACCCCATCGGGTCGGCGAGACTTCATGGCGATGTCTTCTTTTTCTCCCTGAGCTCAAGCTTATCAGCCAAACTTTCCATAGTTGGGGAGACCTCTTATCGATCTCCTTTTTTTTTCTTATCGGGCTCCTTCTATTTTGGCCAGACCCCATCAGGTCGGTGAGACCTTTCATCGAAGCCCCCTCTTTTGTTTGGAGTCTCCCTAAATTCCTCTTGTTGACCTTCTTGTGCCAACTTCTCTTTTTGTTTCGGCATGACCTTCATGAGTCGATGAGACATTACACGAAGTCCCATATCCTTTGGCAAGCTCATCTTGTATCAGTAGGACAACATTCCTTTGGCAAGACCACATGGTGAAGTCCTTCTTCTATTGGTGATCCCATTTCTTTATGTCAGGGAGACATCATCGGGTCGGCAAGACATCTTACTGAACCCACTCCATTTGTTCAGAGTCTCCCCGAGTTCCTTCAGTTTCCCTGAGCTTGGACTTTTTGGTGTGACCTCATGTCGGTGAGACTTCTCGCTGAGAGTGTTATCTTTTGGTGATCTCCTACTATTTCGGGAAGACATCGCTCGGTCACCAAGACCTAATAGCGATCCCAGATCACTACGCCGATGCCTCTTTTGTCACTATGATCTCACCCCTTCAGCCAGACATCATGTCGAAGGTTTTATCCTTTGCCTAACCTTTCTTTTCATTTGGGGCCTCCTCTTTCAGGCAGACCTCTCTTTTAGTCACGCCGAAATGAAATCTTTTGTTTCACATGTGTTGGCATAACGTCCTCTTGTCGAGGAGACTTCCTGTAGATACCCTATGCCTTGGCCAAAAAATCTCCACATGCTCACTTTTGGTCATGATGACAATCTCATCCTCTCACTGATGAAGCAATATGTCAGTGAGACTTTATGGGTCAGAAAGACTGCCAGACCTCACTGCGATAGACCTCCTCTTGTGCTTTGTCGGTGAGACTTGAAGACTTCACTGAGACATCTCCCCGCTACAAAGGCCTCTCACTGAAAGGCATATCTTTTTTGGTGGTCGGTGAGACATGAAGCCTTCGGCAATACTTCTTGGTGAAGAGAAAACCTCCCCATGATGTATGGATCCCTTTACCGCTAGTCGGTGAGACATTGAGATCTCGCCGAGACCTTTCTCCGAAGGAAACTCCTCATGCCGAAGGGAAACTCCCAATCACTAGGATGATCACCTTTGTCCTACTGATAGATGCCTGCATATAAATCCCGATCGCTATGACACCCCGGAGGTCTTGCCGATAGGCAACACATACGTATCTTATCCAAATGCACTGATAGTTAGGAAGACATCTGCAAGGTCTTGCTGACTTTCTTCTTAGAGGAAAATTATGACCAACTGAACTGAATAATGCATTTCAACTGAGATCCCTTGGCAAATATCATCATGTGTGTGATTTAATCCTACAAAACAGAGTCCCCATTAGTCCTTAGAAGCACATAAGATACATTATAATGGAATCAACTAATGCTTATAATTATTTCATTGAATACTTAACAAGAAGGGAACCAACTTAAGCTGAGACAAAACCAAAATTAAATCAGGAAAAAAGACAAACTCGGGAAGAAACAAAAGAACCCCAAGAGCAAAGCAAATAACAAAGGCAAAGAAACCAGAAAGAGAAAGGGGGACCCATTTTATTCTAGAATAAAATGGGGTGGTTATGCAAGGCATAACAATGCTATGAATCCATTTACATGCAGTGTAGGGGCTGAACAATGGAGAAAACATTTAAAAATAATATATATAGATGTGCAGCCTAGAAGCATGAATTACGATTAGAATATCACATAACATCATATAAACAAAAAAAACACTATAAACTTGAATGTCATTTAAAACATGCATGATAAATATTCATTGTTGAAACTTGAATTGTGGTGGCTTGATATACAAAGTCTATTGATGCTAGGGTTCAATTTGTATGATATTGAAAAAATAAGACAAATGAGTAGAGTTATTAGCATTCTTCAAAAATCATAAGAATTATTTTACTACACTCAAGAGTTATCAGATGTCTTCTTGCAGTCTCAAAAGTTATTTTGTATCATTTTTAAATTGGTACTTGAGAGTGGTACCTTAATATAGGTCCACAATACAAAACCCGGTTTACCTGTGTAGTGTAATAGTGGCATAAGAAGATTTTTCTTTGAAAGGAAAAATGAAAGCTCAGCCTCATGGAATGAAAATGCTTGTTTTCAAAACAAATGAATAAGAATGAGGTAGTTAAGGTGTTTGAATTGATTTATAGGTTGCTTTTAGGGTCACTTTTAGGGTAGTTAAGGTGTTTGAAGTGATTTAGAGGTCGCTTTTAGAGAAGAAAGATGTTGAAGAGTACATCAAGTCAGTGAGAACCGAAGTGTAATGTGTTTTAGTTTTTGGTACTCCTTTGTTTCTCAGCAGATGTGTGATAAATTCTTAGTTCAATGATGTTGAACAATTTTTGAAAAAATAAAGTTGTGTCACAGTCTGCATTCAATCCAACAAGCAAAAATGAAATCTCAGCCTCTTGGAATGAAAATGATTGTTTGCAAAACAAATGAATAAGAATGAGATAGTTAAGGTGTTTGAAGTTATTTAGAGGTCACTTTTAGGGTGGAAGGCTTAAAACTCCATTTTAAATGCACAAAAAAGAATGAAATTACTTCAAACCAAGTTTGTGAAGAAGTTAACTATGTTGCCCACTAGTTTCCCTTAAGAGTCCAAAGTGCTAAAAAGAAACAACATTTGAAGGTCTATTTCTTAGAGACTATGATGCTTACAGACTCTCTATCTGAGGCTATGGGATTGTGTTGGGACCATCTACAAAAACATCTCTCATTTTTTGCTATCTCAGAGGCGTTTTCTTGTGCGATGAATTTTAAGTGGAGGGAAAAGTTGCTAGATGCAAGCAGTGTAAAGTTTCAAAGTGGTGCAACTTTCATTCTGCAACTCGTACGACCAAACGGATTCTTCCAACACATCCGTATGTGTACATTTACACTAGGGATGGTCCTCTCTTGCACCCAAATATGCCGAATCACTCTGAGCTACATTGGACTGGCGATTTCCCTTAAGAGTCCAAAGTGCTAAAAGTAAGCAATCTTTGAAGGGATATTTCTTGAAGAATGTGATGCTTATAGACTCTCCGTCTAAGGCTATGGGATCATGTTGTGACCATCTACAAAAACTTCTCTTGTTTTTTTCTATCTCGAAGGTGTTTTCCTATGGTGATGACTTTTTAGTGGAGGGAAAAGTTGTCAGATACAAGCAGTGTAAAGTTGCAAAGTGGTGCAACTTTCATTCTGCAACTCGTACGACCAAACAGACTGTTCCAAAATGTCTGGATGGGTACATTTATGCTAGGGATGGTCCTCTCTTGCACCCAAATACGCTAACTCACTTCGAGCTACATTGGACTAGAAATTTCCCTTAAGAGTCCAAAGTGCTAAAAGGCAGCAATCTTTGAAGGTCTATTTCTTAGAGACCATGATGCTTATAGAATCTTTGTCTTAGGCTATGGTATCATGTTGGGACCATCTACAAAAACCTCTCTTGATTTTTGATATCTTGAAGGCGTTTTCCTGTGGTGATGACTTTTCAGTGGAGGGAAAAGTTTCCAAATGCAAGCAGTGTAAAGTTGCAAAGTGGTGCAACTTTAATTCTGCAACTCGTACGACCAAATAGACTATTACAACACATCTGAATGGGTACTTTTACACTAGGGATGGTCCTCTCTTGCACCCAAATACGTCGAATCACTCTGAGCTACATTGGACCGACGATTTCCCTTAAGAGTCCAAAGTGCTAAAAGACAGCTATCTTTCAAGGGCTATTTCTCAAAGACCGTGATTCTTACAGAATCTTCATCTAAGGCTATGGGATTTTGTTGGGACCATCTACAAAAACCTCTCTCAGTTTTTGCTATCTTGAAGGTGTTTTCCTGTGCTGATGACTTTTCAGTGGAGGGAAAAGTTGCTAGATGCAAGTAGTGTAAAGTTGCAAAGTGGTGCAACTTTCATTCCGCAACTTGTACGACCAAACAGACTGTTCCAACATGTCTAGATGGGTACATTTACGCTAGGTATGGTCCTCTCTTGCACCCAAATATGCCGAATCACTCCGAGCTACATTGGACCGACGATTTCCCTTAAGAGTCCAAGGTGCTAAAAGGCAACAATCTTTCAAGGGCTATTTCTTGAAGACTGTGATGCTTACAGACTCTTCATCTAAGGCTATGGGATAGTGTTGGGACCATCTAAAAAAACCTCTCTTCGTTTTTTCTATCTCGAAGGAATTTTCTTATGGTGATGACTTTTTCAGTGGAGGGAAAAATTGCTAGATGCAAGCAATGTAAAGTTGCAAAGTGGTGCAACTTTCATTCCGCAACTCGTATGACCAAACAGACTATTCCAACACATTTGGATGGGTACTTTTATGCTAGGGATGGTTCTCTCTTGTACCCAAATACGAAGAATCACTGTGAGCTACATTGGACTGACGATTTCCCTTAAGAGTCTAAAGTGCTAAAAGGAAGCAATCTTTGAAGGGCTATTTCTCAGAGACCGTGATGCTTATAGAATATTTTTCTAAGGCTATGGGATCATGTTGGGACCATCTACAAAAATCTCTCTCAGTTTTTGCTATCTCGAAGGTGTTTTCCTGTGGTGATGAATTTTCAGTGGAGGGAAAAGTTGCCAGATGCAAGCAGTGTAAAGTTGTAAAGTGGTGCAACTTTCATTCTGCAACTCATACAGCCAAATAGACTATTCCAACACATCTGGATGGGTACGTTTATGCTAGGGATGGTCCTCTCTTGCACCCAAATTTTCCGAATCACTCCGAGCTATATTGGACCGAGTAAAATTAGGTGAAAAATTGATGCAAACACAAGGGCACAATCACAAATTCTTTGCAACCTACCTATTTGAGGCATCTAACAAGATTATTCTGACCTATTTGGATAGTCTAAAACTCTCTTAAAACTTGACAAGCAACTAAATACACATTTCCCTCTTTAACCCCCTTAAACCCTTATAATAGTGAGAAACTAGTTTTTGTCCAATTACTCCACAATCTTCCAAAACACTAGATGAACATATGACTGATTCAAACACCCATATCCAAGTTACACAACATATATGAGAAACAACATAGATTCCTTTCGACCAGCGTTGACTTCCTATACATTCACCCTTCAACAAGCTACTCAATTAGCCCAAAAATGCAAAGCAACATACCTTCAAACACCACACAAACCCCTGAAACCTTGGGGAAAAAAATAAATTGCCAAGAAAACAAATATTCTACAATTGGATTCCATTAGTACAGACCTGTAACCATCAAATCAAAAAACCCTTGTTTTTAGTGTAATTCTTGAGGGTTTATTGGATGTAGAACTTCCACAACCTTTCAGACTCTTCCACCACCTTAGAAACCTTTATTTAGGCCCCAATATGCTTAGAAAACAAAGAAACTTCTAGTATCTTAGAGATTTTTGCAAACCCTAGGGTAAAAACTCTATTTTCAAGTGAAAAAAAACCACCATTTTTAGACCTTAAACTCTTCATTTTATTTCAAAACTCAGTTCTCCACACCTTCCACTCTTAAAATAACATCAAGACATGTAATAATATTTCTACATAAAGTTTTTATACAAAAATGCTTGAATGGCTTGTGCACAAGCAGAAAACATAAGAAAAACAATAAAATATGAACTGAGCAATTGAAACTTTACTGATTCAAAGAAAAAAAATCCTTCAACCAAACCTGTTTCGAGCCCTTGAAGGCCTTAAGTACACCTTCATAACCCATGAAACCTCCATATAATTCCTCCAATTTACAAAGCAATGGGAAGATAAAACCATGTAAGTGGTTTCCCCAAACTATTTGCCACCAAAACCATTCTTGATAGTTTAAAACCATGAACCACCCCAACATGTAATTATGATAGCACTCAAGATAGAATCCATGAATAGATAATGTATTTGACCAATAACTCATCAAGAGCACAAATTCCCAAAACTAGCCCTCCACTATGAACATATCAACTAAGTAGGAACCCATAACATGATGGAAAGATGATCCACTTCTCCCAATGTAACTCCCAAACATTACATGTGAGAGATGGTCAATTTCATTGATGGCAACGATTGTGTGACTCCCATTGATGACCCTCTTTATTCAATGCCATTACAACAATATCCCAAACATTCCAAAGAATACTAATGAAAACAATATTTCCCTCAACACCTCATGATCATTCAAGTACTCATTCTAACAATACAAAAGATTTACACATCAAATTGCAAGTGAATATAATTTACTATATCTTAACATAAAAAATGGAAAACCTAATAGAAAAATGTATCATCAAATTATGCCAAACATGTGTTTAGTCAACTCAAAGTGGGTGAATGACACCACTTAGCCAAAAGTTTGAATTTTGAATTTTAAAATGAAAGGGAATAGGTTTGTGACCATGAGGTCACCCTTGCAATTGAAGAAGTGTCCTAGAATGGGTTAATAGTTAAATCTAAGTGGCTAACAATCAATTCCAGGTGGCTAATGGATAAATGAGGGCATACCCATTGGTGAATGTGATAAATGGGAAAATAAGGTAAATGTATAGATGTGTGTGAATAAGAATAGGATAGGGCTAATTGTATAGTGATTTAAGTATGCAAATTGATAAAAGGCTAGAGAGATGAGCTTGAATTTAGATGTTGAGTCACTACGTACATGTATCAAGACATTTCTTCAAAATAGACACAAAATTGTGTGGGAAATGACATTGTATGCACAAATTTTATTGTTACAATTACACACATATTTATTTACAAATGCTTTGCATATAGATTAAATTTACTTCAAAATTAATACCTATTAATACTTCTTTAAGAAAACATGATTATGTATTCTCTAATAAAACTTTCACTATAACAAGACTTCTTGCAATTACTTCAATTGTAGCATACATAATTTCATATTGCACCTATCAATGCGCCCATTACATCTTCACTTGTGAATGCTAGTATATGTATGTCTCTTCAAAAAACATAGATGGGTTAAGCTCTCTCCTTACTCTGAGTAAGAGGTAGTAGGGGAGAGGACTAGATAGTATTACAAAACCTAGTTCAAACGAGCATACCGACAGGAAAGAACCAGGAAGAAAACCTTCGGTTGTAGCTCAATTAAGTACAAAAATAGACCCCTTTACAAAACCTATGAGTTTCCAAAATATAGACCCCTTTACATTTTAAACATACCCTTTATACAATTCCAGAAATTTGACCCATATTTCAAAAAACATCACTAGGTATAGATTATGCCCATAAACAATTATGACCACTTTACATTGTTTCCAATTTGAGAATTCAAATTTTACAAAATTTTCCTATTAGAGGCATTCAGGGCACAATCTTCAACAATAGTAGTATGTTCACGTTCTGGACTGACAACCACCTATACAAACCATCAAGGTAGCTTAGAATAACCAATCTATATTATTCTAAATGACACAAAATATGATGAGATGGTAATGCAAACTATAAAAGACGCTTAGAATAACCAATCTATATTGTTGTAATCTATTGCATACCTCTTCGAAAGGATCAGAGCTGGCTATTGTTGCAGTAGGTCCATGATCAATCGTGCCAAGAATATCGCAAAAGTGGGAAAATGAGAAATCTATATTGTCACAATTGAAAAGATGCTTAGACTAACATATCTATATTAATCTAAACAACCTGAGTGATGATGAGTTGGTGATGCAAACTATAAAAGACACATACCTCTTCGAAAGGATCAACAACTTAACATTTGTTGCTATAACAAGGTGTGAATACATGAGAATGGTTTTTTGTTTCTTGTAGTCTTCAAATTTAGGTATGCCATTCTTTCTAATCATGTATGTTCACAACCAAGTTCCTGCAACCACAACTGAACCTATAGGATACATGAAACCATCATCATCTTCCATCAATTGTGTTAGTTTATGCTTTACCCACACACATCAAGCCAACCAATAGTCTGATCTCTCTTCATTCCCCTGTGGTGCAACAACTACAAAAATATGTCCTAGCTGTAGTAGATCTGAAAGCAGGTCGTAATCAACTAAACTTTCCATTATGTCATTTGTCATGGATATTGTTTGAGATAAAGGAGTTAGATACTATGGTACCCATGTATCCACCCACTCACTTGACTCGCATTGATCCCACTCTCACTGAATACAACTTTGACAAAAACAAGCCAACTCTCATGTCTAAATGGTCCATGTGCCTGCATCTGAGCTTCGAAATGAATGCATCTTTGAAGAATCTTTGATTGTATGACAATCCAATCTGCCTCCCATTGTACCCTCCTCAACAAACCAAAAGAATCTATGCACTGTTGAATCAAGTGTCCCTCCCTATGACAATGTTGAACTACACCAATCAACTATGGGTGTGTGGAAGAAATTGAGTCCACTCTTTGGCCAAAAAGTGGAAGTGTTTTCCCTGATTTTCATAATTTGACACATTTGACCTTAAAATTTGAAGCACTTAGAGATGGAATCTTAAAAAAATTCACTAATCATAAAATGTAGTATTTGGAGTCTAGTTTCCAAATATGTAATTTATTTCAATACCCAGATTGTAAAAATTGAATTTCAATAGGTGTTTCTAAAAACCACTGTTTATAAGTCACTTTTTTTACCATACCATGCACGTGTAAGACATCCATATTTTGACCTAAATTATCATATTTTTCTAAATCCTTTTGGGAAAATATTTGTGACTCACTGAAGCTTGTTTTTTAATTTTTTTTGTAATTTTTTATTGAATTTTTTTTATTAAATCTTTATTAGGCATATTTGTCGTTTTGAAAAATCATCGTGTACGACATGCATAAGATGACCTAAACTTATCATTTTTTGATTTTTTTAAACCTAAAAAGAATTGTCTCAAGTTTGTTCTCGCGGCACTGCTTGTCAAAATGTTATGTTGATCAAAAAGTTATTAAAATACTAAAACCCGGGATAATTCAAGCTTATGGACTAGTTTCATTAGAAATTATATGAAAAATAGAAAAATAATCAAATTATTAAAAAAAATTATATATTTGAATTTGGTAATCGCTCATCTATAATGGTTTTTAATTTCTCAGAAAAATTCTGTAAATAGGTCTTCAAACATATGTCCAAAGTCACTATTTTCCTGTGACATTAACAGGACCTTCAAGTTGCAGGTCAAACCAAGTCCAAAGCTTAGGTTCGAGTCCCCAAGCCATTTCCCGAACCAAAAAACAAGCCAAAAACCCGCCCAAAAATTCATAATTTTAAAAACAGGATCTCGTTTCATAAAAAAACATTTTTTATAGTTCTATGAAACGGGATCCCGCTTTGAAATTTTTCCAAAAACAAAATTCTTAAAATGGAAAGTTTTCAAAATCCGGATCCTTGCTTTTTGAAAAATCAAAATGGAAATTTTTCAAAATTGAAGTTTCCATTTCTTGAAAGTTTTCAAATGGATCCCCGCTTTTGAAAACTTTCCATTTTGGAAAAAATTCAAACGGATTCCGTTTGAAAATTTTCCAAAAATGGAAATTTCCAAAAATGGGATTTCGTTTGTTAAATTTAGGCTCAGGATCTCGAAGCTAAATGGGATCCCGTTTATTAAAAAGCGGGATCCTATTTTTTGCAAGCCGAATTCATTTTTTTGCCTAAGGCAAAAACTTCCACGTTTCTTGGACTCAACTTTGTGCACTTACCCCTATAAAATGTGCATCACTGAATTTTGCTCCTGAAATCTTCGATTGCTCCTTAACTAGAGCTCTCTTTATACATGCACCTGCTCCATCATGCTCCCCTTTCCCATGTCCAGCTTGAAAAAAACTCCAAATATGAGGTAGACCCCTCTCTACATGCATTCTATTCAACCAATAAAACATACAAGAATTCTTGAATTGACATGTGCAATTATCTGACCAAATTAGATGTTAGCCCAATGCTATATCATGCTCCTGCAATAACTCAAAAAAATTCTCAAAACAATGTTGGACATACTCAGACGAGTGAGATCTATCATCACTCATATAAAAATGATACTCTCCGATTATCTTTCTATCCTCCTCTGTACTATCAGGTGCATGTCTAAACGTTATGTTGTCAAAAATAGCAATCTGAATGGAATTGTAATACTGAGATTATACCTTGTTTTGTTGTTGCAATGTGTAGTTTTCTGCAAAATCAACCACTGATATAATAGTGCCAATTGGAAAAGAGTCCTTACACATCCTAAATTGTTGATCCAACCACTAAAACCTAACTATGCCTTGCATACTTGTAGAAAATATTGTCCTTAAAATCTGAAATAAAATCAGCAACATTGCATTCTTTTGTAACCAACTCACATCTAGAACCTTCACCTCCACTTTGCAAAGTATATTTGACTATCCTATATCTCTTTTTCTTAGCAAGCTTCTTTCCAAATTCATGTTCGGAACTCTCATGAAAACATTGAACAAACTTTGACAAGCCACCACATTGTGAGCACTTTGCATTTAAACAATCATTTCTATAGAAAAAGAAAACATCATCTCTAGAACATAAAAATAGATCTAGCAAGTCCCTTGATGATTTCAGAAGATGCATTGCACCACACTCCTACAACATTTCATTAGTATGCAAATTAGAAGGGATATAGCATAATAGATCATGGTACATTGAAAACTCCACATGGTATTTGCAACAACAAGTATTATGAATCTTAAGAGGCACACAATAAAATGGCTTCAAACCCTCAAAAGTCCTTTGCAAGATTTCCATATTTTTGTGTTTCAATAAAATTTTTGAACAACATTTTTTGGCTTGATTCTAAGAAATGTTTAGGATGTGGTGTACGGTTTCAATTGCCAATTCTTACCTTTAAAACATCCTTTGCATTGGGTACCGATACTCTAGAGTTATCATGCCAAAATTGTTGAATTACATGCTTTACATTATCGGTTAGCTTCTTATCAACACATGGAAGCCTCCCAAAAAAATCCCATGTATCATTTTGAAGAGGATCATCTATTCTTTCTCTTCTTGCAAGTGCTCTATCCAAATTTTTATGATTTATGTCAAAATCA
>VDFB02271358.1:527053445-527172241 GCA_007258455.2 Sequoia sempervirens | reverse complement strand
TCAAGTGAGGGTAATTCATGTTTAGGGAATGTGATTTCAGATTGGGTGGTTTGCAATGAATGAGAGAAGGATGTTACATGATTCAGGTTTATGTAAGATTGGATCTCTTCCTTCTGTATTTCTAGCATTTTAGGGAAGAGAAGTTTGAATGTTGGTGAAAGTTGAATGAGCTCCCATATAGATTTATTAGCAGGAATCTTGTTAAGATCTTCAACAATAGGCACTTTTTGAGGAAAAGGTAATGGTGTAGGAGTGTTGTGTGGTCCCCTACAGGTTTGAGCTACTAAGTTACAACTTAGTGGCTACAAAACACTATTATGAGTAGAGTGCATCATGGATTTCAAGACATCTCTGATTTTTTTGTGTTTTTCACTAATGGAAGTGATTTAGGAATCTCACTAATTAAAGGAGATCCCACTTGTGTCGTCATAAACTAAATTTTTTTGTCTTGATTGACATGATATGTTGGTGAAGGGGATTCTAATGTCACTTGAGTACCCTCATCTAGGGAATTTTTAGTGGTTGAAGGATATGTTTCAATGTTCATAGGTTTATGCACCATGAGATTCTCCCTAGGAGGAGAGTTTTTAAGAGAATAACAAGCCAAATGTTTTTGACATTTGCAGGTTGGTTCTTCTAAAAGGACTTCATCACAAGTAGGGGAATGATCAATGGTTGAAGATTGTTTGTCAAGAGGGGTTTCCCTAGGTGAAGGGGGACAACTAAGACGTTCATGACCTTCATCGATTGTGTTGTTTAACATCAAAGTATCTACTTCAAAAAAGGAGAGATACTAGAGGAAGCACAAATGTTCTTATCATGATCATCTAAGGTTGTGTTAGGTTGGTTGTGAATGTGTTGTCCACTAAGAGAGGTAAAAGGAGAGAAACAACTAGGATTCTCAAAACTCTCATTAATTGATTCTTCTACTAAAATATCTTCATCAAGAGGAGAGATATTATGAGAAGAAAAAGTATGATTGTTAGGAATGGCCCAAGTTGTAGTCTCTTTCACAAAAACACTCTCATAGGGAGGGGATAGGAAATTTTTTCTAACATGTCTACATATGTAAGGTACTAGCATTATTTGAATAAGAATGAAAAGCACATGTAACCATTTCATGCAATGTTTCAACAATATGAACAATGTATATGCAAAGATACAAAACACTCTTATCCAATGTATGAAAGATTTGAAGAATGCAAACAATGTACATGTAAGAATGAAAAGCACTTTTAACAAACTAATGCAAATTTTTGTGAATAGAAATATGGTATATGCAAAAGTGAAAAGTACTTTTATCAATGTGATGCAAAATTGCAGAAATGCAAGCATTTTCAGATGTAAAAATGTGTGCAAATGAAGTGATTTGAGGAATGAGTAATCTAAAATGATGTTTTTGAGCTAAATGCATAAAAAAAATGTTCCAAAAACTTTCTAGAATTATACTATATGATACTAGGAGGCTTAGGAAGCACATAAATGATGTTTCTGATGTTGTAATAAACAATAAAAAATCTAGACAAGGACTGATTCGCCCAACATGGTGAATGAGTCCAGTACTGGTTTGTTGCAAAAAATTTAGAAATTTTGAATTGTTTTTGATGTGTTTAATGTTTTATGATGCAAACCTAAGATGGAGATGTAGAATTTCAAAAAAAATTAAGGAAATTTTATGCAAAAATGCAAGCTAAATGCACTTTTTCTAATGCAAAAATTTGAAACTGAACAATGCATAAAATGAGCTGATTTAGGCTAGATTTGATGAAATGGATGATATAGAAATGCAACCAACTGATATAGGTATGAAAGGGCTCCAATCAAAAGTGTAAAATATAGGGTTTTCAGCTCTATAAAAGATAGTTTTAGGGGTCAGAAGGGACTGATTCGCCCAAGGTGGCGAATGAGTCCCATTATGGACTTTTTTCAGAATTTTCAGAAATGTTTGAGGGATTTTGATGTGTTTTGAGTGCTATGATGCAGTCCTAAATGAAAAATGCAGAATTTCAAAAAATTTAAATGAATTTAGATGCTAAAAATGCAACATAAATGCACTTTATATGAATGCAAAATTTAACACCTAACATTCAAATGAATCATGAAAATCCTAATGCAAGCTAGATCTATGATGATGAAGAACTCCAAATTAGAAAAGAGAAGTATTCGAAAAGCAGGTTCACCAAAATGTAGCATAGATTTTTGGTACCCACCTACTTTCTAGCTCTCCTAGGTTTTTTCACCTAGAAGGAGAAAGATGGGCCAAAAATGCTCATGTTACATTCAAAGTCAATGAAATATGGATAGAATAAGGATGAAATATTCCTAGATATAATGCTTGAATGCAAGAAATGAATTAGATTGATTGACTAATGAGTAGAAACTAAAGGAAAACAACTTGTTTGAAAACACGTTGTGTAATACAAAATCACCTAAAAATGAATGGAAAACTGCAATAGAAATGAATCAGATTGAAATTATGCACCTGGAACCTTGAAGGAGACTAGAAATTGCTTCTAAAATACTATTGATGCTGATTTTCAGGCCTGGAGGGACACATTCACCATTTTGGGTGAATCAGTCCCAGTTCTGCGAAACTGTATTGGAACTCGTTTATGACAAAAGGGTATCTAAAAATGTAAAAATCCAAAGTGACCTTGGGATGGGACTCACTTGCCACCCATGGTGAATGATTCCACTTTTGAATTTTTGGATTTTCAAAGGTGGATTTTGAAGCTTCCGTTCTGCACTTTGATGCCCTACAGGTGTCTGCTTCTGAAACTCTGATTTATGGGTCTGAAAATGAGATTTCATTGATATTTTGACTTGATGAATGAGGAGAAGACTTTATCAACCTTGCAACTTGATCTTCAATGATTTACAAGCTTCCAATAGACCTAAATCTGCAAACATACAAGACAAGACAGAGAGATGTTGAATGTTAGGGCATGGGGGTTTGCCTTGGTGGGTATGTGCAGGATCATGATGGGCCAAAAAGTGGCGATATGATGGGTATGTGTAGGGTATGTGGCTGACAACTTTTTTTTACTCAAAATTGCTGAAATGAAAATGATTTTTAAAGGAGATTCTTAGCTTTCCACCAATATAAATTATGCTTTACTTTGATTTAATAAATAATTATTATTCATTTTCTATTTGAATTACAACCAAAAACCCCTGATTGATAGCTGATTGAAAATATCTATAGCTTTCAAACGTATCATATTCTTGAATCCAAACATGCATCACATTCTATGTACTTTATTTACTACAGATTAAAAAGAAAACGAATTTCATGAAGTTTCCTTTGACCAAGTTGGCGGAATGCACATTGTGTTTCTTTTGCTATTTCTCTTTAAAATTTGTAATAAAAAATCACAATTAATTATTTACTTTGGAAAAATTTACAAAAAAATATGCATCATTATCAAGACATATCCCCATTTTATATCTAAAACTTTATAAAAAATATTATCATTTTTATTGTTAAAAGAAGCACTTATTAGACACCCCATTTCTTATTTTTTCCTTAAAATTGAAGTACTACTGCATTGAAATTTCAAATTTTCACCAAATAGATTTATTTATTTTTTAAATAAACCTAGTAGTTTAGAAACTACATTCAATTTTCTACAGATTCTATTCTTACATGTTTTTGAAATAATATTGATAACTTATTCAAATTTTTATGTCAAGTTGTCTAACTCTGATTTTTCTAAAAATTTTGCCACTTAAGGGCTTGTTTTTTTCATCATGATCCTGCACATACCCTGGTCAAACCCGTTTCAATTAATTAAGCCAAAATGATGAATGAAAGGAATGAAACATTCAACAATGGAATGGATTACCTTTCCATCATGATTGATCTTGAAAGTCTGCAATATAACATGTAGAATTTTCCCTTGGATGTCTTAGGAAGCTAAATTGATGGATTGTAATGTAAATGCCCTAGCTTGCTTGACTTGAGATAAAAGATAGATGATTAATGAATGATGTGAATTTTTTAATGGATGAATAGATTTAAAAATGAGTTTAGAGAGGTGATTTTATAGGAAATTCACCTTATTTTCCCATTAATTGGATCCCTAAGGCAGACATGGAGAAAAATTGAACTTAAAACCTAATTTTTCCTGCTATAACCCTAAAAAATGGCTCAAATGGGACTCATTCACCACTAATGGAAAATGGATCCCACCTAGATGGGACTAATTCACCACTAATGGTGAATGGGTCCCACAAGGGCCATTTTTTCTTGTTGGAATGCCAAGAAGTAAGAAAATTAGGCTTATATGATGACTATGTCATTTATTTCATCAAATTATGCCTCGATATGCACAATATGGGTTAATAGGGGCCTATTAGTGATTATTTAAATGTAAAATAGGGTTTGGGACACAAAATTCAATGTGAAAGTGTAATTAAATACACTTTACAACACTAAAATGTGGTCCACTTAGCCTAGGAAGGCACAAGAACCAATGTGAATGTGCAAGACACATTACAACACTAGTTTATCATTAAATTTGTATTAGGAACCTTCTAGATTGTTGTAATAATTATATTGAACACATTTTATAATGTTGAATTAGGGATAAATAGGTTTATTAAGTCTAGAAAAGCATGAAAGTATCTTACAACACCTTTACAAGACATCGATAAAAGAATGTTATTCAATTTGCAAGCCCATCTAAGACCTAGTGTGGACACATAAAATGCCTCACAACACTATATTAAGGCCTAATTAATTCCATTTTATCATGAATTATTCTCATGTCAAGCAAAGGGTCATTTTTAATACGACACAGAAACAAAAAATACTAAATTTTATTAATAAAGGTATCTAAAGCAAAACAAGATTTAAAATGTTCTTCTCTTCATTAGAAAGAAAGTGTTAGAATTTTTTTTTTAGTCTTAAATTATGTTTGAGTTACAATACTAATTTGTCGCTTGAAAGAATTGTTTTTTTTAGTTATAATACTTTATCTAAAGTCACAATAACTAAATGAAAAGTAGTCTTAGGTATCCCTTTTAGCCTTTATAATAACTTCCTAACATCTAGCAACATGCTCATGAGTAATAAATGCTACTTCTTGTCTTAACTTGATGGCTCAAATCTTTACTTGGGCACCTAGCTAACCCATCTCTTGTATCTAATCCTTAGGAAGCTCCTTATTAGTTTTGAGGAAGCCCCTCTTTCATTGATGATGCTCCTTGAAATATTCTTAAATGCCTTCAACCATGCATGACTTTCTCAAACTACCCCTTGATACTTTAAAATATTGTCCAAGTCACCCAACTTCCCTTAGATACTCTCCACTTGCTCATAATTTCTCTTTACTTCTCCAAAACTGTTGCAGCCTCCTTATGCATGCTTTTAGGACGTGTAAGAGATTGAGTATGGTTAGAACTCCTTAGAGGTGTGAGAACTTCTAGGTCATTTTTGACACATTTCATTCATTTATAACTCCTTCATCCTCACATCTTCATCATTTACAAGACTGTGATCCACATACTTATCATGTCTTTACATTGTACTTGTTCTTTTCATATGATAGCCCTTTCATGGGGTAAAAAATACCACTATGATTTTTCTGGCCCCTTTTATTCTAATATAGTATGGTTTTGCAAGTTCCATGAGAATAAAACCTTACATGTCTAAGACTACTTTTAAATGCAACCCTCTTATCACTATGTTTTTCTTTGTTTAGCACTAACAATAGAAAGATCCTATGAAAAGATATTTTTTAGTTAACAAGGACTTAAATAGTTTCAATGCAAGGTCCAAATGCAAGGCACAATATGGCTTTGTTTGTGAGTACTCAACAACTCTCTATGCTTGTGAAGAAAAAACTAGGAGATAGTCAATATATTTCCCATGACCCTTAAAGACCATACCGTCTACACTTGACACTGATAGTAAGGAAAAAACTCATATCAAAGGGAAGCCATGTATCATATGGAATAGAAGAACTAACAAAGAAACTTCATGGAAAATTATCTCTTTCTAATGGGCTCTATTTAATCTCTTTTGACCATACCCACATTTGAGAGCATATAAGCATTCCACTAGAATGGAATGAAGATGAAGAATTGGCTCTTAGAACTGAAAGTCCTGTATACCAATGATATAGAATTTCAATCTCATATATTCCTAGCTCTTACAATGTAGTATGATTCATAACCTAGAGGACATAGTGCATCTACATTCATTTTAGTTGGAGCCTCCAAATGTCTGAATGAAGGGATTATAGCTACATCATGTTCAATTAACCCAATTTTCATTATGCCAGATCTCTACAAAAAATAAATTTACAAATAATAAAGAAATTTAATATTTGTGCTTGAAATCCAAGATGGTGCAACAATTGTATATTCTAAGGTTTTGCATTCTTATATATTGAACATGCCCTTTGGGTATATTATGTTGAATCAATTGTAGTGTCATAATATTAAGTTGAATGATGAATAATCACTAATAGAGTACAAGTTATTTTTGTAAATACAAGTTACAAGAAATGGGTAGATAGAATGCAGAAGGTCAAGAAGTAGTTGTTACTTTGATTTTGGAAATCTATCTACAAAATTCCAAAATGTGAATTGAGAAAGTTGTACTATATTTTTCTATAAATATAGACTATCATAAGATAAATTTATTGAAGCTATCAACAATTTTTTTTAGAAACTCTACAAACCTTTCATTCCATGACAACTCTATTTAAAGTTATAGTATGTTTCTATCAATGTGTTCCCAATAGTATGAAATTTTAAATGGGAGGAACAAGTTTTAGATTTGATTAATTTACATGTGTACAATAATAAGTCTAAAAATTTCATATCCACAATTAAATCAATTACTAGATGGATAATTATATACAACATGAAGAAAACACTTATATTCTATTTTATGGTTTCATGTATTACATTTTTTCCATTATAAATAGTACTTTAAGAACCATCCAAATGTGAGTGCCTTTGGTGAAAGAAAGTTATATTTTCAAACAGCATAGTCAGCTCTGCTTTGAGTATGTAAATTGGGCTAGCAAAATCTAGTTTATCGTTTCATGTACTGCATTTTATTATAAATAGTACTCTAAGCATCATCCAAATGTGAGTTCCTTTGGTGAAAGAAAGTTATATTTTCAAACAGCATAGTTAGCTCTACTTTGAGTATGTAAAATTTTTTCTTAAACAAGGTTGGTAGAAGCATCACTTGACCTTCCATAAAATTATTTGTGTACTTTGACATTTACAACATGTTGAAGATCATGTCAAATGGCAGAAACATCTCTGCATGAAAAAGTGCAAAAAGAGAGTGAATATTAGTTTAGAGTACTCTAAAGGCTAAAAAAAACATTGTTCAATTTAAAAGTTGATTGTTGGACATCTTGGTACTTTACCGATGGTATCTAGAAGCCACAATTGTTACGACCTATATAATTCATATGAACTTAGTACATGACTATACAAACCTATCTTAATTGTTCAGTATGTTTTGAGCTCTAGTGGGGGTTGTCCTAATAGACTGTTTAGTAACAAGTGCTTTGCTAGACATACATGAAAATGTGGAAGCATTGACAAGGAAAGCGAACTATTTCAAAAAATGCCTCAAAGAAATGTGATCCCGCTCTCCCGCTCTCCCGCAAGCACTTCAAGTCATGCTTGTGGGAGAGCGAGTATCGCGGTTGGGAATTGAAGTTTCCATCAATCACTTCACTATCTCCACACATACTATTATCCATCCATACATACTATGTGAACCCCAATCCTAATACCTGCAAAACAACATGAAAAAACACATCAGAAGATGGAATGCAAGCAAGAACAAGGATTACTCAAGAAATTCATTTGAATAGAAAAAGAGATAGAATATGAAATGAAGAACACAATAAAATTTAAAAGCATATCAAATCCTATTCTAAAGAAAACAAACTCCTAATCTCTTGAGGGAATTGGTGCCAATTTGATGTGAAAATTGGCCCTTTCCCAACTCCAATGATGCAATGGTGATTTGATGAAGAAACTTGATCCACTTTGTTGATGTTTGATGAGTGCTCCAATGGAAAAATCTGCATAACCTAGCTAAGATTCAATGATAATGGATGGAATTTGCTAATGATTTGAGCATAGTAAGTTTACTCAAATTGTGGATGATCAAATGAGGTGATTAGCCTCTTATTTATAGATGAGATTGATGGATGAATGCCCAAAAAAGAGCAATGTGGGACTAACATTCAACCAATGGCAAAGTGCCACTTGTCAACCTCTGAGTGGATGGAGGATGTGCAAGTTTTGAGGATTGTGCCAATAAATGCATATTTTTGAATTTTGAATTTGTTGAAATGACATGCAAGAGGGAAGGAAGAATGCATTGAATGCCAATTGGCTCAAGGCAACGGACATGTAAGAGAGAGTAAATTCCTTGTTGGATGTACATGTCAACTTGGGTTTTGAATTCAAACTTGAAGAATATTCCTTAAAAAATGCCTTGTTGAAGGAAAATAGAGATTTAATAAATCAATTAAATCTATTATCATGTGCAAGTGGTAAAATCTAGAGGATGGGAAATGAGAGGAGATTAAATTAATTAAAGATAATTTAATGAAGTGGTTAAATGATGTGACCTATTTGACTTAAATTTATGGATTTATTTGAATCAAATATGAGAAGAATGTGATAAGGGATTAATTAAATAAAGATTTTGATTTATTTAATTAAAAGAGATGATGTTAGATTAACTAAATAAGGTTTTAATTTATTTAATTTAATAGATATAATTAAGAGATTTAATCAAATAAAATTAATTATTTAATTAAATAGGATAATAAGATCAAAATGGTTAATTTAATTATTCAGAAAAGGTGACTTAATTAGATAACTGATTTATTTAATTAAGAGAGGAATATTAATGAATTTAATCAAATAAGGGGATTTGATTAAATGGTTAGATAGATGGATGATTCAGGATGAAATGATGTTAGTGGTTAGGATCATATGCACAATGCCAATCAATACATTTTATGTGTCTACATTTTGCCCCTCTTTGAAGCAATGAACTCGTTGCGTTGGTTCAGAGAATAAATGATCTCGATCAAAGTAAAAAAAAAAAATTAGTTTCAAAATCTTTCCCCACTACTACTCGGTAAGAGAAAACATGCCAATATATTTCCCCCTCAAGAGATTGGACGAAAATTTTGATTTTTGGGTAATCTCACAAAAAAAGAGGACAAGGTGCCCGACAGGTCCAAAAAGGCTCTAGGAGGCCAAAAACGTGTCTAAACACAATAAAATGATGTAAAACAGGCCTCAACTAGACAAAAATGGGTTCAAGGGTCCAAAACCCTAGTAGGATAGCCAAACAGGCTGAAAAAACCCTAATTTTCAAGCTTAAAAGGGCTCTGAGGGGTCACATGCAATTCATTTTCACACAGCCATCTAACAACCTTGATATTTGAGCTCTGACCTCTTGACGATATGGTGCAATGATAGCTCTTGATGCACATTTCCGACTGAGTCTGGACATACCAGCGGCCACCCGACATTGGGGGATCGATAAGTGATCCTTACTTGAGCTTTATTTCTTGTTTTTAGCATTCATTTAATGCGTTTAAAATTAGTTTTTCTACAGCGCCGCTCAAAAATCAAATTGTGTCACTTAGTGTCAGATTGCATCATGGTGGTGGAGTTTGGAGTTTGGAAATAAACTCCAAACTTCGACATTGAGGTCATGGCCCATGGGGTCATTTCCAAAGTACGACGTGATCATTCTTTATCGACAAGAATCTTTTCAAATTGTGCCACTCGAAAGAAAAGTGAACCACGACGATGCACTTTAGGCATTTTGTGCCCCAATGTCGTAATTTGATAAAAAATGAAACTATAACACCTTCACGGATAGCGATGCTGGAGTAGCTTCTTGGACGCTCGACATTAAATTTTTCAAAAAATTTAACATGATGACCCTTCTTGATGCAAGACACGGCGAGGGAGCTCTATTCCTGAGAGAACAGGTTGCAGGATCTCTTTGGTTGCTTACAAGACCTCAATGATAGAGAGCATGATCAATTACAAGACATGGGGTTGTGGCACATTGCATATGCAGCGCCCGTGCGCACCCATCTTGGGATGATTTCCATGCTTTCTGAGAGATGGCATAGCGAAACCCTGTCTTTCAACCTTCCCACCGGTGAGGCCAGTGTCACCTTGGATGGCATGTGGTGCATCCTGAGATTTTTGATTCATGGTCGACGTGTTATTTTTGACATAGATGTCGAGCGGGACACCTATCACATAGACCTTGCTATAGAGGACGTTATCATTTGTGAGGGTTAGATTGAGCTTGAGCGTCATAGGGCTCTCATCTCCCCCTTCCACTTAGTTGTTTTAGCCATCATTTTAGGTCTCGTTGCCCCAAATTAATCAGGCCAGTACTTTAGTCTTGGTTGGGGACTCTACTGGGAGCGCATGGTGATGTGTGATAGGCCATATCGTTTTGCTTGGGGGCTTGTTCTTCTTGCCTCACTGTACAAAGATCTACACGAGTACATCTACCTTGATGGTAGAGCACTCAGACCAGGTTTGACACTTCTCCACGTATGGGCGTGGGAGCACATCATTGTTCTTTGGCCGCAAGTCGTTGCAGTACCGATGGGGCCTAATGATCCCCTTGTATGGCTCTATAGAGGTGGTGTGTCCTTCACAAACATGGGTGAGCACAGGATTCCCTACTGGAGGAGAGTCCTAGATGAGATGATAGTGTTTACATGGCATCCATACCTTGGTCGGCCCAGATGGGCCAACGATGCAAATCAAATTTTCTTTGTCCGCCAGGACTAGTTCATGTACAGGCGGGAGCATACTATGGTGGAGAGGTATCTTCCTGGGCACATTCAGCGCCAGTTCGACAAGCCTCGGGACTGGCCAGACAATGATTATGTGGCCATATTTTCCCACACCATGTCATAGGCTTCATGGGGTCGATACATTCCTGCTTCAAAGGTCATGGATAGCTTTAGATAGTTCGTGGCTCAGCCTTGGGTTTATGATTAGGGGCCTGCGGATCCAGGCATCACATAGGCATATAGAGACTGATTTTGGTCTCCCATACGATTGACAATTCTAGGAGAAGTCCCCACCCAGTGGAGGATGAGGGGCAAAGGGGGAGGATGAGGATGGAGAGATGGCACATGGCAGGATCAGCCAGTTAAGCCTCTAGTTCAACCAATTCAGCTAGGTCAGGCCGATGTACAGATGCAGGATCAGTAGTAGGTGCCAGCTAGGCAGCAGGAGTAGGCAAGTGTACCACCATGAGCTCGGGGTGAGGATCAGCCTTAGGTACAACCTCCACAAGCACAACCAGTAGGGAAATCAGATGCTAGAGACATACTAATAGCATAGCTACAGGGTCAGGTTCGGATCTTGACAGGGGAGAGAGATCAGGCTAGGACTAAGAGAGACCAGGCCAGGGCTGAGAGAGACCAGGACATTTTGTAGAGGTAGGCTGTAGAGCTACTGGTGGCCATAGGGATGGGCTGGCGACAGTAGTTGGAGAGCATGGTAGCCTCCTCCTCTCAAAGCACAGTGTCCATTTGGTCATATAGGGAGGTCGTCTAGGAGGCAGATTATTATAGCATGCATTATCATTAGACTATGCCTAGAGCAGAGTGGGCCCCAGACTACTCACAGCGGACAAGCCACAGACTAGGAGAGGGTCATGGGTGATCTGATTATTTTTTACTATGACAGTTACCCGATGATGATATATATGAGATGATGATTTTGATATGATGTGATGTGATGTTTATCATTTATTTATGCATTTTGTGGATGATTCTATTTCTATATTCTATGCAATGATGTTTATGATGTGATGCGATGGATGCATTTCTTTTTGATGATGTATGCATTATGACTAGATCTTTATATTATGTTGTTTTATTCATGATATGTAGATGGATTTATGTGATGTGTTATGTGAATGGATGATGATGATGGTTCCTATGATGATCTATGTATGCTGATGCAAATAATATGTGATTTGAAATGTAATATGCAAAATGATATGGGAATGATCTATGGTGTATACATGAAATGATATGTGAACCGTGCTTATAAAATGATTATGGATGGATGTATGTTTTGCATGCAATGGATTTTTATGTTCCTATTTATGCTTATAATGATGTGGAATGATTTATGCAATGAAATGTAAAAATGATTGTGATGCTATTTATGAGATGGATGGTTAATAGATGATATAATGTGGTGTAGATGCAATGGTTGTGTTTTATATGATATGTATTAATAGTGCAAATGAGATGGTTTTAAGATGCTTAGAATAAAAAATATATTATCCTAAACATGTTAAATGATAATGTAATGTATGTGATTCATTTACTGTGATGTGATGTAATCTATGAAATGATATGTTAATGAAAAGTGGTATGATGATGTTTTATGCAAAATGAACATAATGTGGGAGATGACTTTATGATGTTTATGTGATGTGAATATGCAATGGATTATCTATAATGCTTATGTACCTTATTATGTATGATTATGCAGTAGGTGGTAATGTGAAATGTTTATGAAATGTCTATGCAAATGAATGTTATGGGATGGTTTATGTAATGAATGTAATGTGATGGAAAACAATGGATGAAATGTAATGAGAAAGGGATGTGCTAATTTATGAAAAATGCTTATAATACCATGTTTATATGATGATAGAAATGCAATGCATATGTTTCCTATATGATATGTTTCTGAAATATGCTAATGATTTAGGGATGCAGGATCGATGACGATGATGATGATGATGATGATGATTATGATCAACTGTCATAGTACCTTGTTAGTGTGATGAGCAAGAAGGGATGAAAGAGAAAAATTCATTTCAACAAGACACAAGATGATGAACATGGAAATGATAATGATTACTTTCCAAGGAGTTGGGATTTTCAAAGGGCCAATTTTCTTATGTTTGATAACACATGTGGTACAATGCATCAAAGTATAGAGAACCAGGATGACACAGTACCCAATGTGATGAAATTTGACTTGACAAACAAATAGGAGTATTCTTGTTCACACCTGACATACAAAAACCTTCCTAGGATGCACTTTAGAATTTTTAAACATCTCAGACCAAAACACGGAAAGGTATAACCTATCAATGCAATAGTCAACAAGTTGCCCAAAACACCCTCCATACATACCTAACAAAGCAATTATTCACCAAGTTATATTACAAGAATGTCCAACAAGCACAATAGACAAAAGATAATGATCATTGCCCCATTCCTATTTCTCTAAATCCTCTATTCAGATATCATTGAGAGGTCCTTGGAATGAGCACAATAAGATAAGTCAAAAGACAAAGATAAAGTAAACAAACAAGCTGATTTTCTTCAATACCGCTAACCAAAAGGTGATGTGTTTTTAAGGATACAGACCGAAACTATTGCCAAAAGATAATGCCCATTGTAGGAAGGATACATCCTAGGAAATGTTAGTGGATGGCGGCATGTCCTTTTGTTTATCCTAAGTTGTTTCAAATGATTGATATGGGACTGATTGGATGATAAGTTATCACACAAAGAGTTGACCAATCTTGTTTACGTACTAACTTAGACCTGAGACTTGATGATTTGAGTTTTCACTTTTCTTGCGCAAGACTTATTTCTAATTGTATTACCAAAGGTTGAGGATGAAAATCATTTATTATGAGTGATGTTATTACGGGTGCAAGCGAGATGAAACAGATGGATTTTTTCAAATATTTGGATGTTTTCAGAGTTTTGCAATGTTTTGAGGTTGTTTTTGGTATTTTTGAGATTTTTAAATGTTTTGATTTTTGGTTTTTTCAATGTTTTGGGGTTTTCTAAGATTTTGACCAAGAGACTAACCTAAATACCTATCCTAGGGGCCTTGGGGGCTGATCAACAGATTAGACTTTCCTACGTTATACACGTAGAGACCATGTAGTTCGATTGACAACTTGATCAATTTACAGATGACGATATACATGATGAAATGTCAGTTTATTATGATGGACTCCTAAAGGACTGACCTAAGTGTCTCGAGGGATGATAAAATATCAACCTTTCCTATGTTCAAGGCTCAGAGATCTGTAGTTTGACAAGATTGCTTTATTTTTTGATTTTTTGATTGACTTTTGACATGTTTTTGGATTTTTTGATATGTTTTGAATGTTTTTGGATTTTGGTGATTTTTTGATGTTTTTGGATTTTAGAGTATACACAAATCCTATCTGATGATAGCATGTCCCCAGCGTGATGCAATAGATTACTCCAATAAAGGAAGGGTAAACTCACCTTGGGAATGGGCCAAGTAGTACTAGGAGGGAACATGATACGAACACAGGACCAAGCTATGGTACAAATGTGGGTGGATGAGTGATGGATGAATGCGATGGATGATAGAAAGTGTGATGGATGGATGATGTAGAACAAGCCATGAAGATCCTAGTGGATGGAAGGTTCTTATTTACACAAGGCACCTATTTTCCAGGTTTTCACAAAGGCACTTGTCCAAAGTGCCATCGAAGTGGTTTTCACTAGAGGACGATTTTTCTCTTTACTATTTTTAATCATTTTTCTAATTTTTTGGATTGTTTTCTTTTTTGATTTTTTTTGTTGTTACCAAAACACCTGTTTGCTAGGTTTTCACCAAAGTAACCATTTCTTCAGGACATTTTCTGATTTTTTTATTTTTTGGTTCTATACCTTGAAAGATTAGGCATAAAACTTTTTGATGGGAGTTATTCATAGGCTCTTGCAGAGGTTCCCCTTTGGGTGTTGATAACTAATATGCCCCTAACTTATAACTTGTGATAATGAATGGTCCCAACCAATTAGGTTCAAATTTTCCTTTGTTGCTTGGGTTTGGGACATTCTTTTGATTCTCCTTTAGTACCAGTTCTCCGACTTGGAAATTCTTGCTTCTAATTTTCTTGTTATAGCTCCTCTTGAGTCTATTCTGATAGACTTGCAAATGATTTAAGGAAACTATATGCCGCTCATCCAGTAGCTCTAGCTCATTTATTCTTGATACTCGATACTCTTCATCCATGATGAGGTTTTGTAGTGATATTCTGAGTGACGAGAGTTCAATCTCAATGGGGAGTACTGTTTCTAATCCATAGACTAGGGAGAAAAGGGTGGCATTGGTGGGTGTGTGGATGTTGGTTCGGTAGGCCTAGAGGGAGCGATTGAGATACAAATTCCAGTCACGACCTGCATCATTGACTATTTTCTTAAGGATTTTCAAAATGGTTTTATTAGTGGCTTCTACTTGGCCATTGCCTTGGGGATAGTACGGGGTGGAGAAGCAATGTTGGATTTTGAATTTTTCACATAAGTCGCGGACATCCTAATTTTTGAATGGTGTCCCATTATCTAATATAATGGCTTGTGGGACACCGTAGCAGAAAATGAGATAGTTCAGGATGAACTTTGATATCTACTTCCCAGTTATATACGTCATGGGTATGGCTTCCACCCACTTAGTAAAGTACTTCATGGCGGTTATGATTAGCATGTGGCCATTAGATGAAGTGGCATGATTTTTCCAGTGAGATCAAGTCCCCAATATGAAAAGGGCCATGGTGTGATGATGGGATGAAGTCCTTGAGCTGGAACATGGATGAGGTCCCCACATTGTTGATAGTGTAGACACCTTTTGACATAGTCATGTGCTTCTCTTTCCATTGTGGGCCAATAATACCCCATCCTCAGAAATTTCTTGGCTATATTCATTCCACTTGAGTGTGAACCACATATACCATTATGTACCTCAGTTAGAGCGGTCAATGCCTCCTCAGTGTTTAAGCAGTGCAGTAAGGTTACTTCTATGCTCCTACAATATAGGGTATCTCCTAGGATGACAAATCGAGATGCCTTTTTGACAAAGGCTCATTTTAGAGTTGAAGGTAGGTTGGAAGGTATGAATCCTATTCAAAGGTATGTATAAATTTCATGGTACCAAGGATCACTGGGACCAACGATTTCGCACACAAATTCTGATTCTGGTACCTCAAATGCAGGCATGAGAAGCTACTTTATTAGGAATTCATATTTTGGAACGTTATGGGGGATGTCCAGTAAGGATCCAATTGTTTCCATGGCATCTGTTCCTCTATTGTTGGCTCTGGGTATCTGCTCAAATGTAATCTCGATGAAGGATTCTTTGAGAGTCCACCAATTTCTTGTATGGAGTAAGCCTGTCATCTTTAGTTTAGTACTCATCATTCACTTGGTTTATTATTAATTTGGAGTTTTCATATACTTTGAGAGCTATAATGTTCCACTTCACTACTATTCTGAGATGTATGGTTAAAGCCTCGTATTTTGCAATGTTATTGGTGCAGGGAAATGCCAGTTTATAGGACCTTGGTATGTAGTCCCCTTGTGGGGTTATAAAGAAGACACTGGCTCCTAATCCATGATGTGTGTATGCGCCACCAAAGTAGAGTTTACAGTGGTCGGCTATGTTGAGATTGAAAATGGATTCATCTGGAAACTCTGAGATGAGAGGATTCTCTAAATAGATTGGTTCTTTTGCAAACTGATCTGTAATGACTTGGTCGTTGATTGCTTGATGCTCCACATATTCAATGTCATATTCTGATAGTATCATCACCCATTTTTCCATTCTTCTAGTGAACATTTCCTTTGACAATAAGTACTTGAGAGGGTTGATTTTGGCGATGAGTCTTATTTTGTGTGCTAGCATGTAATGTCTGAATTTTTGTGATGCAAACACTACTACTAGGCATGCTTTCTCAATGAATACATAGTTTAGCTCATGCCCAACCATTGTTCTACTGATGTAATAGATGGCCCTTTCTATTCCATTTTTGTCATGCTGAGCTAGGAAGTTCCAAGGGCTATTGTTATTGCTGATACGTAGAGAATTAATGGTTTTCTTGGGATTGGTGGCATTAGGATTGGTGGTGTAAGTAGATATTCTTTGATTTTATTGAAGGATTATTCACACTTGTTATCCCATTTGTATGCTACTCTTTTGTGAAGTAGGTGAGAGTATGGATTTTGTTTCTCTGTCAGCTATGCGATGAGCCTGCGAATGGATTGAAGCCTGCCTTGGAGACCTCTCAATTTCTTTAATGTTTTTGGTGCCTCCATTTCAAGGATTGCTTTTACTTTTGTTGGATCTACCTCAATACCTCTCTTTGACACTATGTATCCTAGCAATTTTCCTAATTGTACACCACAGACGCATTTCTTTGGGTTTAATCTAACCTTGTACTCCTCTAGCCTATCAAAAATGGCACTTAAAGTTGCTATGTGGTCCTTTCTCCTTCTGTATTTGGCTAGAATGTCATCAACATAATCTTCAATTGTTTTATGGATCATGTCATGGAAGATTAAGGTCATGGCCCTTTGGTATGTTGCTCCTGCATTCTTTAAGTTGAATGGCATCATATTCCAGCAGTAAGTCCCAAATGGACAAGTGAAGGTCATTTTGTGTTGGTCTTCTTTAGCAATCATTATCTGGTTATAACTTGAGAAACTATCCATCAAGGAAAGCATTTCATGTCCCGCCATCATGTCTACAATCATATCAATATTGGGCAATGAGAAATCATCTTTCAGACATGCTTTGTTCAAGTCCTTGAAGTCTATGTAGATTCTGATGCCCCCATCAGGTTTTGAGACAAGAACCAAGTTTGACACGTATTCTAGATAATCTATCGGTCGAATGAATCCTGCATCTAATAGCTTCTTTAGTTCCATTTTTACCAGCAGGGCGATCTGAGGGTGCATTTTTCTAAGCTTTTGTTTAACAGGCTTTGCTTTTGGGTATACTGCTAAGTGGTGAACCATGATTTATGGATCAAGTCCTGGCATGTCAACATAGCTCCATGCGAAGTTTATCTGTTTCTCTCTTAAGAAGGTTGCTAGGAGCTCTTGTTCTTCTGATAGTAATGATTCTACATAAAATGTGATGTGTGGAGTTTCCTTTGTTCGTAGGTTGACCGAATTGCATTTTTCTACTAGGAATGCTGGTTTTTCTTGATGAAGAGATCTAAAAGGAAGATTGAATCCCGCATCCTCAGGTGCCTCAAAGAGGTTTTCTGGTCGGAGAGTGCCATAGTGGGGTTTTTCACTCAAGGACTTAGATATGATTCTTAATTTCTCACTTTTGTGACTGAGGGATTCAATCGTTTCCCCATAATAGGCATGTGTATCTAGCTCAATTATGAACCCTTCTTTGTGATCCCCACACGGAATGTTATCCCACAGTCCCATGAATTCTAAGAGCACCTCATCATTTTTGAATGTATCAAGAACAGGTGGTCCTCGTTGGTCGTAGTCGATGAGTTGGGGGTATACTAGGCAGATTTCATGATTTTGATGGTTTGTTTCAAAGGATAGGGTGCTAATCATGAAAAGAGTGGTATCTTCAAATATCCTAGGTAAGTTGGTCATGGAATCCTCACCATCACTACTACTATAGATGTCGGTTATATCAAATGTGAAGTTATCTATGACACAACCTATAGATATTGGTAAGCATAGTTTAGCTACTGTTTGTTGAGGAGGATTTTTTACCTTTCTAATTAGAGGACCTTGGCCACGTATGGTTATACTCAAAGGGGTACATCCAAGGCCAATACTTCCCATTCAAGTGTCTGAAATGATAGGTATTATAATCCCATTGTCATTTTCCCCAAGTCTTTGATTTCTGTCATAGCCCATTGTGAGCATCATTTGCAAACCCTTGCTTCTGTCATCCATTGGTAAATCAGCTATTGGTCTCTCATCTTGGTATAGCATATGAGATGGATCTGCCTCAATAACCTCTTGTCTGAGATCCCCCCAACTTGTAAAGTTGGGATAGTCTTCAGGAGACATTTGAGATGTGGAGGCTTCATTTACTTGTGGACATCCCTATGATCTAGGAGATTGTGGTAACTCTCCTATCACAAAATAATTTTTAGGGATCATGCAATTTCCACAACCATTATCTTGGATGATTACCTTAATGTTAGAGATGGTGGGGATGGCGGGAGTGGTGGGTGTCTCTATCGCAAAAGTGGATGCGAGAGTGGTGGGATCAATGTATGGTGTAGATGGGCCCTCATCATTTTTTGGTACTTGGGGGATTTTATAGTACTTTGCTTCGAGGATTTTGCAATAGTAAAATGGTTTAGGATCTCCATGGATGGTAACTTCTTTCCCTTCATGTGTGAATTTAACACATTGATGGAAAGTTGATACTACTGCTTGCATTGCATGAATCCATGGACGTCCTAGGAGGATGTTATATGGCAAGTCAAGGTTCAAGACCTGACAAGTGGTTTCCATGATGGATGGCCCTACTTGAATAGGGATTTTGATCGTGCCCTGGGACACTCTTTCTTGATCATCATATGCTCTTATTGTGATACCCTTTCCTTTTTTGATAGAATCCTCTAAGATTTTTAGTTGTTTGATGAGCTTGAGAGAACAAATATTCAAGCCTGCACCTACATCCACAAAGACCCTTTTGACTTTGATTTTATGTACTAGGACTTCTAAGTGGAGTGCATGGTTATGAGATGGTTGGGCAGGAAAATCTTGGTTGGAGAATGTGAGGAGATTAGGGGTAATGATATGTTGACCATAGCTTGGAATTGTTCTGCATCAAGATCTGCGGGGACAGTGGATGAAGCCAATGCTTCCTCAAGGATTTTCCTGTGGTCATATGAGATTTTTAGTAAATCTATGATGGAGATTTGTGTTGGAATTATTTTGAGCTAATCAAGGACGTTATACCCACTGGGGACAGATCTAGGTGTAGGGACTCTTTTTGGCTAGGATGATCTTGCTATGGTAACTTTGTCGCCTCTTGTGGTGACTCCACAATCAACATGGGCTCCTTTGATAGTGATGGTAGTGCAATAGTCATCTAGAGATGCAATGACATGGTCATACACATGATTTACATTCTTGAAGGTTTCTTTCCCCTTATCCGTGTTATTATTCCCTTTATTGCCATGGTTAGGCATTCAATTTGTGTATATCTTAAGGTTTTGGTTTCCTATTGGTTGTTCCACGTTTATAATTCTTTGATCGATGAGATCTTGAATTATGTTTTTTAGCCTCATACAACTATTCATGGTATGTCCTTTGATTTTATGGAAGTCACAAAGTTGATTCTCATTATACCAAGGAGGTTTCACATCCGGTTCTTGGTAATTCTCATAGGTGGGAGCTTTGATGAGTTTTTTGTTTATCAGTTTCTTCATGATGACTTCAAGTTGTTCCCCCAAAGCAGTGTACTTTCACTTGGGGTAATTTTTTTTCTGTTGGGATGGTCCCCTTTGATCATTGAGATTATTAATTGCTTGATTGTTGTTTGGTTGTTGTGTTGCTTGATGATTGTTTTGGTGTTGGATTTGGATTTTTGGTGCAGGTGTATTTTGGAAAGGGGCATTGATGACCACTTTGGCATTGACGACACCATCATTGGTAAAAAATTTGTTTCTTTCCCACATGTGAGCTTTATCGTTATAATTGGTGGGTTGGCAGTTGTTTTGTTGTTCGGGGTATGAAGTTGATCCTGCGGGTTGTGTCATAAGGGCTCGTTCGATGATGAGCACCTTGGAGATCAACTGGTCATATGTGGTGATCCCTTGTACCTTGAGATGGAATTCCAATAGGCCATCAAGGTTGGATATGATGGTGTAAACTTGTTGTTCCTTGGGCATGGTCCATTTTCTCTAATTGGCCTTGGATCGCCATCGTTGTAGGAATGAATCGAATGATTCATTCTTACCTTGTTTCAGAGCTAGGAGTTCTTCTAGACTGACATCCATTGCGATATTGCATGCGTAGTTTTTAATGAATGCATCTATAATTTCTTGGAATGTTTTGATGCCTGTAGGTAGGCGAGAGAACCATTCCATAGCATGGCCAGCCAAAATCCTAGGAAATATCTGCATTAAATAAGTAACGTCGTATGTGACTTCCATGTAATGAACCTAGAATTGCTTGATGTGATCTTCAGGGTTTCCCATCCCACAATATTTGTCAAAATTTGGTATCTCAAATCCTTTTGGGAATGGTTTCATCACAAGACTCCTGTCAAATGGATAGGGACACAAGTTGCTTGGTATTTTTGTGGTTCGCCCTGATTGAAGACCGAGCACTTGTTGCGAGAGCAACCTGATTTGTGTCGTTACGTCATTTTGCGGATCAGGGGGTGGGATGAAGGTTTTCTGGGGTGTTTCAATTGTGGGTTGGATGGGTGGGTTATTTGGTGTGTTGTTTGATGGTATTTGCACATTCTATCGAGCCAGGTATGCTTGCACTTGCTGCTATATAAACAACGCTTGTTGTTGGTCTTGTTGTTGTTGTGCTAGGATTTCCTGTTGTTGAGCTTGTTGTTGTGCTTGTTGTTGTTGTGCTAGGATTACATGTTGTTGAGCTTGTAGTTGTTCCAACAATGCTTGTTGTTGGGCTGCTAATTGGGTTGCTTCTTGCTGCTCTTGATATTGTTTTATTACTTGTTGTTATGTTTGTAGTTGTGCTACTTGTTTTTGTGCAAGAAACTGTGCTTGCACTTGTGCTTGTTGTGCTTGATATTGGGCATGTGCTTGAGCTTGATCTTAGGCTTGTGTCACTTGTTGTTGCAATAGAATTTGGGCTTGGGCAGCCTTTTGTGCTTGTAATGCAGCTTGGGCTACTTGAGTGGCTTGTTGTTGTTGTTGCAATAAAGCTTGGGCTTGTGTGACCTGTTGTGCTTGATGTGCAATTTGGGCAGCCTGAGCATTTTGTGCTGCTTGTGCGGCTTGTTGGGAAGTTATTTGTGTGGCTTTTTTTCTTTTGCACTTGTAGGAATGCTTTTTGATAAGCGGCTTGGTGAGCAGCTTGCAATGCCATGCTGTATTGGTTTGATAAATTGAAATTTGGTGGTGGTGGGGGTGGTGGTGGATTCAGAATTGTGCTTGTGGTGGTGGTGAGTGGTGATGTCATGTTGGTGGTCTGAGTGGTGGGTGGTACTATCGATGTGGTTGGTCCTTGAGAGACCATGCTTTGAGATTTTAAGGGGGTGTTCGATGATGTTGTGATTGCTTGTGTAGTTGTCATTTGTTGTTGCGATATCGATGACAAGTTTTGAGAGTTTGGTGTGATGCTTTGATTGGTGTTTGGAATGTTGGTTTAATTTTGATAGATATTTGGTAAAGGTGGGAGTCCCAAGCCAAGTAGAGGTGTGGATAATGGTGGTAATGGTGGAAGAGGTGAAAATGTGAGGGGTGTGAGTTCTTGAGAAAATGATGTGGTGTCAAAAATGCCCCCAGGTCCGAACATGTCACCTTCTTGTGAATTTGTGAGGAGAGAAGTTTGAGGTGTTGTGTGAAAGGATGATGATGATGGATCATTAGGATTATGGAAAATGAGAGGGACATACTTATGTAATGGATTTTGGGGTATGTTTTGTTCCAAAATGGTATTTGCATCCAAGTCTTGATTGTTGACAAGGGGATGTGTTTGAATAGTATTAAGAAATGCATTTCCCTTACTAACATTGGGTTGGGTTGGAGCAAAGGATGTTGTGATTTGTGCAATGTTTTGAGTGATTCTTTGGGATGGGGGTGTAGATGAAATGGGGAGTGTGGATGAAATTTAGAGGCATGATCTCCAAAGATGGTTCCACTATAGAGCTCATGTCGAAATCAAAAGGTAATTTGGCCCCTTGTTTTGCTAGTTCGAGCATGTATAGTGAAGGGTTAAACCTCACCATGATGTTGATGATCTTATGGTTTTTTGGATTTTGGAGCATTTCGGTTACTTCTTGACGCGACATCCCAAAGGTAAGGTCTTCTTCTTGAACTTCCTCTTGTGGATTTTGTGACAATGAGATAGTCAAAGGATTGCTTGATTCGATAGGATTCATTTCGGAGTTCGTTTGGCTTAGGTCACTTGAAGCGGGTGTTTCTTTGTTAGCTTCCATGTTCTTCTTGTATTGAGATCTAGTTTGAACCATAAAACAAGGATCAATTTTCAAGAATATGGGAGATGAATCTCTACTTCTTTGGATTGATCTTATTTTAGGCACAAAAGAGAATTTTTTTTGATATTTTGAGGATAAAAAGGTGATATGAGATGGATGATTTGGATGTTTAATCTTTTGATAAATCTTGAGGGGAATGGTAGAATTTTAGGACTTTTAGATATATTTTGGATTTTAATTTTGATTTTTTGAATTTCCCTTGACCTGATTGATTTTGGTTTGCTTTGATTTGAACAAATAGACCCTAAGATATTGGATGATTATCTAAGGGGTAGATTTTCTCAAAGGATGATAATTTGAATATGTGTATGGAGAAGGATGCATCTACCCACACCTATTCAAACAAGATGATAAAACAACCAAGGATATGAAGAAGGATGCATCTACATATACCTAGCTAAATAATATGGTTTGATAACTTTGACTAATCATATGCAAAAGGATGCATCTACACATACCTAGCCAAAGATAATTTGATAAAGATTTCAAGGATTTTGTCTCAAGGATTTGATGATTTTGATTTTTCCAAAAAACCTAGCATGAAGGATAGTTTCAATACTTTTCAAAAGATGATGGTGAGATGATTTTTGGTTTGATGTTTGAAGGATGGATGAAAAATATTTTGATTTATTTTGATCCTAGGATGAACCTAAAAAAGACACTTTATTTACCTAGACCTCAGTATTGAAGAACATGCAATGCTTCTATAGACCTTTATAACTAAGAAGTGGTTCAATTTGAGCATACATTTCTGGATTTTGAATCAAGGACTTTCATTTTGGGATTTGACCTTCTTGGAAATCATAAGGTTTCAACACATGTGAGAGTCCATTTTGTTATCTTTGTTTAGTGACTTTATTTTACCACAAGCACTTCTTTGATTAGGTTTTCCAAACTAGATGTCTAATGTCTTAATTTATTTGAATCCCACAAAGTATGTTATGTGGAAATTTGATGAATTCAAGGCAAGGGTTTACCTATTGTTTAACTTTAGTAGACAAATTGAGAGGTAATCCAAGTGTTTATAAACCTCTAAGGATAGAATCCCAAGGGAAAGCAATAACACATGAATTGGGTCAATTGTATTTGTCTCCTAAAGGGTTTGAAATTTTGATGATGATGTTTAAGTGTTTGTTTTCAAGATGTTTTCGAACAAGCAAAGCATTTTTTAACCAATAATAAGTACAACCCTATGGATATGGAAGATGATATTTGTTGAATCCCCACTTGGACAAGTCTAGCTATGCTTATCTTTAGCGAATGGTTAGATGCTTGACCCCACTGGCTCCCCTCCACGGAACTCACTTATACGGGGCATCCAAGCATCAACACCCATGAAACTCCCATGGCATGCTTTCTATTTCTACTAAAAGACCGTAAAAGTGTGGGGCGGCTTCAAAATGACCGTTCTTGCATGAACAAATAGATCAAGGATTTTGGCAATTCTAAAACATGGGTTTTAATTAGGACTTTCTGTTCATGGAGATTGACCCATACAGCGAGAGTCCCTTTTCAAATCCATCTCATCGGAGCCAACCACATGATACTGGCGTTTATTCCAATACCCATATTTATATCCCATTTGGAAATACTCTTGGTTTTAGAGTGTTACCGGTTGAGTTGTTCCCTTGGGTGAGTATTTTTTCCCCAAGGAAGGCCCTCTAAGATAAACAAAAATGAATAAAGACAATATTCGTAACTTAATCAATCTTTGTTTGCAACACAAAGAGAGAGAGAATGTACGCAATAATGCTCTACTCACACTCACACAATGTTTTGTTCAATTTTAAGCCCAAAATGAAGTGTGGAGGTGATTACTTTATCTCAACCTAAGATCATAAAAAAGGAGTTTTGATTCTCAAGATCGCTATAAAGCACGAGAGAAGCGCATACATCCTTTTCAATGATGTTAGTTTAAGTAATCAATCACAAAGACAAAGTTGCACATGTTCATTTTACCATTTCAAAGCAATTGTGAGTTTGTTTTAAAAACACCAAAGTAAGTGTGACAAATTTCCTTGTTCAATTTTTAATCCTAAAACGAACTCTAGTAGATTTGAGTCCTAATGTTCCTTTTAAGACTTTTGTAGCAAAAATTGAAAAGTTATTTTTAAAGCCCAAATGAAATTAGTGGATCCTAAGCATGAAAAGATGACAAATTTTCCTTAAGAGGATTAATGAATCCTCAAAAAGTGTTAAAAAAACACTAAAGTGTTTAAAAACACTTGTTTTTTATGAAATGACATCATCATGCTTTTCTTCTTCTTCGTCTTTGATCGATTCAACCTACAATAAAAATTAGTTATATTCTACAAAACAGAGGTCAAAAAGACAAAAAAAAGATAGAAGAAGCAATAATTGAAAAGAAGCACGTGCTTAAAATTAAATTTCACTCCATACTCCCCTCCAGTGGTGCAATTCGTGAAGGCGTCGTAGTTTGATTTCTCCAGCGGTGTTGTATAGCGCCGCTTTCTAGTTAGCGTTGCTTTGTAGACAGGCCAGTGAGCATGAATGTGCCACCCTTTTGCGCAGTGGTGCAGTTTCATTTTTTTGAAAATTCTTGCGAGTCTGATTGGTCAAGTGGTGCAGTTTAGAATTTAAAAATCATGGGCAGGAAACTGGAATGTCACAGTTTGAATTTATAGTGGTCCTGTATAGCGATGCTAGAGAAGCAGCGGTGCTGAACAGCGATGCTAAACCTGTAAACAAAGAAAAATGAGTAATTTGATTAAAAAAACATGATTAAAAGGTGAGATTGCCCTCCTTCTAGCGCCAAATGTGTTAACCCCAATCCTAATACTTGCAAAACAACATGGACAAACACATTAGAAGATGGAATGCAAGCAAGAATAAGGATTCCTCAAGAAATTCATTTGAATAGCAAAAGAGATATTATATGAAATGAAGAACACAATGAAATTTAAAACCATATCAAATCCTATTCTAAAGCAAACAAACTCCTAATATCTTGAGGGAATTGGTGCCAATTTGATGTGAAAATTGGCCCTTTCCCAAATCCAATGATGCAATGGTGATTTGATGAAGAAACTTGATCCACTTTGTTGATGCTTGATGAGCGCTCCACTAGAAAAATCCACATAACCTAGCTAAGATTCAATGATAATTGATGGAATTTACTAATAATTTGAGCATAGTAAGTTTACTCAAATTGTGGATGATCAAATGAGGAGATTAGCCTCTTATTTATAGATGAGATTGATGGATGAATGCCCAAAAAAGAGGAATGTGGGACTAACATTCAACCAATGGAAAAATGCCACTTGTCAACCTATGAGTGGATGGAGGATGTGCAAGTTTTGAGGATTGTGCCAATAAATGCATATTTTTGAATTTTGAGTTTGTTGAAATGACATGCAAGAGGGAAGGAAGAATGCATTGAATGCCACTTGGATCAAAGAAGATGACATCTAAGAGAGAGTAAATGCCTTGTTGGATGTACATCTCAACTTGGATTTTGAATTCAAACTTGAAGAATGTTCCTTAAAAGATGCCTTGTTGAAGGAAAATAGAGATTTAAAAAATCAATTAAATCTATTTTCATGTGCAAGTGGTAAAAGCTAGAGGATAGGACATGAGAGGAGATTAAATTAATCAAAGTTAATTAATTTAATGAAGGGGTTAAATGATGTGACCTATTTGACTTAAATTTATGGATTTATTTGAATCAAATATGAGAAGAATGTGATAAGGGACTAATTAAATAAAGATTTTGATTTATTTAATTAAAAGAGATGATGTTAGATTAACTAAATAAGGTTTTAATTTATTTAATTTAATAGATAGACTTAAGAGATTTAATCAAATAAAACTAATTATTTAATTAAATAAGATAATTAGATCAAAATGGTTAATTTAATTATCGGGAAAAGGTTACTTAATTAGATAACTGATTTATTTAATTAAGAGAGGAATATTGATTAATTTAATCAGATAAGGGGATTTGCTAAAATGGTTAGACCGACGGATGATTCAAGATGAAATGATGTTAGTGGTTAGGATCAGATGCACAATTCCAATCAGTACATTTTACATGTCTACACATACATAGTAGCTTTCATCCTAAACCCCTGCTAGATGTCAATGGACAATAGGTTGATCGAACAACAGGTTCAAATATATGTCAATGGACAACAGGTTGAGATAGTAATAGATACCTTTGATTGTTCTAACCGAAGGTTCCTACTCTTCAGGGTGGGAATAAAGTGGCTTTGGATCAAGGAATTCCCACTAACCATGGAACAAAACACATGTACTATGGGATCAATGAACATTGAACAACATGGATTATTGACCATCCTCATTCTTCTACCAAAAGTACATTCACCTTCTCTCCTACAAGCACTTCAAGTCATGCCTGTAATGATGCGGGAAAGCCCCACATCACCATAGCCATGACTTGAAGTGCTTACGAGAGAGCGGGATCACATTTCTTTGAGGAAATTTTTGAAACAATTTGCTTGCCTTGTCTATGCTTCCACATTTTCATGTATGTCTAGTAGGACACTCCATAATCCAGTTTGTAGAGTAGGCATTACTCTATGATTTTATGCTTTTTGTCTTCATAAATCACAGTTTTCTAAATTTGTTTATCTGTGCAATTAGTAATTTTTTAGGCTTGGCATGCTAGTGATCTGTAAGACCTCTTTCAAGGCTATGTATGTCTATGATCTCACTCCAAATGATTTGAACATACAAAATTATCAAAGGAAAAACATAGTTCCCCCTATCATATCTATAAAAGATGTAGGATGAATTAAATGAATGTAAAAAGAATACAGAGCATATTCACTCTAACTCTAAATTGTGTAAACATTGGCATCATCCTTCATAATCCTTTGAGGTTAGGAACAAAGTCTAGGTAAGGGTTGAGCCAAATGGTTCCCTCTCTATAGACAGGTATGCAAATCTCTTGCCTAGATATTACTGATCATTTATAATACTATGTACCTTCTAGTTATAGTAGTTGTCTTATTCTTTAAGATGTGATTAATGCTCCATTTATCCCACAAAAAGGTTCTATTGTGCTTTACTAATGTTCTTCCTACATATGTGGATTTTGTGAAATTAAACTAGTGTGCACCATACATGCCATCATGGATGCGAGGTTGAAGAAGATTTGGAGAAAAGAGATGAGAGACTATTTCATTGAGTACAAATAAATTCAAATTTATGATCCTCATACTTTTAAAAACCATTATAGTCACTTTCTTTTATGTGCAATACTTTTGTTGTTACATTATAGTGTTATGAATTTGATGCAAGATTCAGTGTTTCCCAGGACTTGCAATCTATATCCTTTGTATACAATGTTTTTTTCTTCTTCCTTGCTTAGCTTCTTTTTATCCCTGATTTGAGAGTGGTTTGTTCCTAGAAAATTAATTTGCAAAATTTGGATCAAACTCTATAGCTTGTTAGCTCTGATGTTCCAGGTTTCTCTACTGGATCCATCATCAAGGACTATCTTCTACAATGTTACTAAACTATTTTCAAGGTCTAATAGTTGATTGTTTGTTTTCCCTTGTAACATCTTTTGGCCCTATTGGCTTGTTAATTTGACCAGTATCTATTGTGATTTCTTAATCATTTGACCCTACTGGATTCTTGATTTTCCTTCTAATTCTTGTGGTTGCTTCTGTACATAATTTATCTTTTTGATATGTACTTTGTTCTATGGAATTCTTTCCATATTTTGCAATTATACTTTATCTTTATATTGCACTTACTTTGTTCTTTGACCCATTCAATTTTTATTGGGAAATACAACTAATGCTTTGGTGTAATTTTGCATTTTCTTACATTCATAAGCTCTGAGTTTCAAAATATTTAAACCTAACTGTAGAATTTTCATATAAGGTGTAGAATATAACAGTGAACAAATAGGCACATAACATCTTGTTAGTGGAATCCATTATGTTATTCTTTCATTAACTAAAATCACCTTTCCTATGCCAAATACAATCGTGCATATGTTATCTTGGAGGGATGAAAATTGAAATCATACAATCTCCTGCCAAAGCCATGGGGATAAGACAAAGTATAGACAATAGTAAATTTACTTTCAGATAGCCTTCCCTTGACCTTAATATCTATCCTCCATTAGACTCAGGCTTGCTAATTTTGGATTCCATCCACTTGTCATGTCTTACTAGATCCTTTATCTATAAACCTAATGTTTGGATAAAAAATATTATATAAAATCTAAAACTAAGGTTGATTCTTTGGTAGATTTATCAAAGACCCAAGGGCTACTCAAAAGTTGATATGATCCACAAGGTGATTTCTTAGAGACACAAGGATACAAGATTTACTATCTCATTGGTGGTTGCAAACCCTGGGAAAAGGGATATACTTAGACTGTAATGCCATGCAGGAAGAAATTTTGAGAGGGAAAAGAAAAAAGGGTAACAACTAGTAATGGGTGTGATTTTGCCTCCAAATTAGTCTTTTGGAACTCATTTCATAGTGTTTTAGTGTATCAAATTCATTATCATGCATAACATGACTAGGAGAAATGATTGTATCTCCAATGAAAACTCTCTTCATGGATGATATATCAAGTGGCTTGGATAGTTCCACTAAATTTTAGATTGTGAAGTGCCTTCAACACTTTTTCCACATTATGAAGGAAACTATATTGATTTCACTCCTCCAACCAGCACCTGAGATATTTAGTCTCTTTGAAGACATGATCTTAATGTCAGAAGGGCAGATAGTGTACCATGGGCCCCATGATCATGTACTATATTTTATTTATAACTATAGCTTCAAGTGTTTTGAATGCAAGGACACTGCAAATTTTCTCCAAGAGGTAAATATATATCCATCTACATGTTATTTTCATTATTTTGGCATCATATCAATTATCTAAATCTATTTGTATGAAACTACAAGTTATCTCTCAAAAGGATCAAGAACAATATTGGTACAATAGGGAAAAGCCATATGTATACTTTATAGTAGAGTAGTTTTCTCAGAGATTCAAGCAATTTCATGTTGGGCATGTGCTATCAAAAGAACTATTGAAACCTTATGATAAGTCCAAAAGCAACAAGGATCCTCTATCTTTCAACAAATACTCATATAGGAAATGGGAGTTGTTCAAGATATGTTTTGACAGAGAACGACTACTTATGAAGTGAAACTCATTTCATTATGTGCATTGTAACTCAAATTTTCAATCTTGTGAGTGAAAATAAAAATTTTAATACTCTATTTCTAAGAGTTGTAACTAGAACACCTTTCTTTTATTAATAAAGTTCACTAATTTTGTCCTCTCAATGGTTGTCTGATTGTGTGCAATTGATTATTGATGTGTATTTCTATGTTTTATGTTTAAATCCTCAATTATCAGTCAATTAAAATGACTAAATATACTACTAATTGACATCAATTAATAATTAAATTGACTAAATATACTACCAATTGACAAAAATTAGTGAACAGTGAATAAATATGACTTGTGAAATAAAAATGACTAAATTTATACTACCAATTGATAGAAATTAGTGAACAGTGAATAAATATGACTAAATATATGACTTGTGAAATAAAAATGACTAAATATACTACCAAATTGATCAAAATTAATGATTAAATACATTACCAATGGAAAGAAATTATTGAATAAAAATGACTAAATAAGTGGCTAGATTACAACAATCAATGACTAAATCAACAACTATATATATCAGTGAATAAAAAATGACTAAATAAGTGACTAGATTACAACAATCAATGACTAAATCAACAACTAAATATACTACCAAATCGATCAATCAAAACAACCAATAAATGACTAAAAAGGTTTAGTCATCAATCTGGCCACATTACAAATGATTGGCAATAAACTACTAATGGTCACATGACCAAGTTCAATCGTTTATAAGTAGTTTCTTCAGTAGTTTATTGTTGTTTCTATACTAGTGAATATACCTCCATCTTTACTAGTCTTTTATGGTTTGGTTATTGAGGATCTAGATAGCTTCTTCTTTGAGTTTGATGTCTTGTATGGAAGTTATGATTACACAACAGATGCACACAGGCTCAAACTGTTCCCAACAACCTTGAAGGATGTTTCCTTAATATGGTTTATGGGCTTGGGCAGAGATGCTATTCTATATTGGGAAACTATGAAGAAAAAGTTCTTAGATAAATACTATGACTACTATAGAGAAATTGACAAAAGAATATATGACATTTTTCAAGATGTCTCAAAAAGAAGATGAACCATTGGAGGACTATGTATCTAAAGGTTCCACTTCCACTTAAAAAAGAATCCACAAAACAAGCTTTCAGAAGAATCTTTGAAGTTAATATTTTTAAAAGGATTCAATGATGATTTCATGGATTCCCTAAACCTTATTGGTTTAAGAGATGTATCACAATTGTCTGTTTAAGAATTTTCAAGGTTTGTAGAAACTATTTAAGGACCTTTACTAAAAGGACTAGAGGGGATGGAACATCTTCCATCAGCAAGACATCTAATGGACTCTCTAGAGTGCAACTGAGTGACCTACAATCAAACATGAAAGAAGACATCATAAGCCATTTGGCTACCTAATTGGATACTATACATGTGAAGAAAAAGTAAGAGGAGGCAGAGAAAATCCTTACTAAATATTTCCCTAGTTGCAAACAAAGAAAAGCTAATTGCAAATGTAAAAGAGTAGCAAGTATTTTAGAAGATAGACTAGAGAAACCAAATTTTCAAGAACTAAATGGTGAAGATGGAAAATTGTTCTATATTGCACAAAGGAGGCTATGGCAACCTAGATAAGGTATGCCTCAAGATCCTCTGAATTTCAATGGACCATTTCTAGTTAGCAATCAAAATTTCTCTAGTTGGAACCCTCGGCCTTGGGAAAACACATAGAACCAATGGAAAAATCCTCAGCCAAATTGGAACCACCAACAACAAAACATGTGACCACAACAAAAATTTCAGGATGTAACTACAACCCCCAATGGGCACTACAACAAAACCAATGGCAACCTTAATGGAAAAAATTCCAGCAATGGAAAAACCAAAATCTAAATTATTAGCAACCTTTGTAGTTGTAAGAGAAATTGGGTCATCACCTAGATAGAAACATCTAAGAATAATAGTGCCTTCGGTGATTTTAATTCCTTTAAATTTCCTCAAAGACACAACTACTATGCCATAAAGTGGAAATAGGTTCTAGGTCAAACCAACATAATGCTCCTAATAAACACAATTCATTTAATAATTAAACATGCACCCCATGCTAGAGGGAAAGGAATGTCAATTACCCATCTAGGTTTGCACAAGAGTCCTAGAGACAACATGATTTGGGGAAATAATTCATTGACCCAAATATTCTATAATGAATATACAACATTCCATGCACTAACATAATAATTTCACACATATGATGATGCACCAACAAGAATAAAAATGCACAATTTACACCTCAGGAAATAATAATTCAGGCATATGATATACACCACATTCACTTTCAATGCATTATTTACATAATTTAGTTCACAATTCTCAATAACGCTCCAAGACATTAGCAACTAATTCCAAATCAAATGCACCCATAGTCACACATCCAAAGAGACCACCCAAGAATAAACAATACTAGTGAAGGGTCACTACACACTCACACTAAGCAAGAATTGAGACATCAAGATGGTAATCACACATAAAATCACTTCTCGACAACTCAAGCATCTAACCAACCCTCATAACCAAGCATTTCTCAAATATATCACACAAGGAAAAAATTGGAAACAACACCTACTACCAATAACATACACACATATGCAAAAACCCAACCAAAATTTTTATGGGTGTTTTATCACTTCTCAACACAGGCAATGCATAAGTGCACTACCTCTCTTGAAAGGCAATCTCCAACAACAAGTTACTGAAAACTACCCCAAGGTCTCTTAGGTGTCAGGTCATGAATTGCTTGGAATGTATTAGTTGTTTCAATGTGATCTTGCTGGTAATCAAAGGGCAGCCTTACGTAAGTTAAGTTGGAGGGGAATTGGTTCTTCGAATGGATTTTATAAAAAAGTTATGAAGTGTTGTTCTATTGCTGCAAGTTCAGGACAGCAGTTTGAAACTCCACTTTGATCTTCAGATTTGGCTTTATAATGTGCAATGAACTTTGTCTTAAGTTACTATTTAAAATAAAAGTCAAAAGGTTAGGGGAGAGAGTAAGTTCCTAGACTTGAAACTATTGATGAACAGTGACAATGGAGGATGGTATAGTGGACAACCTTCCTAAAACTAAGTCTCACTTAACCAGATCAGTTCACAGTCTCATGAAACTAGTGCAATCTTCTAAGGTCTGTAGATGTTCAACCATTCATTCACCATAGATCATGAATAAAAGATAGAATTTAAGTGCAACATTCAAATAATGTTCAGACTAGCTTTGCACTACAGTTTATCATCAATAAACAACAAAAAGAATGAACAAGGAAGGGCATCAACACAGCAGAATTCTTCACCATCAATGAACAACCTTAACTAATCTACTAACAACATGCTAACACATAGAACAAAAAATTAAATCTACTCAAATTCACTAACTACAAGGAGAAGAATAATGAAACATAACATTGGAACTCAAGAATCCACCAAAATCAATGAATTTCTATTAAAATTCCAATAGCATGTCTTTACAACAGCTCAACTCTCTCTTGAAAATGAGAGGAGACCCCCCTATTTATAATGTCCAAAAATAAAAATGAATGGCCAAGATTTAATCTCATTGTGTGGCCAAGATTCACTACAAATTAGGGTTTTACCTACCCCCAAATATTTTACAATATAAAATACACCTTTGTCCTCTAGCCTATTTCATCTTCTAGTGGGAAGCATTGTATCTCTTTTGTCTTTTATATGATTTCCTTTGTTGCAGCTACTTTGTGAGGAACTCATCATCGATGACTGGGTTTCCTTCATGCTTCTTCACAATAGCATATTCCACGAACTTGTCAATTAATGCCTGGAGCTTGTTCCACTCCATAATATTGGATTGGAGCACTTGAAAGGTTAACTTTCTAGATTTTTCGGTGATCAAGTCCTAGTCCTTCTTTCTCTTTGGCATATTATGAATCACCTACTCTGATGGAGAAAATTCTTGAGTAGAAAAACCCATAAAATCCAGCATGAGTGCATTGATGACTCCATTCTCCATCTTTTTATGAAAGTGCGACCTTATCTTCTTAGGATCAAGCTTGATGGAGGGCATATCATAGTCCGTCATGAGCTTTAGATATTCTTCACAGGCCATCTAATGCTCCTTGGCCCAATCTAGATCTAGCTCCACTTCATGGAGCACTCGCTCCAAGATCTCTTTTCTATTATCAAGGCCCAATTTCCAAGTTTCTACGAGCCAATGGTCATCTTTTACTAGTGCCAAATCCCTTTCCCATGTTCTCTTGGGCATCTTGAGAATAGCCTTGAGCTTGGGATATGTGATTCTATACAACTCCAGGTTGGTACAAAATTTCCTTGTGCCTTCGAGTTGTTTTTACGCTTCTCAAAACTTATTTTTTGTTCAGGAAGCGTAATCAATATCCATATCTTCATTTTATACCACCTATCAAAACCAGTCCTCTATGGCCTTTGTCTAGTTCTTTCTTCTTTCGAGCTTGCTAATATGATCCTTTGACAACAACTGTGGTGGCACTGATGATGTGGTGGGAAGCTCCTTAGTGGAAGATCATTGCCGAATGTAGGCATTCAGATCTACCACCTATGCTTTTAATTCCTCCTTAGAGGTCTTTTCTTATTCATTTTATGCACAATAGTAGCAACCAATCCCTAAAGATGACTGATTTTCTTCTCTCTTTTGGCCATCCCTAGATCAATGGTAGAGATATTATAGCTAACTCCCTCTCCTTCCACCACTGGAGTAGCTATTTGCACTGTCCTGGATTCCGAGGTGTCCATTGTTATGTGGGATCTTGCCCTCGGTTTCTTTTCCTTCTTTGTGATTATTTGTGCCCAAGCCAAGATGGCTTCTATTCTGGCCTTCGGATCCATGAGGATAGGGGCCTTCTTTTCCAATTGCTTTTCCATCCATTCCGACATCTGGGACTCTTCTTTTGGTGATTCACGATCACCTTCATCCTTTTGAGCATGATGGATCTCCATTTCTTGGTGACTCAGGGCCTCTTTTTCTTGTTGGATTTTGTTGATATGTGGTTTTCATTTATGTCAACACCATTGGAATTAATGTCTTTAAGGTTGTATATGTCGAGGATATTGAGAAAAATTTAATAAAATAAGTTACAAGTTGTCGATGATGCAATGAAGTTTAGTATTGCCACCATACTGATAGATAGCTCAGTATGTTGATGATAATAGGTTGTGGATTAAAGGGTTTGTTGTGAAGTATATCTATTTTCTCCACATGAATTTTTAGAGGTCTGCATGAAGATTTGATCAAGTTATGAGTATTTGTGTTCTGACAGTTGTTTTGTTGTTGTAGTTGTTGTTCCTGAAAGAAGATGATGTGATTTTAGTAATTTGAGTTGTTGTGGATTCTTCTATGGTGGTTTATGATGCTTGTAGATGTTTCTATATTGTGCTTTATCTATTTTTTTCATCCACATTGATCATTATGCTTGTGATTGGTGATTTTCTTTTGTGAGTTCATATTTTTCATGATCATGGCAGATACGGTGATTGTAGCAAGTTGTGGATCTTTGAGGATTAATTTTTTAAGGTGTTTCATGTTCAAGGATTTTGTTTTGGGTCCTTGCTATGTTGTGGCTAACATTGTTTGGTTCACATTGATAATTGTTTATTGATTTGGGCCGACAATTTGTACATGTTTTATATTTTGTTAAATTTGACATGCAGTTGATGTTATCCTTAGTTGTGGATATATATGATTGATTGTTTATACCATTTGAAATAAATGGTGTGCAAATTTTGGTGAGTTTTGTGTGTGAACAATGTCTTAATCTTTCAAAGGTAGAAGTAAAGAGTGAAGAAGAGTGAGCAGATGTTTATGTGCTTAACTAGAACTATAATCAGGCATTAGCAGATGCTATTTTCTCAATTCAAAATCTTCTGGATGCAATCTGAACGTTTATGTAAGGTAGTGAGTCTTCCTTTGGGAAGTAAGTCTTTTGTATCTGAGTAGTGAGCTCTAGGGAGTGTGTCGAAATGCATGTGCATTCCTCATTTACAATTCATTTATACTTTTAATAGAGTATAATCTTGTAGACTAACCTCCACCATGGTTTTTCCCCTAACAGGGTTTCCACGTAAAAAATATTGGTGTTATGTGTGTTTTTGATGTGGTGATGGTTTATGCTTTCATGTTTATTTATCAGATCTAAGAATAATTTTAATAAGTTTAATTTTTGAGACAACTGATTCACCCCCCCTCTCAGTTGTCTGCCCTTGTGTTGCCAAAAATTGGTATCAAAGCAAGTTCCTCAGAAGAATTTTAATAGCTTGAGGTGATCCAGGATGGTGACATATAAGAAGGATATTATGAGATTTGATGGAACTAATTCTCTATGGAAGACTCAAATGGAGTGTCATCTAAGATGCATTGGTGAACCTTATTAGACAATTACAAAGAATAGGTATATCATCCCACAGAATGGTCCTTCTATTTTAGGTGAGATTAAGGAAGCTGAGTACAATATCAGGGCTAAGGAAGCATTGTTGAGTGCTTTGACTGATTCCGAGATGACAAATGTAATGGATTTGAAGACTACTTAGGAGATCTGAAAAAGTTGGAAACTTTGTATGAAGGTGATACCCATGTGAAGATTGCTAAGATACAAAGTTTGAAAGGGAAATATGAAATGTTGAGAATGGGTGAAGATGAGAACATCACTTCTTTTATGCAGAGAGTGAATGAACGTGTGTGTAGTATCAGATGTGTCAACTGGTGGAACATTGGAAGAATCAGAGATTGTTGCTAAAGTGCTTAGATCCTTGACTGTTGCATAAAAAGCCAAAGCTACTGCTATTGAAGAGATCTAGACTGTGACAAATGTAACCAGAGATATGTTAATTGGAAAGCTTACTACTTTTGAGTTGGGTATGTGCAGGATCATCATGGAAAAAATAAACCCTTAAGTGGCAAAAAATTCAGAAAAATTAGATTTAGGAAACTTGATGTAAAAATTTGAATAAGTTATCTATATTATTTCAAAAAAATATAAGAATAGAATTTGTAGCAAATTGAATGTAGTTTCTAAACTACTAGGTTTATTTAAAAATATATATATTTGGTAAAAATTTGATATTTCAATGCAGTAGTACTTAAATTTCAGGGAAAAAATAAGTAGGTGTTTGTCTAACCACCCTAACCACAATAAAATGATAATATTTTTTTTGTAATATTTTAGATATAAGTAGAGGACTCATATCCCAATGTGATGCATATTTTTTTTTAATTTTTTTCTAAGTAAATAATTAATTATGAATTTTTATTAATTTAAAAAAATACAAAAACTCATATGTTTGACCACCTTAACTTGGTCAAAATTTCATGAAATTCAATTTTTTTTAATCCTATAGTATATGAAGCATAGAATGTGACACATGTTTCAAATTAAAAAAAATTGATACCGTTTGAAAGCTATAGATGTTTTCAATTAGCCTATCAATCAGTTTTTAGTCATAATTTAGATAGAAAATGAATAATAATTATTTATTAAATTCAAAGTAAAGCATAATTTATGTTGGTGGAAAGCTGGGAATCTCCTGTCAAAACCCTTTTCGTTTCATCAATGGGTATGTGCAGGATCATCATGGAAAAAACAAACCCTTAAGTGGCAAAAAATTCAGAAAAATCAGAGTTAGACAACTTCACGTAAAAATTTGAATAAGTTATCTATATTATTTCAAAAATATGTAAGAATAGAATCTGTATAAAATTGAATATAGTTTCTAAACTACTAGGTTTGTTTGAAAAAGAAAAATCTATTTGGTGAAAATTTGAAATTTCAATGCATGGTACTTGAATTTTAGGGAAAAGATAAGAAGTAGGTGTGTTGACCACCCTAACCACAATAAAATGATCATATTTTTTTATAATATTTTAGATATAAGTAGAGGACTCATGCCCGATGTGATGCATATTTTTGTAATTTTTTCTAAGTAAATAATTAATTATGAATTTTTTTATTACAAATTTTTAAAAAATATAAAAACTCGTGTCGACCACCTTAACTTGGTCAAACTTCATGAAATTCATTTTTCTTTTTTAATCCTATATTATGAAGCATAGAATGTGGTGCATGTTTTGGATTAAAAAAATGTGATATCATTTGAAAGCTATAGATGTTTTTCAATTAGCCTATCAATCAGGACTTTAGTAACAATTTGAATAGAAAATGAATAATAATTACTTATTTAATTCAAAGTAAAGAATAATTTATATTGGTGGAAAGCTGAGAATCTCCTTTAAAAACCCTTTTCATTTCATCAATTTTGGGTAAAAAAAATAGTCATCAGCCACATACCCATCATATTGCCACTTTTTGGCCCATCATGATCCTGCACATACCCCAATTTTGGGTTAAAAAAAAGTCGCCATCCACATACCCTACACATACCCATCATATCACCATTTTTTGGCCCATTAGGATCCTACACATACCCAGTTAAGTGATTTGGTGATTCTCTTCCTAAGAAAAAATCTGCATTCAAAGCTACTATCTCCAAAAATGATAAGTAGAGATATGATTCGGGAGAAAGTTCTAGAAAAATGTCCAAGTATGAGTAGGAAATGAGAGATATTGAAGAAGAAGAGAGAAAATTAGATGAGCTTGAAGCACTTATTGTCAAGAGGGAAGCCAGAGGAGAAGGTAAGTATAAAGGGAAATTGCCTCTTAAATGATTTTCTTGCAATAAGATAGGTCATTTTGCCTCAAGGTGTCAGGAAAGAGTTCCTAAGCCAAGACCTAACAACCCTAGATTCCAAAGAAATTGTTATTTATGTTGTTGATGAAGGTGTGACAAATGATGAATCTAATAAAGGGAATTTAAGTGAGGATGAATGGGTATTTATTACTATCAAGGAAAATGATCCAATATCTATTGAATTTGCTAGTTGCACAAATGTGGAGAAAGCTCTAGCTTCTAGAGTTGAAGAAAAAAATGAATGGGTGATTGACAGTGGATGCTCTCATCACATGATAGGTGATAAAAGTAAATTTGTGAGCTTGTAAAAGTATGATGGTGGTTTTGTAATATTTGGTGATGACAAAGTTGGTGTAATCCATGGCAGAGGATCCATTTCTCTTGATGGTAAGAATAATTTTGATGATGTTCTATATGTGGAAGGTTTGAAGCATAATCTCTTAAGTGTTGGAAAAATGATTGACAAGGGATACAATCTTCAATTCAAGGATGGAAAGTGTAGAATATTGGGGAGTTCCAGAAATGTGATTGCTTCTGGTACAAAAAGAAAAGGTAATATCTTTCACCTGAATGTTGCTAGTAAAACTTGTTTGATTGCTCAAGTTGATGAAATTTGGTTGTGGCATAGGAGAATGTGTCATGTAAAATTTGATAATATTATCTAGATAATTTATACTCAGACAGTGATAGATCTTCCTAAGTTGATAAAACCTACTAATTCCATATGCAAGGAATGTCAATTAGGGAAGCAAACTATAGTTTCATTCCGGGGAAAACAACATTGTTCGAATGAAGTGTTGGAACTTGTGCATACTGACTTGTGTGGTCCTTATAGAGTCATAAGTTTACAAGGATACAAGTATTTCATGTTACTTATTGATGATTATTCTAGAATGATGTGGGTTACCTTCTTAAGGGAAAAATATGAAGCACTAGAGAAGTTCAAGATCTTTAAGGCTATGGTTGAGATAGAGATAGGTCTAAAGATTAAATCTCTAAGATTAGATAGAGGTGATGAATTCACTTCCGGCAAGTTTAGTTCTTTTTGTGAAGAGCATGGGATAAAGAGACAATTATCTGCCCCATAGATCCCTCAACAAAATGCAGTTGTGAAAAGGAAGAACAAGACAATTCAAGAAGCTGCAAGGACTATGATGCTGGAAGGAAATGTCTCACATATCTATTGGATAGAAACTATGAGTACTGCCATTTACACTCTCAATCAGGTACATGTGAAAGTTGATACCGGTAAGAATCTTTATGAGCTATGGTATGGTCATAAGCCTAGTGTTAGATACTTCAAAATATTTGGAAGAAAATGTTATATCAAAAGAGATAAAGATATAGGAAAGTTTGGTGCTAGAAGTGATGACGGAATCTCTCTTGGTTATTCTACTAAAAGTAAAGCCTACTAGTGCTACAATAAGAGATTGAGGAAAGTAATTGAAAGTGCTAATTTTAAGGTTGATGAAGACATAGTTAGACCATCCATAACCTATGGATATGATTCAGATGATCAAAATGATAGTTTAGATAAAGGAAAGAAATTTTAGACTCCAAATCAAGTTTAGATCATTCTAATGAATCAGGAAAAACAAGAGGAAGGAACTGGTGAAAGTGCAGAATTGAGATCACAAGAGCCTAAATTTCAAGAACACCCTAAGACTCCAAGGTATGTAAGACTAAATCATTCAAAAGATCAAATTATAGACGGTAAGAACAAAGGTGTTCAAACTAGGAGAATAATTGCAAAAGAATATTGTTTGATCTCAAAGACTAAGCCTAATAGTGTGAATGAAGAATGCAAAGATGAACATTGGGTGGAAGCAATGAAAGAAGAACTACTACGAATTGAGAAGAATGATACATGGATTCTTGTTCCTAGACCTAAGGACAAAAATTTAATTGGAACTAAATGGGTCTTTCAAAACAAACTGAATGAGCAAGGTGAAGTTGTTAGAAACAAAGCAAGACTTGTGTGTAAAGGATATTCTCAGATGGAAGGAATTGACTTTGAAGAAACTTTTGCTCATGTTACTAGGATTGAAGTTGTGAGACTATTTCTTGCTTATGTTGCTTACAAAAACTTCAAGGTTTATCAAATGGATGTCAAGTCAACATTTCTAAATGGTGAACTAGAAGTGTATATTGATCAACCTTATGGATTTCAATTAATAGATCAGGGAGATATGGTTTGCTGGTTGAAGAAAGAATTGCATGGAATTAAGCAAGCCCCAAGAGCATGGTATTCTAGATTGGACAATTATTTATTGAAACCTGGATTTAATAAAGGTACTATTAATAGTAATTTGTATTTCAAGATTGATCATGATAATGATTTTATTGTTGAAGTCTTTGTTGATGATATCATTTTTGGAGGAGATGATAGTTTGTGCATGAAGTTTTTTGATGAGATGTAGAGTGAGTTTGAGATTTCTATGATTGGAGAAATGAAATTCTTTCTGGGATTGCAAATTACTTAGCTAGATAGAGGGATCTTTATATCTCATTCCAAGTATGTGAAAGAATTGCTAAAGAAGTTTGACATGGAAGATTCAAAGCCAATTGGTACACCTATGGTGACTAGATGTAAGTTGACACAAGATGGTGATTCTCCTAAAACAAATCAGACTAGATAGAAATCCATGATTGGTGGATTGCTCTATTTGACTTAAACTAGACCTAATATCATGAATGTTGTATGCATTTTTGCAAGATTTCAAGCTGATCCTAAGGAATCTCGTGTGACAGCTATGAAGAGGATTTTTAGGTACTTGAAGGGGACTGTTGATTTTGGCCTATGGTATCCTAAAGAAGATGACCTTACTTTGATTTCTTTTATTGATGCTGATTGGGTAGGAGATGTGAATGAAAGAAATAGTACTAGTGATGGTTCATTTTTCTTGGGAAAGAAGTTGGTTTCATGGCTAAGTAAGAAGTAGAATGCCATTTCTTTATCTACTGCAGATGCAAAATACATTGTTGCTGCTAACAATTGTACTCACGTATTGTGGATGAAGCAGATGTTGAAAGATATCAGAGTTGTGTATGATGAACCTATTGCTATATTTTGTGATAATTCAAGTGCAATTAACATTTCTAAGAATCCATTGTTGCATTCAAAAACCAAGAATATATCTATCAATTTTCACTTTTTGAGAGAGAAGGTGAGTGAAAAGGAAGTCAGATTGGAGTATGTTCCCACTAAGGAAAAAACTATAGATATCTTTACCAAGCCCTTGCCTAAGGATAATTTTGAGTATCTCATAGGGAAGCTAGGGATGATTACCCCTCCTAATCAAAATTAAGATGCATTGACTTGCATCATTCTGTGCATTTCATAGTGATATCTTATTATCTAGATTGATGTTGTGGTGGTTGCTACTTAGGGGGAGTAGTCAGATGTTCAAATATGTGGATTAGAGCTTGTGTGGAGAAAGATAATGTGTATCTTTGTCATTGATGTCAAAGGGGGAGAAGATTCATGTGAAAAACTATGAAAGAGTTAAGGAGAAAAGGGTCAAAATATAAGGGGGAGAAAGTGCTAAGAGAAATTTGCGTTGATGGTTTTCTTCACATCATGTGTTTCCATCAATGCCAAAGGGGGAGATTGTTGGACGTTGCTGATATGTGGTTGTCATTGAGATCAACACCATTGGAATTAATGTTTTTAAGGTTGTATATGTCGAGGATATTGAGAAAATTGTAATAAAATAAGTTGAGGATATTGTAGCATGTTTTGGATCTTCGAGGCTTAATTGTTTAAGGTGTTTCATGTTCGAGGATGTTGTTTTGGGTCCTTCCTATGTTATAGCTAACATTTTTTTCTTCGCATTGATAATTGTTAATGATTTGGGCTGAAAGTTTGTACATGTTTTATATTTTGTTAAAGTCGACATGTAGTTGATGTTATCCTTAGTTGTGAATATATATGATCGATTGTTTATACCATTTGAAAGAAATGGTGTGTGAATTTTGGTGAGTGTTGTGTGTGAATAATGTCTTAATCTTTCGAAGGAAGAAGTAAATATTGAAGAAGAGTGAGCAAATGTTTATGTGCTTAACCAGAACTATAATCAGGAATTAGCAGATGCTATTTTCTCAGTTCAAAATCTTTTGAATGTAATCCAAATGTTTTTGTAAGACAGTGAGTCTTCCTTTGGGTAGTAAGCCTTTTGTATCTGTGTAGTGAGCTCTAGGTAGTGTGCCTGAATGCATGTGCATTCCCCATTTACAATTATTTTATACTTTTAACAAAGTATAATCTTGTGGACTAACCTCCACTATGGTTTTTCCCCTAACAGGTTTTCCACGTAAAAAATCTTGGTGTTATGTGTGTTTTTGATGTGTTGATGATTTATGCTTTCATGTTTATTTATCATATTTGAGAATAAGTTTAATAAGTTTAATTTATGAGACAACCAATCCACCCCCCCTCTTAGTTGTCTACCCTTGTGTTGCCAACAATTTTATCTTTTCTTCCTTCTCTTCATCTGAATCTTGAATAAATATAGCTTCCTTTTCTAGAGATTCAGTAGTGGCTATATTTTTATTGAGGCTATCTTCCCCTTCAGATGTCTTCTCTTCTTTGTCTTCCCATTCACATTCTTCATGATGCTCAGCTTCTGGGCTTTTCTTCGCGTCATCCACTTCTTCAGGCTTATCTTCTTCTTTTTTTTCCTCTTCTTTTTCTTCTTCTCCTGAAGGAGGCATTTCTTCATCATGTTCGAGGCTCTTGTCTTGCTCCCCAATTGGAGGCTCTATTTTTACCTCCATTTCATCGTTTGTATCCTTCTTTTCCTCAAAGGGCTACTTTTCAACTTCTTCTCCAACATCCCTAATTTGCTTGGAAAGTTCCTCCTCAAGTTCTTGATCGAAGGTTTCCATGATGTACTTTGTGTTGGGATCTTCAACGTCTTCCTTGAAATATTGTGTTTCCTCCTCTTCATGCACCACTTCATCAATAACCAAGTGTTGGTGCTCTAGGTGCTCATGATAATCATCAGCTTCTTCCTCCATTTCTTTAGTTTCTTCCCTTTCTCACCTCTATAACTCCTTAGAGATCTGCATTGTTTCTTCCACTTTCGGTGGCTCGATTGGAGAAGTAGGAACAGGAAGGTCAGCAACAACTTGTGCTAGGGCAACCTGCACTGTTGGATTCATTAATACTCCCAAAAGCTCAGTTGGAATATTCTTCATGTGCTGAGCAAGGGATTTTGGGAGTGAGAGGGTAGGCATTGTCATTGTTGTAGTGGCCAATGGAAGGGCAGTTGATGGAGACATAGAGGTGAAAGAGAGAAGAGAAGTGGTAGCAGAGGAAGAATCTACCACCAAGATTGGTACAGTTGGTGAGGTAGAGGCAAGGTGAATTTCCAACGTGGGAAAAGAAGAAGCAAGCATTGCTTGAGTATCAGGTGGAGGAGTGAGGGAAATGGTGGTAGTAGTAGTTGTGTGGTGGGCATCTTTGTGAAACCACCCGACTTCTTCAATTTCTTGGAAGGATCACCCTTTGATTCTTTCCTTGAATACACTTTGTGTTTGGGATGGCATTTAGCCACCTCTTCTCTTTTTCTTGACCTAGTAGCTGGAGGAGATTTTTAGGTTTCCCCAGATGGGGCAGCAGCTTTTCCACTGTCAGTCTCACTCTTAGGCTCATCCTTGAGCTCGATGTATGTTAAAGTAGCTCCTCACAATTTCAATTGAGTGATTTTCCCATCAATCCATTGCTTTTTTCTTGCCTCTATGGGCTTCATCAAAATATCGAGATCATTGACCTCTTCCTCATTCCAGTCAATTAGAGGTAGTGGCAGGTTGGCAATAGAATTATATCTTGGATCTACCACCATGTTCTCATCTTCCACAACTTGATCCGGTACTAAAAAAAAGTTGATTGTCTTAACAAAATACGTCATCATGCACATGTAGTGCCTCATACGCACTTCTTTGTCATCCCTACAATTTTCCCAAAAGTCTTCGACATTGTGGAGGTGGGCATATTCTTTCCAAACCATTTTCTTAAGTTTTCTATATGGATCCATCCGCAGTCTAGTAATGTGGAGCTCCAAGTTGTATTCATTTAACTCCTCAAAATATTTTGCACACTGAGATGCAGGGATTGTATACATTCCCTAGTCGAATGTTGGAGGATATGGAATTCTCGGCTGGTGTTTGTCACTTAGCAGCATGTGAGCATGATACAATTTCCTGGAGAGCTCAAGTAGTACCAACCAGTCATTTGGGTATTGCGGTAACTTATATAGTCTCTCCAAGAAGCCCTTGGTTCTGATGCATGTAAACTTGGGAAACTAAATAGAAATTCAAACTGGAAGATGAAAGCGCTAGCACTATGTGTGACTCTCCTCTCAAAGTCACCTCCAAGCAACCTGATAATATGCCCGATGAAGGCATCATTGACTCTATAGTAGTCCTTGAAGTTTCAGAATTGAAGCTGGAGATATCTGTCATATACCTTCAACTACCTTCCTAGAGTTTGGCATGGTGCTACAAAAAAACCTCTGTATTGAGCATGGTCAGCTAGTAGATAGACCAGCTATGAGGTCATGTATAATTGCAAGGTTTTCTTTACAACCACAAACTGCTCATGTAGGTAGTTCCTAATGATTCTTGCCTAATAGAATTTGGTCTCTCCTCTAATAATTTCCTCTATGAAGTACAACATCCATTCCTAGAAGAAAGCGATGGTCGAGAGACCCATGACCCTGCTTAGTAACGTTACCAAGTCATGGTAATCTTTGTAGAAATCACTTTTGAAGAGCTCCTCGGGTACTTTGTTGGCACTACCCCTCTTCTCCTTTAACCAGTATTGGTTGATCAGTTTTTTGCACTTGAGGTGGCTAGTCTTCCACATGGTCTCAGCATATTCCTTGGATGTCTCCTCCATTGCGTCAAAGGTGGGGATATGGAAATTCTTCCCAATGGACTTAGTGGACAAATCAGCTAGTATGTTACCATCCCTATCCACAATTCTTTTGGTGTCTTCCTAATATGCCCATCTACAGGCCATTACTAATTATGGGGCTATGAGGGTAGGTGGGAAACCACCTGTCTTGGCCAAACCACTTCTCCTAATCCTCTTGGAATTCTCTATCATAGGGTTGACAATGACCCTCTACTTGAATTCATCAATATCAATGTGCCCCAGGTTAGTATTTGAGACCTTGTCCTAATCTGTGGTGACCTTTGACTTGAGTTCCTCTCCTTGAAACTTGTACTTCATTTGATCCTTATCCTCCTTCCCTCTTAGTGCTTTGGTTGTATTCTTTCCCTTTTCTTTCTCCATGGACGTTTTCGAAGGTCCCACAGCTGATTCCATATATCCTACAAATGAAGGAGTAGTAAGAATATTCAAGTGTAAAATATGAAAAATGTTAGCAAAGTCCTACAAAACAATGTTAGATTGAGTAATCCATCATTCAAGGATACTAAAATTTCTTTCATATCACCTTTAGCCTTTTTTTTGAGTGAATTATGACTATGTGGGCCTAGGGATGCGGCCTTCCCTGGGTTGGCAGCCATTTTGAAAGCAACTGCAAAGAAACGACAATCAAGGCACGACAGTCTGCATGGTTCCACCCGCATTGGAATTTTAATCATAAGGTGAGGCCCATCAGTAGGTTAGGCCATTTTAGCACATGGTTCAAATCAATTTTGAGATTTTGAAAATGTTAAGTCAACAATTATGGCATGCGGATTCAAGGCATGTGGGTGCAGGGGACCTTTTGGTTGTTTCAAGCTCTATCATTGGAAACAACACTAGCAAGGTGGCACCCCACAATGCAGGACCCATGGTATCGGAGGATGAAACTATTTACTCATTGAAGTTCATCTTGCTTAAGTAGGCATAGGTGAGGAGCTGCGGAAGGACGCTAGACGTTAGTTGTTCAGGATGACAGAGGAAGGATGATAGTCCATATAGAGTGGGCCACATGGTTGGGTCCAATGGGAGCCTTGAAATCAAGTTATTGGTTTGTGGTTGGTCAAATGGAAGTAGTGAAGTTGGGCTCTGCATAGCGGGCTGGTGGAAGTCATTGGCGGTTGAAAGCAGCAAGAGTGGAATGGAGTTCTACAAGCAACCACTCACATGGGGTAGCTTGCAAGGCACTTTACACTTAATCATTTTATTTCGGACCCCAAACAGAGGTAGTGAGTTTGAGCTCCATAAGGTAGAGGGATGGTTGACCAGGGCCATTCAAAATGGCAAACTCATGGTGGAGACCCACAGACGGGAGTCCGTGATGAGTAACCCACAAAAGAGCCACACTTAGTTATTTTTTGGCGCATGGAAATAGATGGAAACGGTCAAAGTGGGGCCCAACTATCAAAATTATCTTAGGGTTTCCCTATTTTGGAGATATTCATTTATGCGTCAGTGGAAGGATGGGAGAAGTCTGCATATGATAGTCCACCGGGATTTATGCGCTTAAGTTGAATCGACAGAGATGGTTTGTGCGAGACCTGCAAGGCAGGTGGTCGACGCAAGCCTTCTAGTTTGGAATGGCGTGACATGAGGGGTGATTCAAGTGCAGAAACCCACATACATGAACCTGTGAGATTGAATTGACCTCAGTTTAATCTCGTGCTTTTGTTTAAGTTTGATTGGTGATGGCGAGGTACGGGCGTCTACATGCAGTAGCAAGCCTAAGGGAGATGTCAGTCGGTTTTAGAGTTTGGCATTTTAGGAACATGATAATGGAAGTGGGTGTTATGTAGGCCACAAGGGAATGGTTTCCCTAGTTCAAGAACAGTCGCGGGAGGTGGGAGTTCTGCACGATTTTCTAGGGTCAATTTCGAGGGATTTTTGAGTTTTCAGGACATGGGTTTTGTTCACCGTTTAGATATCTAACTAGTTTTAAAGTTCTCCCTCTTCAGAATTTAATAAATTTATGGAAACTAAAGAAAACCTATGACATAGATGGCACCAGAATACTGACCTAGAAAATCTGATGAATGACGTGGAGAAACTATAGACACCAATGCTCAGATGGTGATGAAATCCTACAGATGCAAAGGCTGCGATCGCTAGGGGCACTGACAAGTTTCCTAAAAAAATGACGGTGAAAATGAATTTTCAGAAGAGGCTATTTATAGAATTTTCAGCATTTATTTCCCAAAATTAATGTAGGTATGGAGGCGGCTGAGGTTGGTGGACATACATTTTGAAAAGACGGCGGTGGGAATGACATTGTAGGCAAAGCAAATGACACCCAAGATTCAGTCGTCTAGCAAGTCAGCAACAGAAAATAGCGAAGGAGGCTACAGATCCTGTGAGGTGGGAGGATGCGTTGAGCTAGCCATTTGGAATGGTGAAGACAAGGCAGGGTTCAACACAAGGTGGATCACAAGGGTGAACCCACATGGCATGAAAGCCGATAGTTTGAAAGCTTGAAGGAAAACTACCAAGGGAACTTCGCAGAGGCCAGAGACTTGGAAATTTTGAAGCAGTGAAACTTGGTCAACTCAAGATGGAAATTCTAGGACTCCTTGACCACTTAGGACTCAAAAATAGGGGGCACAAAAAACAAGGTGCAAGCCAAAAGTAGCTTGGAAAAGCAAAGAGAGAGGGTCCCTATTTCGAAAGGGGCATGTGTGCTACGAGCACAACACAAATCTCTCACACAATGAGCAATGTATCAGAGAGTGATCATTCCCCAGCTTCATAGACTCTCAATTAGGGGTATCTTTCTATCCTTGCTATAATGTAAGAAAATGCATACCCTTGCATTTTCACACTTGTTTGGGCCCTCCTTGCTTTGCTTATCCCTATTTATGTCTTAATTGGTCCTATTTTGCATCCACAAGCCCAATGAATTATATCTTTTTATGGCTAATCCTAACAAACATCAAAGAGGAAATGATAATTTAATGATTTTGGTTGTGTCCCTGATTTTTGGGTCGAGACTAAGATGCCACCTAGGGTGTCTTTGTCCTCCAAAAGTGTTGGGACCCTGATTTCAAGTGCACCTTAAATGGCCCCCTTTTTGGAGTCTGTGCCCCAAGTTTCATGCCTCGAGACTAAGACACCTCCTAGGGCATCTTAGTCCCAAATAAGGTATTTTGGGATTTAATTTCAAATCTTGGAAAAATTTAGCCTCCTTTAATTAATTAATTCATATGTCAGCTTATTGTGGTGTAATTTTGAGATATTGATCATAGATAAGTATAAATACAAGGTTCCTTCTCTCATATTCTCACCTAGCAGTCTAAGCATATCCAAGCAATCAAGTATTAGAGCATTCAAGAGAAATTCATCAAGATTCAAGCATCATATCAAGGATATTCTTGCATCATGTGTGTTTTTGAGCTAACATTTGTGATGTAGGGTTTTGATTCAAGCAAGAAATTCAAGTGAAGATCTATCAAGCATTCAAGAATTTCAAGATCTACATTCAAGCTAGCCATTTCACACAAGTTTACAAATTTCATAACAAGGGTTTGGTGAGTTGAAACATAGAACTTTGTTCATTCATCATTTCCCTTCATATTTCTATTTCATTTCAAGGTTTAATTACCAACAAGGGGTTTGACCAAGGAAAACCCCCATTTACTAACAATCAACAATTTTTTCCTTTCTTGCATGTTTGTGTTTACAGAATTAGATTGAAGACTTGAAGATCATTTGAAGTGAAAAGTTTCAAAGTTGCATTGCAAAGTTTCCATCTTCATGGAAACTCACCTATAGGAAAAATCTAGAAGTTTCAGAGCTTGAGATCAAAGAAGAAGAAAGTCTAGACATTAAGCCTCAAGATCACATTCAGAGATTTCAGAAATTCAGATCAAGTCTAAGTCACCACCTAGGGCATCTTAGTCCTCCAAGTGGATTTTTTTAGAGATTCTTTTCGATTATGTTTTGACATCCGAAGATTCTACATTTCCCTCAAAAAACAATAGCGGGACTAAGACAATATTAAGGGCATCTTAGTCCTCCCTAGCATATTATGATAGTATTTTTGCATTTCCATAATCCTCATCACATTTCCAGACTTCCCAGGTATACATACCCTAACTTGTTGCTTAATTTCAGCATTCGCAATCATTATTTAGCTTACATTACTAGGTTTTGTGAGTTGAATGTTAAAGTGTCTTTTCCAAGCTTTTGCTTGGTGGTGAACCCTTAAAAGCTTAAAGAACCCCCTCCTAAGCCTTCTTTGATTGAAAATTAACTCACCTTTGTGTTGATAGTCAATCCAATTTTGGATCCTAGGACATATTTGAGTGACAATAGGAGAATAGTGGTGCAGCAACATCACCATTTTCATATTGTTCATTTTGGTGAACCTGACATGAAACTTGCTCCTACAAAAATATGACTTGAAAACCCTAATAAAAGAAAATGAAATGGTAGAGAGCGTAGGCATAGACATTGTGTTATTGCTTGAAATATGAACAACATAGAAAACCAAAATTTTAACTTAAACGATGAGCCTCCTCCCTTACCAAAACCAACATATCCTATGTCTCCAACACAAGGACCAACACCTTTTATGGATATTATTATTCATCCTCCTATTGTGGTTAACTTAGATGACGATGAAGAAATTACTAAGATTGATGAGGAAGTGTATAATGAGTTGAATTTTTTATTCTCCTCTTCAATGAGCTTAAACAATAACAATTGTGGTGATCCTCCTAAATCGAGTGATGCACCATGTGTTGAACCTATTGATTCTCCTAGTTCAACACTTGATGTTGTCCCTCTTGCTATTGATCTGCATTCTGCATATACTAAACAAGACTGGGATGTGGATTACTTATTGGATGGTTGACTTGCATGTGCTTTACTAGTCTTTTTTTCTTTTTTTTGGTTGATTGCATGCGTGTAATGTGATCCCCCATGATGTTCTATTTGATGTTTCCTCTCTATGTGAATTCCTCTAATTGTACCTTCATTCTTCTATATGTTGTAAGCTATTTTCCTTTTTCTTTGGTCTTTACCTTTCATTTTTATTATCTTTTATTTCCTCTCATTTTTGTCTTGTGTTTTCCTTTTTGGGATGATGCAAGGCATCGAGACACCCTATGTCTCTTCCATGTTGACCCAAATATTTTTCATTATCTTTATTTTCCTTTCATTTTTGTCTTGTGTTTTCCTTTTGGGGATGACACAAGGCGTCGAGACACCCTATGTCTCTTCCATGTTGACCCAAAATATTTTTCATTATCTTTTCTTTCCTTTCATTTTTGTCTTTTTTTTCCTTTTGGGGATGACACAATGCATTGAGACACCCTATGTCTCTTCCATGTTGACCCAAAAGGATTTTTATTTTGTTCTCACTCTCTTTGTGTCATTCTTCCAATTTTATGTGTATTTGGGGAATGATGACAATTTCAAGCTCTCCAATATCATTGCAACAAAGAAAGATACTAACCCCAAATCCATAGCTCCCTTATGTGTTTTTGGGGGCCAACCCTCTTTTCATTTTTCATGTTTTAGCTAATTTAAAGCAATTTATCACAACATGGTGTTTAGAAATTTCTTTAAAGTGGGGGCATACATTGGCATTATTTTGGCATGATTTCATTTGCATTTGTTTCCATGTTCCTTGATGTGATTTTCTTACTTCATGCGATGTGTTTTTCTCTTTGTGGTGACATTGGGAATAATATCCTTCAAGAGCTTGATCTATCTTAGCATATTACATTCCTCTTAGTGGTGATGCGACACAGTGCATTCCCTAAGTTGTGAATATTTTATCCTTTGATGGGTCCTCTCTTGGAGACATTAGGAACAATGTCCCCTAAGATTAAGACCTCACATGAACCAAGTAAAATCCCTTCGAACATCTCTCTCTCTTGTTGCATTTTTGTTCTTTTTGTGCCTTATTAAATTCATGGAGGTATGGCTTTGATATGGTTCCCTAGGGCTCACCTAGTGAACAACTAGCTTCACTAGCCCTTGCGAGCATGCATTTTTTTATTTCTCTACCTTATTAAAGTCATGGAGGCATGGCTTTGATATGGTACCCTGGGGTTCACCTAGTGAACAACTAGCTTCACTAGCCCTTCTGAGCATGCATTTTTCCTTTTGACCTTATCATAGTCATGGGGGTATGAATTTGATATGGACCTCTTGGGGCTCACCTAGTGAAAAAAATAGCTTCACTATCCCTTGTGAGCATGCATTTTGTTTGCATATTGGACAAAATGTTCCACTTGTAAACCTCTTTTGGACAAACAACCTAGACCCAGTCCACAATGTGTTGGACAGCTAGTTGAAGCTTGATCTATTGCATTTTTCTCTTTCTTTTTTTCTTTTTCCTTTTCTATCTTTGATGGTGTATGTTTGTGATCTAGTTGTGGCTTCACACATCATCTGCAAGTGTGTTCCTTTGTGATTATGCTAGTCTATCATAGGATCTTGATCCTAGGGGCTTGGCCACCCTCTTAGTTATTGTCATCCTATCTTACTAACATTCATACATTTGAACTCCACTTGATTGCTAGGTGAAAATATAAGAGAAGGAACCTTGTATTTATACTTATCTATGCTTAATATCCTGAAATTACACCACAACAAGCTGACATACGAATTCATTAATTAAACAAGGCTAAATCCCACCAAGATTTGAAATTAAATCCCCAAAATACCTTAAGGGTAACTAAGATTCCCTAGGTGGCATCTTAGTCTCGAGGCATGAAACTCAAGGCACAGACTCCAAAAAGGGGCCCATTTAAGGTGCACTTGAAATCAGGGTCCCAAGTCCTTTGGAGGAAAAATATGCCCTAGGTGGCGTCTTAGTCCTGGCCCAAAAATCAAGGACATATAGCCAAAATCATTAAATTATCATTTCCCCTTTGATGTTTGTTGGGATCATCCATAAAAAGATATAATTAATTAGGATTGTGAATGAAAAATAGGACATATTAAGATATAAATAGGAATAAACAAAGGAAGGAAGGCCCAAACAAGTGTGAAAATTCAAGGGTATGCATTTTCCTACACTACATTTAGCCCCCACTTTAGTAAGAGGAGGAACTTGCTTCAAAATCACACTAAAGTAGCCAACCACATAATCTTTGTTTATCCCTATATATTCAAATTGGAGGTGTGAATGAAAAAGGTAATAAATTTGTAGCTCTTCCTAACCAAAACTTGCAAATCTTTACCAATTTGATGCCTAACCATAATATTTCACTTATTAAGGCTAGTGAAACTAAGCCTGATGTGATGAATGTTCACACGAATGATGAGAATATGAACAATAATGAACAAAATCCTATGGATGATGATGAACAAGATCTTATGGATACTAATGACCAAAGTCCTATTAGTACAATGATAGGAGTGATTGAAATTGAGCCTCATAAACAACAAACCAAAATTCCTATTGATATTACTTTCTCTTCAAAAGAAACAATAAAACATGCACTTGATGGTCCTCTTTACATAGCTGACAGAATCAATAATAAGCCCACTCCTAGGATTTTAGTTGATATCATATGTGGAGAGAATGTGATCATACAAGAACTCTTATATGTGCATGAACTTACTCAAGATAGATATGATAAACTAAAATCATGGATTAAAACACATGATGGTTTTGCTTGCGCTATGATGGGCTCGATCACACTCCCTTTACAAGTAGGACCGAAGAAATCAAATGTACTATTCTCCATCATCTCTAATTCGAATCAATTTCATGTGAAGTTAGGCTCCAAATGGCTTAGATCCATGAATGCGGCCCCATCCGTTGTCCATAAGTGCTTAATTTTTTTAGTCAACAATGAAATATTCACTATGAACCGTAGTGTCTTTAGACCTCCATCTTCTAATGGAAATTTTTCCTTAGACTATTTTTTTCCTAAGCCCATGGAACTTATAAGACCCCATGAGAACTTCCTTTTCCTATCCTACCAAAATTTGAAAGAAAAATTCATAGCCAAGCTATCCCTTGAAAAAATTCCTCCATCTATGATCAAACCTCCACCCCTTGAAGAAAACAATGTTGAGATTAAAGCCATTTTGACTAACCAAGACCCATCCATAAAAATTCCTTTTCCTATTTCTTACAAAAGGCCAAGAGAGAACCATACAAGTCCTAATATTCCTCCTAAACAAATTTATAAATCCAAAGAGAAAGTGGTTGAACAACCTTCCATGGTTTCTTTCATTCTTCCCTCACAAGAAGAAAAGGAACCTATGGTTGACAAGCTCGCTCCTACACAAATGAAACTTGAAAAACATAATAAAAGAAACAAAAATGCTTGAGATCATATGCATTGATGTCATGCTATTGCTCAAAAGATGAACAACATAGAAAACCAAAAATTTGAACTTGAACAATGAACCTCCTCCCTTATCAGAACCAACAAATCTTATCTCCAACACAACAAGGACTAGCACCTTCTATGGATTTTATTATTTGTCCTCCTGTTGTGTTTAACTTGGATGACAATGAATAAATTACTAAGATTGATGAGGAAGTGCATAATGAGTTGAATTTTTTATTATCCTTTTCCATGAGCTTAAATGATAACAAAGGTGGTGATCCTCCTAAATCGAGTGATGCACCACGTGTTGAACCTGGTGATTCTCCTAGTTCAATTCTTGATGTTGTCCCTCTCGCTAGTGATCCACATTCTACATATACTGAACAAGACTGGGATGTGGATGACTTGTTGGATGGTTGACTCGCATGTGCTTTACTAGTCTTTTTTCCTTGTTTTTGGTTGATTGCATGTGTGCAATGTGATCCCATGTAATGTTATGTTTGATGTTTTCTCTCTATGTGCATTCCTCTATTTGTACCTTCATTCTTCTATATGTCGTAAGCTTTAAATTCCTTTTTCTTTGGTTTTTACCTTTTATTTTTGTTATCTTTTATTTTACTTTCATTTTTTTCTTGTGTTTTCCTTTTGGGGATGATGCAAGGTGTCAAGACACCCTATGTCTCTTCCATGTTGACCCAAAATACTTTTCATTATCTTTTCTTTTCCTTTCATTTTGTCCCATTTTTTCCTTTTAGGGATGACGCAAGGCGTCGAGACATTCATATTTCTTCCATGTTGATCCAAAAGTTTTTTCTTTGTTTTTGCTCTCTTTGTGTCATTCTTCCATATCTATGTGTAATTGGGGAATGATGACAGTTCTAAGCTCTCTAATATCATTGTAGCAAAGATAAATACTAACCTTGAATCCATAGATCCCTTATGTATTTCTAGGGGGAAACCCTCTTTTCCTTTTTCATGTTTTGGCTACTTTAAAGTAATTTCTCATAGCATGGTGTTTAGCAATTTCTTTAAAGTAGGGGCATATATTGGAATGATTTCATTTTCATTTTTTTCCATGTCCCTTGATGTGATTTTCTTACTTCATTCGATGTGTTTTTCTCTTTGTGGTGACATTGGGAATAATGTCCTTTAAGAGTTTGATCTATCTCAACATATCATATTCCTCTTAGTGGTGATACAATGCACTGCATTCCCTAAGTTGTGAATCTTTTATCCTTTGATGAGTCCTCTCTTGGAGACATTAGGAACAATGTCCCCTAATATTAAGACCTCACATGAACTAAGTAAAATCCCTTCGAACATCTCTCTCTTGTTGCATTTTTGTTCTTTTTGTGCCTTATTAAATTTATGGAGGTATGGCTTTGATATGGTCCTTTGGGGCTCACCTAGTGAACACCTAGCTTCACTAGCCCTTGTGACTGTGCATTTTTCTTTATGTATCTTATTAAATTCATGGAGGTATGGCTTTGATATGGTACCCTAGGGCTCACCTAGTGAAAAACTAGCTTCACTAGCCCTTGTGAGTGTGCATTTTTCCTTTTGTCCTTATCATTTTCATGAGGGTATGACTTTTATATGGACCTCTTGGGGCTCACCTAGTGAACAAATATTTTAACTAGGCCTTGTGAGAATGTGTTTTGTTTGCATAGTGGACAACACATTCCACTTGTAAACTTATTTTGGACAAACACCCTAGACCTAGTCCACAAAGCATTCAACAGCTAATCGAAGCTTGATTCGTTGCATTTTTCTTTTTCTTTTTTCATCCTTTTCCTTTCCTATCTTTGATAGTGTATGTTTGTGATCTATTTATGGCTTCATATATCATATGCAAGTGTGTTCCTTTGTGTTTATGTTGGTATGTCTTAAGATCTTGATCCTGGGGGCTTGGCTACCCTCTTAGTTATTGTCATCCTATCTTACTAACATTTGTACATTTGAAACCCTCTTGATTGTGTGGTTGGATACTTTAGTGTGAGTTTGAAGCAAGTTCCTCCTCTCACTAAAGTGGAGGCTAAATGTAGTGTAGTAAAATGCATACTTGGCTAAATTTTCACACTTGTTTGGGCCCGCCTTGCTATGTTTATCCCTATTTATGTCTTAATTGATCCTATTTTGCATTCACAAGCCCAATGAATTATATCTTTTTATGGCTAATCTTGACAAACATCAAAGGGGAAATGATAATTTAATGATTCTAGTTGTGTGTCCTTGATTTTTGGGTCAGGACTAAAATGCCACATAGGGTGTCTTTGTCCTCCAAAGGTCTTGGGACCCTAATTTCAAGTGCACCTTAAATGGGCCCCTTTTTGGACTTTGTTCCCCAAGTTTCATGCCTCGAGACTAAGATGCCACCTAGGGAATCTTAGTCCCCCTTACAATCTTGGTGAGATTTAGCCTCCTTTAATTAATGAATTCATATGCCAACTTGTTGTGCTGTAATTTTGAGATATTGAGCATAGATAAGTATAAATGCAATGTTCCTTCTCTCATATTTTCACCTAGCAATCTAAGCATATCCAAGAATTCAAGTATCTGAGCATTCAAGAGAAATTCATCAAGAATTTGGAGTCATCATCAAGATTCAAGCATCATATCAAGTATATTCATGCACCATGTTTGGTTTTGAGATAATATTTGTGATGTAGGGTTTCTATTCAAGCAAGAAATTCATGTCAAGATCTATCAAGCATTCAAGCATTTTAAGATCTACATTCAAGCTAGCTATTTCACACAAGTTTGCAGATTTCATAAAAAGGGTTTAGAGAGTTGCAACATAGAACTTTTTTCATTCATCATTTCCCTTCATTATTCTATTTCATTTCAAGGTTTAATTACCAACAAGGGGTTTGACCAAGGAAAATGCCCATTTACTAACACTCAACAAGTTTTTCCTTTTTTGCATGTTTTTGTTTGTAGATTTAGGTTGGGGTAAGTGCAAGAAGTTGAGTCCACAAAATGTGGAATTTTTTTCCCTTAGCCAAAAAAACAAACTCGGCTTGCCAAAAATGAGATCCCACTTTTTAATAAATGGGATCCCGCTTTTAGAAAACAGGATCCTGTTTAGCTTTGGGATCCCGAGCCTAAATTCTAAATGGGATCCCGTCATTTAAAAATTGGGATCTTGTTTTTTAATGGGTCCCGAACCAACGAAGGAGAAATGGGATCCCAATCTTTACAAAATGGGATCCCGATTTCTACAAATTGAAATCCTGTTTTGTAAAAAACAAGATCTTGTTTTCAAGTGGTATTTATTTAAAAAAAGAAGTGAAACTCAGTTATTAACACAACTCAGGATCTTGATTTATCAGAGATGGTAGGGACGATAGCAACCTCCAGGTATGCCTCTACCCCCAATCTTTGTGCTTTTTTCATGTTTTTTTGAAATTTTTAATGCAAAAGTAGGTTTTAGCATTTTTTTCAATTTATTTAGCTTTTTATGTATTTTATTTACCTAAAATAGAAGAAGTGATTATAATTTGTAGAAGTAGAAAAAAAATAGAAATGAAACCCTTTAGAAACAAAAAAAGCATCCTTAGATTGTATCTTAAGAACAAAATTTATCTTTTGAAACCTAAATTGTCCAATCAAGAAAAACATTTGCATTTGAAAACCATAAATTGAAAGAAAACAAAAAAAATTGTATTTGAAAACCCTAAATTGAAATGAAATTAAAAAAAATTGCATTTGAAAACCCTGATTGCTTTTTGAAATCCTAAATTGAAATCAAACAAAAAAAATTGCATTTGAAAACCCTAATTTGAAATGAAACAAAAAGTTTGCATTGAAAACCTTAATTTGAAATGAAACAAAAAAATTTGCATTGAAAGCCCTAATTTTTTCTTCAAACCCTAAATTGAAGTCAAACAAAAAAAATTGCTAAAACCCTAAATTGAAATCAAATCAAATCAAATGCATTTAAGAACACTAATTTGAAATGAAACAAAAAAAATTGCATTAAAAACCCTAATTTTGTCTTCAAACCCTAAATTAAATTCAAACAAAAAAAAATCTAAAACCCTAAATTGAAATCAAACAAAAAAAATTGCATTCAAATGAAAACCATGATTTCAAGCTCAAGAATATTTGATAATGGAAAAAATTGATTTGCATTTTTTCATTTTTTTAAATTTCATTTGCATTGTATGGAGACAGTATGTAGGCATGCTTATGGAAGAAATTATTCGATAGATTTAGGTTGATACATAGTAAATGTGTATTCATCAAGAGAGACAATCAATTAAACATTATGAACATAGATATAATTAGAATAGAAAACAATATGTTAAACTTTACTTGTGGGACTAGTAGATCATTACAATTGATAAATTTTCAATGTTTGTTTGTAAATTTAGTTAGAAATTTCCTAAATCCTTGTACAATCTATTTCCAATTGTCACTTAATTAGATAATATGTGCGTTCATTTCTATTTTATGTTTTTATCTCTCTTAGTCATGCCTTGTTTCCATTTCTTGTTTGCATGTGTTGTGTCTTGTCTTTCAACAATCTTAACTCTCATTCTAGTCAATTAGTTGTTAATTAGGCTTGAAGTTTAGTCTAAAATCTCAATTTGCACCAGTTACCTAGACACTAAAAGAATCTAAATATTTTTCTTTTCTTTCTTTTAGGTTCTTTCAATTCCAAACGATCCAAAATAAAATAAGATTCAACATTAACTAATTTTATTATACATTTTATATCATAAAATTCATTTAAGTGGGAAATATTCAACTTTATCATAGTATATTATACTTCATATATATATATATATATGAATATCAAGTTATATATATACAATCAATATTAATGAAAAAAATGTTAAATAAAATAATCTTATATTCAATTTAAAAAATATCAAGTTAAAGTATATGTCAAATTCAATCTTAATAATACATAATTATGTGTTTCTATTATGAAAATAGTCAGTCTATTGGTAAAATCAAAAATATTCATAAACTATTCAGTCTATTACCCTAAACCATAAACCGATGTCTTAAGGGAACCTAATATGACATTTCTTAAGGGGATCAAAGAATTTCTCAAAAAATTGTGAAGTTTCCCAAGGCAACCAAATTTAACAATAATAAGATCGTGCAAGATTATAATATGAATGAGATTTCATGAGAGGTTGGTCAGTTGAAACAAGAGCTATCTCAATCAACTGTTCCACAAGAAAATGTTGTTCACTAACTTGCAAGTCCATTATTCCAAGGGCCACCCAAACTTCACCCTAAGTTCCCTAAACCCTAAACCCTGAACTCTAAAATCTAAACCCTAAACCCTAAACCCTAAATCATTGATTTTTTCCTAGGACCTTAAAATGAAATTTGGTTTCCTTGGGAAACTCCACCAAATTTTATTCCCTTAAGCCATGTAATTTTGTCATATAACCTTACTACATAGATCCCATTAAGCAATCATATTACCCTAAACCCTAAAAACTAAACTCTAAACCCTAAAGTCATCATTTTCTCCTAGGCCCTTAATTAAATTTGGTTGCCTTGGGCAACTTCACCAAATTTTATTCACTTAAGCCATGTCATTTTGTCCTAGTACCTTACTACATATATCCCCTTAAGCCATCCTATCACCCTAAACCATAAACCAATGTCTTAAGGGGTCCCAATATGACATTTCTTAAGGGGATCAAAGAAGTTCTCAAAATTTGGTGAAGTTTCCCAAGGAAACCAAATTTAACAATAATAAGATCATGCAAGATTATAATATGAATGAGATTTCATGAGAGGTTGGTCATTCAAAACAAGAGCTATCTCAACCAAATTTTCTACAAGAAAATGTTGTTCACTTACTTGCAAGTCCATTATTCCAAGGGCCAACCAAACTTCACCCTAAGTTCCCTAAACCCTAAACCATGAACTTTAAAATCTAAACCCTAAACCCTAAAGCATTCATTTTGTCCTAGGACCTTAAAATGAAATTTGGTTGCCTTGGGAAACTCCACCAAATTTTATTCCCTTAATCCATGTCATTTTGTTCTAGGACCTTACTAGATAGATCCCCTTAAGCCATCCTATTACCCTAAACCTTAAACTCTAAACTCTAAACCATCATTTTGACCTAGGACAGTAATGAAATTTGGTTGCCTTGGGGAAACTTCACCAAATTTTATTCACTTAAGCCATGTCATTTTTCCCTAGGACATTACTACATAGATCCCCTTAAGCCATATTATTACCCTAAACCCTAAATCCTAAACTCTAAACCATAAACCCTAAAGCATTCATAAAGTGCCCTATATTAATAGTTAATTATTTTTTCATTCAAGTAACATACCTTAGAAATAAATGAGGCTTTCAAATTTTATCATTTGTATTCAATTAGGCCATTTATATTGAATGGTTTAAGGGTATTTCCTAAACATGTATCTTACATTTAGAAATTACAAATCTAATGTAGGTTCACTTATATGTTAGAGATCACATGGATTAATTCAATAATATCCATAATCCACCTCCACACTCTCCATCTCCACCACCTTCACCTCCACCTCCACCCACTCCACCTCATAACTCCACACCTCTACCACCTGAAACTGATGGTGCTCGCTTGCAAGAATGAATCAATGTCCATGTTAGAACCATTTAGGATCAAATCAACAATATTCAAAATGAAGAATGTATCGCACCACCTTTGAGGATGTTTGCATCTAGGATGCAAAATGTTGTTGATGTTGTTAGGGCTATGGATGGGATATTAGATGAGCATCAATGATGGCTAGAGGAGAGGAGAACTTCTGATTCTGAAAAGGAAAACACAAAGAAATGAAGAGATGCAATAGAGAGCCGAAACACTTTATAAATTAACACAATGATCTTATAGTTATGAATTTATGAATTTGATTCGATGGATACTGTGTGTGATAAATTTATGAATTTGGTTGTATGGATATTTTTAGTGATGAATTTATGGTTTTGGTTGGATAGATATTTTTAGTGACATGAATTTATGAATTTGGTTGAATTTATGAACTTATAATGATGAATTTATAATAGTATATATTTTATGATTATCTACTAGATCATGATTTCTCCTGTTGGAAAAAAATGTAATATATATATGTGTGTGTGTGTGTGTGTGTGTGTGTGTGTGTGTGTGTATGTGTATGTCTATGTCTGTGTCCATGTCTATGTGTTTGACATAAATGAGCTTTTTGTGAATGTTTCAAGTTTATTTTTTAGTAGGTACATGTATTAAAATTACATAGTTCTAGATCTTAAATTTTGAAATTTCTATGTACACATAGTTTAGTTGAATGACGCATACATGCATTATGCATCATATTTTTTATTTTAAATGTATGTACATGTTAAATTTTGAAATTTTTATGCACATTCTAAAGTTCAATCAATGTATGTATGTGTATGTATATGTATGCACATCCTATTTAAAAAAATTTGCATGTACATTTCAAATTTAACTATTTCTTTCAATTTTGTAAGTTTGTATGTTAATTTTGTATAATTTAATGTAGGTGAACACTTATATAGATATCATGGATCAATTTAACATTGATGATATCATCAATCCAACTCCTCAGCAACCTCCACCTCCACCACCCACTAGATCATATGAGGCTTACTTGCAAGCATGTATAAATGAACAAGTGGCATCCATTCAAAACCAAATTACTGTTATGCAAAATGAAGCATTGATTCCACCACATGTGAGATGTTTTGCATCTGCAACATGCAAAACATTGTCAATGCCATTAGGACTATCGATTCTAACTTAGATGGGCATTGACGAGATAGAGAGGATATGAGATGATTTTATGTAGATGGTATCTCATATAAACAAATTTTAGACCTAAAAATAACAAAATCCCCAACTATCCCCTTATTTTATCGACCCTAATACTCAGTAGCCCATTCCTGCCAATAAATCTAGAATATCCATGATGTGGTGTATACATCCATAAATGAGTGCACATTTTTTAGCACCCTACAAATCTGCACAAAGCTTAAACTCCATAACATGGGTTAGTTCATGCAAACTTACTAAATGCTCCTATGAAATAATGCATAGTTCCTCTTAAACAAGATAATAAAACAAACTAATTGGAAGTATAAAAGAAGCACAAATGCACACCTATTCCATAGTGCATTGGTGTCACTTGGTTGTGAAAAGTGACCCTTTCCCAACTCTTGACAAACTCAATGATAAAATACCTTGAAGATGGAGTGGACAAAATCAGCTTTCAATATGAAGAGAGTAACTTTGCATGAATTGTGGATGATCCAATGCAAAGGATGAGTTCTCTATTTATAGGAGAGAATGATGGAGAGACATGCAAAATGAGTGAATGTGGGAAAAAGATTCAACCAATAGGAAGGAGCCACTTGTCCAAGTGTGAGTGGATGGAGGTTGTGCAAGTTTTGGTCAATGTGCCAATAAATGACATTAGGTGGCCTTTTCAAATTTCAAATTTGGCTTGTTCGAGGGAGAAAAAGGGGCTTAAATGCCAAGTGGGAGACATTTAAGAGAGGAATTAAATGCTTTGTTGGCACGGACAAGTCAACTTGGATTTGAATTCAAACTTGAGGGAATATTCCATTTTTATGCCATGATGGAAAATGGAGATTTAATAAATTAATTAAAATCCTTTATTTGTGCAAGTGGGGAAAGCTAGAGGATGGGACTTGCATTAATATTAGATTTAATCATGAATTTAGTTAATTTAAGAGAGGATTAGGTGATTTGACCTTTTTGCTTTAGATTTATGGATTAAACTAAATCGAAAAGGAGATAGAAAATGATAAAGATTTAGTTAAATAAATATTGGATTTATTTAGCTAAGGGGGATAATGACAGTGTTTATTTAATTTAAATGGAGGACCTTAGAGATAAACCAAATAAGCTTTATTTAATTAATGAATGGACTTGATTAAATGCAATATGCTAATTTTGCATGTCTACATTTTTCCCCTCTTTGAACCATGTACTTGCTACATTGATTCAAAGAATAAACTTTCCACAATCAAAATTCAAAAATTTCTAATTTTTTTGGATGCCCCAGTGGAAAGTACACTGGTACATTTCCTCCTCGAGAGATTGAGCGAAAAGATTTGATTTGAGGGTCGATCTCACAATAAATAGGTTCAAGATGGACGCATGGATGGTTGTGATGATGATGCAAATGAGATGGTTTTAAGATGCTTAGACTAACAAGTCTATATTATCCTAAACAACTCAAATGATAATGTAATGCATGGTGAGATGGATTATGTGATATGCTATGATTATGAGATTTATGTATGCTAATGATTTGTGGATGCCAGACAGATGCATTGGAAATGATGATTAACTATCTTGACATGATGTTAGTGAGAAAAAGAAGAAATGAGAAATGAGATGATGACAAGAGGATCCAACAAGCCAACTTTATGAGAGATGATGATGAGAAATGGATGATTTGCTTATCAAGAGTTGGGATTTTAAAAGGGCCACTTACCTTATGTTTGATAACATGCATAAGCACAATGCATGAAGGTATAAAGAACCAGGATGGTGTTGCACTATAGATAGGATTATTCTTGTTCACACCTAACATATGGAAGCCTTGCTAGGATGCACTTCAAAAGTTTCAAACATCTCAGACCAAAACATGGAAAGGTATAACCTATCAATGTAATAGTCAACAAGCTGCCCAAAACACCCTCCATACATATCTAACAAAGCAAGTATTTGCCAAGTTATATTACAAGAACGTCCAATAAGCATAATAGACAAAAGATGATGATCATTGCCCCATTCCTATCTCTCTAAATCTATTTGTTTGGACATCATCGAGAGGTTATTGGAATGAATGCAAAGAGATAAGTCAAAAGACAAAGATAAAGTAAACAAACAAGCTGATGTTCTTCAATATCACTAACCAAAAGGAAATGTGTTTTTAAAGGATAAGAAAATAAACTATTGCCAAAAGATATTGCCCATTGTAGGAAGGATACATCCTAGGACATGTTAGTGGATGGCGGCACGTCATTTCATTTATCTGAAGTGTTCTTTCCGATAAATAATTCCCATTGTAGGAAGGATACATCCTAGGACATGATGTTATCAGATGATTGATATGGGACTAATTGGACAATAGGCTATTGACACAAAGAGTTGACCAACTTGTTTACGTACTGACCTAGACTTGAGACTTGACGTTTTGAGTTTTTACTTTTCACCTACTAAACTTGTTTCTGATTGTTTCACCAAAGGTTAAGAATGATGATTGTTTATAATAAGTGATGTTATTGTGGGTGAAAGTGAGATGGGATGGATGGATTTTTTCAAATATTTGGATTTTTTGGAGTTTTTTGAACTGTTTTGAGGTTGTTTTTGGTATTTTTGAGATTTTATAAATGTTTTGATTTCTGGATTTTCAATTTTTTTTGGTTTTTTTGAGATTTTGACCAAGAGACTAACTTAAGGACCTATCCTAGGGGCCTTGGGGGCTAATCAATCAAATTATCCTTGCCTACGTTATACACACAAAGACCATATAGTTCGACTGATGACTTGACCGATTTACAGATGAATATATACATGATGAAACATTAGTTTCTTATGAGGAACTCCTAAAGGACTAACGTAAGTGTCTTAAGGGATGATCAAAGATCAACCTTTCCTACATTTAAGGCTCAAAGACTCGTAGTTCAATAAGATGACTCTGTTTTTGAATTTTTGACTGACTTTTTGACCTATTTTTGGATTTTGATATGTTTTGAATGTTTTGGGACTTTTTTAATTTTTTGGTATTTTTGGATTTTCTGATTTTCTGATGTTTTTGGATTTTTTTATTTTAGGACTTCAAGAATATACACGAATTCGATCCGATGAGAACATGCCCCTAGCATGATGCAATAGACTACTCTGATAAAGGTAGGAAAATTTGACCTTGAGAATGGGTCAAGTAGTACTTGGAGGGATCATGATAGGAACATCGGACCAAGCTATGATGTGGATGTCAAATGGATGGGTGATCGATGGAGATATGAATGTGATGGATGATGGAAACATAATGAATGGATGATGCAGAAAAATTTGTAAAGATCCTTGTGGATGGAAAGTGCTTATTTGCATAAGGTGCCTGTTTGTCAGGTTTTCACCAAGGTACTTGCCCAAAGTGCCACCAAAGTGGTTTTCACTAGAGGACAATTTTTCTCTTTACTATTTTTTTAATCCCTTTTTCTAATTTTTTTGGATTTTATTTTTATTTTTTCTTTATTTTTATTTTTTTGGTCACCAAGATGCCTATTTTCCAATTTTTCGCCAAGGTAATTGTTTTTTCAAGACATTTTTTGATATTTTGGATTTTTGGTTCTATAACTTGAAAGATTAGGCATAAAACTTTTTGAGATGAGAGTTGTTCATGGGCTCTTGGAGAGGTTCCCATTTGAGTTTTGATAATTGATATGTCCCTAACTTATAGCTCACTGTGATAACAAATGGTCCCAACCAGTTGGGTTCAAATTTTCCTTTGCTATTTGGATTTGGGATGTTCTTCTGATTCTCCTTTAGCACCAGCTCTCTGACTTGGAAAGTCTTGTTTCTGATTTTCTTGTTATAGCTCCTCTTGAGTTTGTTCTAATAGACTTGCAAATGATTTAAAGCATCTATACACTGCTCATCCAGTAGCTCCAGCTCATTTAGTCTTGATACTTAGTATTCCTCATCTGTTATGAGGTTTTGCAATGATATTCTTAATGAAGGGAGCTCGATCTCAATGGGTAATACTGCCTTTGATCCATAGACCAGGGGGAAGGGGGTGGCACTGGTGGGTGTGTGGATGCTAGTTCGGTAGGCCCAGAGGGTAGGATTTAGCTACAAATGCCAGTCATGACCTACATCATTGACTCTTTTCTTGAGGATTTTCAAAATGGTTTTATTGGTGGGTTCCCTCTATGCTCCTATGGTAAAGAGTGTTTCCTAGGATGACAATCTGGGATGCTTTCTTGGCAAAGGTTCTTTTCAGGCTGGAGGGTAAGTCAGCAGGTAGGACACCTATTCACAAGTAGGTATAAATTTCATGGTACCAGGGATCACCGGGACCAACAATTTCACACAAAAATTCTAATTATGGTACCTCGAATGCAGGCACAAGAAGTTGATCTACCAAGAATTCATATTTTGGGACATTATGAGGGATGTCTAGTAGGGATCCAATCATTGCCATGGTGTCTGCAGCTCTATTGTTGGCTCTGGGTATCTGCTCAAATGTGATCTCGATAAAGGATTCCTTGAGAGTCTCCACTAGTTTCTTGTATGGAGTGAGCTTATCATCCTTAGTCTAGTACTCACCGTTCACTTGGTTTATTATTAGCTAGGAGTCTCCATATACTCTGAGGGACATGATATGCCATTGTACAACTATTCTGAGACCTATGGTTAAAGCCTCATACTCTGCAATGTTATTAGTGTGCAGGGGAACACCAATTTATAGGACCTTGGTATGCAGTCCCCTTGTGGGGTGATAAAGAAGACACCGGCTCCTGATCCATGTTGCATGTATGAGCCATCAAAGTAAAGTTTCCGGTGGTCAGCTATGTTGAGATTGAAGATGGATTTGTCTCAAAATTTTGAAATGAGAGGATTCTCTGAATAGATTGGTTCTTCTGCAAGCTAATTTGTGATGACTTGGCCTTTAATTGCTTTCCACTCCACATATTCAATGTCATACTCTGATAATATCATGACCCATTAGCTATCCTTCCCGTGAGCATTTCCTTTGACAGTAAGTACTTGAGGGGGTCAATTTTGGCTATAAGTTTGACTTTGTGCGCCAACATGTAGTGTATAAATTTTCACTATGCAAACACTACTGCTAGACATGCTTTCTCAATGAATGAGTAATTTACCTCATTCCCAACCATTGTGCGGCTGATGTAATATATGGCCCTTTATGTATCGTTTTCATTGTGTTGAGCTAGAAGAGGACTAAGGGCTACTACTATTGCTAACACATAAAGAATTAATGGCCTTTTTTGGGATTGGTGGTATAAGCAGATATTCTTTGATATTATTGAAGGCTTCTTCACACTTGTTATCCCACTTGTACGCTACTCCCTTGTGAAATAGGTGAGAGTATGGATTTTTTTTATCTGCCAGTTGTGCTATGAACATTCAGATGGACTAAAGTCTACCTTGGAGACCCCTCAATTGTTTCAATGTTTTGGGTGCCTCCATCTCAAGGATTGCTTTTACCTTGGCAGGATCTACCTCAATACCTCTCATTAACACTATGTATCCTAGCAACTTTCCTGATTGTACACGGAAGATGCACTTCTTTGGATTTAATCAGACCTTGTATTCCTCCAACATGTTGAAAATAGTACTCAAGGTTGCTATGTGATCCTTCCTCTTTCTGGATTTGGCTAGTGTGTCATTGACATAATCTTCAACAGTTTTATGGATCATGTCATGGAAGATTAACGTCATGGCTCTGTGGTATGTTGCTCCTGCATTCTTTAACCCAAATAGCATCATATTCTAGTAGTAAGTCGCCCATGGACAAGTGAAGGTCATTTTGTGTTGGTCTTCTTTAGCAATCATTATCTGCAAGTATCCTAAGAAATCATCCATCAGGAAGAGCATTTTGTGTCTCAATGTCATGTCCACAATCATGTTAATGTTGGGCAATGGGAAATCATCTTTTGGACATGCTTTGTTTAAGTCCTTGAAATCTGTGCAAATTTTGATGCCCCCATCTGGGTTTGAAACAATAACCAAATTTGACACCAATTCGGGGTAGTCAATTGGTCGAATGAATCATGCACCCAATAGCTTCTTTAGTTCCATTTTGACTAGCAAGGCGATCTGAGGGTGCATTTTCCTGAGCTTTTGTCTAATGGGCTTTGCTTCAGAGTATACTGCTAGGTGATGAACCACGATTTCTAGATCAAGCCCCGGCATGTCTGTAGCTCCATGCAAATTTTACCTGTCTCTCTCAAGAAGGCTACTAGGAGTTCTTCTTCTTTTGACAATAATGACTCAGCATAGAATGTGATGTGTGGGGTCTCCTATGTTCCTAGATTAACTAGATTGCATTTTTTTGCTAGGACCGCTGATTTTTCCTGATGAAGAGCTCTGAAAGGAAGATTGAATCCTCCATCCTCAGGTGCCTTGGAGAGGTTTTCACCATTAGACGCATCCTTTGTTTTTACTTTTTTTGGGTCGGAGAGTGCCACAATGTGGTTTTCACTCAAGGAAATAGAAATTATTCTTAGTTTTTTGCTTTTGTGAATGAGGGATTCAATCATTTCCCCATAGTATGCATGTTTATCCAACTCGATGATGAATCCTTCTTTGTGATCCCCACATGGAATATTATCCCGTATTCCCATGAATTCTGAGAGCACCTCATCATTTTTGAATGAGTCAAGAATTGGTGGTCCTCGTTGGTCATAATTGATGAGTTGGGGGTAAACTAGGTGGATTTCATGATTTTGATGGTCTAACTCAAATGATAAGGTGATAATCATGAGAAGGGTGGTATCCTCAAAGAGCATGGGTATGTTGGTTATGGGATCCTCATCATCACTACTACTACAAATGTCAATTATGTCAAATGTGAAGTTGTCTATGACTCGACCTGTAGATACGGGTAAGCAAAGTTTGGCTGCTAATTGTTGAGGAGGATTATTGACCTTTCTAACTGGAGGACTTTGGCCATGTATGGTTATACTCAGAGGGGTACATCCAAGGCCAATATTTATCATTCACATCTTTGGAATGATGGGTATTAGAAGCCTGTTGTCATTTTTCCCAAGTCTTTGGTTTCTATCATAGCCCATTGTGAGCATCATTTGCAAACCTTTGTTTCTGTCATCCATTGGCAGACTGGCTACTAGTCTATTATCTTGGTATAGGAGATGAGATGGGTCCTCATCTATGACTTCTCAGCTGAGATCTTCCCAACTTTTGAAGTTGGGATATTCTTCAGGAGATGTTTGAGATGTGGAGGCTTCATTTGATTGTTGACGTCCTCACGATCTAGGAGATTATGGTAACTCTCCTACCACAAAAGCATTTTTGGGAATCCTGTAGTTTTTGCAACCATTATCCTAGATGATGACTTTGATATCAGAGATGGTAGGGATGGTGGGAGTGGTGGGTGTCTCTGTCACAGAAGTGGAAGCAAGAGTGGCTGGATCAATGTATAGTGTTGATGGGCCTTCATCATTTTTGGGCACTTGAGGGATTTTATAGCATTTTGCCTCAGGGTTCTTGCAGTAGGAGAATGGTTCAGGATCTCCATGGATGGTGACCTCTTGTCCTTCATATGTGAATTTGACACATTGATGGAAGGTTGATGCTACAACTTGCATTGCATGGATCCATGGACATCCTAGGAGAATGTTATAAGGCAAGTTGAGATCTAGGACCTAACAGGTAGTTTCCATGATAGTTGGGCCTACTTGAATAGGGATTTGGATTGTTCCTTAGGAAATTCTTTCCTGATCATCATACGCTCTGATTGTAATACCTTTTCCTTTGTTGATGGAATCTTATGAGATTTTTAGATTCTTAATGAGCTTGAGGGAACAAATATTCAAGCCTACACCTCCATCCACCAAGACTCGCTTGAATTTATTTTTATGCACTAAGACCTCTAAATGGAGTGCACGATTGTGAGATGGTTGAGCGGGAAAGTCCTAATCAGAAAATGTAAGGAGATTTGGAGTGATGATGTTTCCGACCATAGCTTGGAATTGTTTCGCATCAAGATCTGCAGGGACAGTGGATGAAGCCAATGCTTCCTCAAGTATTTTCTTGTGGGTGGATGAGATTTTTAATAACTCCATGATGGAAATTTGTGTTGGGGTTCTTTTTAGTTGATCAAGGACATTGTAACCATTGGGAATAGATCTAGGGTTGGGTGCATGTGTTCTATTTGGCTGAGATGACCCTATGATGGTAACTTTGTCACCTCTTGTGGTGACTCCACAATTGGCATGGGATTCTTTGACTATTATGGTAGCACACTAGTCACCCAGAGATTCGACAACATGGTCGCACACATGATTCACATTCTTGAAGGTACCTTTCCTCTTATCAGTCATATTGTTCCCTTTATTGTTATGGTTAGGCATCAGATTCGTGTATATTTTGAGATTCTAATTTCCTGTTGGTTGTTCGACATTTATGATTCTTTGATCAATGAGGTCTTGGACTAGGTTCTTTAACCTGATGCAATTGTTAGTGGTGTGCCCTTTGATTTTGTGGAAGTCACAAAGCTGATTTTCATTGTACCAAGGAGGTTTCACATCTGGTTCCTAGTAATTCTCATAGGTGGGAACCTTGATGAGGTTTTTTCATTTATTAGTTTCTTCATGATGACTTCGTGTGGTTCCCCAAGAGAGGTGTACTTTTTCTTGGTGGAATTCTTATTTCGCTGGGGTGGTCCCCTTTGATCGTTGATGTTGTTGATCATTTGATTGTTTGGCTATTGTGTTGTGTTAGTTTGATGATGGTTTTGGATTTGTTGTTGTGGTGCGGGTGTGTTTTTTCAAGGGGTAGTGATAACTTTACATCAACAACACCATCATTGGTAATTTTTTTGTTTCTTTCCCATGTGTGAGGTTTTTCATTGTAATTGGTGGGTGGGTGATTGTTCTACTGTTCAAGATATGAATTTGATCCTGTAGGTTGTGTCATAAGGGCTCATTCAATGCTAAGCACCTTGGAAATCAACTAGTCGTACGTGGTGATCCCTTGGACTTTGAGATGGAATGCCAAGAGAACGTCAAGGTTGGATATGATAATGCACACTTGTTGTTCCTCGAGCATGACCCATTTGCTCTAATTGGCCTTGGATTGCCATCATTGTAGGAATGAAGCAAATGATTCATTCATACCTTGTTTCAGAGCTGATAGTTCCTCTAGACTGACATCCATGGTGATATTGCATGCTTAGTTTTTGGTGAATGCATCTATTATTTCTTGGAATGTCTTGATGCCTGTAGGTAGGTGAGAGAACCATTCCATGGCGTGGCTAGAGCCAAACTCCTAGGAAATAGTCACATCAAATAGGTATCGCCATACGCGACTTCCATGCAATGAACCTAGAATTCCCTGATGTGATCTTCAGGGTTTCTAGTCCCATGACACTTATCAAATTTAGGGATCTCAAATCCTTTTGGGAATGGTTTCATCACAAGGCTCTTGTCGAATGGATAAGGACACAACTTGTTGGGTGTTTTCATGGTTCACCCTGATTGAAGGTCGAGCACTTGTTGCGAGAGCAACCTGGTTTGTGTTGTCACATCATTTTGTAGATCAGGGGGTGGGATGAAAGTGTTCTGAGGTGGTTTAACTATGGGTGGGATGGGCAGATTGGTCGGTATGTTGATGGATGTTGTTTGCATATTCTATTGAGCCAAGTATTCTTGCAATTGTTGTTGTACCAACAACACTTATTGTTGTTCCTATTGTTGTTGTGCTATTAGTGCCTATTGATGAGCTTGTTGTTGTGCTTGTTGTTGAGCTGCTAATTGGGTTGCTTCCTGTTGTTCTTGATATTTCTTTAGCGTTTGTTGATATGCTTGTTATTGCGCTACATGTTGTTTTTCTTGTGCTTGATATTGGGCTTTGGCTTGAGCATGTGCTTGAGCTTGGGCTTGAGCTTGAGCTTGAGCTTGTGCAGCTTGATCTTGTACTTGTTCATGTATAGCTTGTTGTTGTTGTTGTTGTTGTTGTTGCAACTGGGCTTGAGTAACCTGTTATGCTTGTTGCACTTGTTGTGCTTGTAATGCAGCTTGGGTAGCTTGAGTGGCTTGCTAAGCAGCTAGTTGTGTGGCTTGTTGTTTTTGTACTTACAGGAGTGTCTTTTGATAGGTAGCTTGTTGAGTTGTTTGCAATGCAATACTCTATTGGCTTGATGTGTTTGAGTTTGGTGGAGGTGGATTTGAAATGGTGCTTGTTGTGGTGATGAGAGGCACTATCGTGTTGATGATTGGGGTTTGATTGGTAGATGGTGTGATCGATGTGGTTGGTCCTTGAGAGACCATGTTTTGAGATGTTAGGGGGGTGGTTGATGATGCGATGGTGGTTTTTTGTGTTATCGGGATGGTTTCCATATGTTGCTGTGATATCAATGGCAAGGTGGAAGTATTTGGAATGATGCTCTGATTGATGCTTGGTGGGTTGATCTAATTTTGTTGATTGATGCTAGATAAAGGGGGAAGTCCTAAACCAAGAGATGATGTGGATATTGATGTCAATGTTGGAAGTGGTGGAAATGTGAGGGGTGCAATCTCTTGAGGAAATGGTGTAGTGTTGAAAATGCCCCCTGGTCTGAACATGTCACCCTCTCCTTGCAAGGTTATGGGGAGAGAGGTTTGGGGTGTTGCACGGAATGATGATGATGATGGGTCATTTGGATCATGAAAGGTGAGAGGGACATATGTATGTAATGGACTTTGGGGTACGGTTTGTCCCAAGATGGTGTTTGCATCCAAATCCTGATTATTTACAAGAGGATGTGTTTGCAGTGCATTGAGAAATGCACTTCCTTTGTTAATAATGGGTTGCTTTGGAGAAATGGATGATGTGATTTTTGGGATGTTTTGAGTGATGCTTTGAAATGAGGGGGTAGATGAAATGGGGATGGTAGATGAGATTGGATGCATGACTCCGAAAGATGGTTCACAATAGTGCTCATATCAAAATCAGAGGGGAGTTTAGCCCCTTGCTTTGCTAATTTAAGCATGTATAGTGAGGGATTGATTCTCATCATGATGTTGATAATCTTATGATTCTATGGATTTTGAATTATTTCAATAATTTCCTCATGTGACATTCCAAAGGGATTATTGGTAAGATCCTCCACTTGGACACCTTCCTCTTGATGGTCTTGCGAAAATGGAGGAAGGTTCATCATGAGACTACTAGACCCAATGGGATTCATTTTGGGAGTGGTTTGACTTAAGTCACTCAAAGTAGATGTTTCTTTCTTGGCTTCCATGTTCCTCTTGTGTTGTGATCTAGTTTGCACCATAAAATAGGGATCAATCTTCAAGAATGTGGAAGGTGAATTCTCTAATTCTTTGGATTTATCTAACTTTAGGTACAAAAGAGAAAATTTAGGATGATTTAAGGATCAAAGGGTGATAATGATATGGATGTGAGATGGATGTTTGATGGATGATTGGAACTCTTGAGAAAATCTTGAAGGGTATGTTAAACTTTAGGACTTGAGTTGGGATTTGGATTTTGGTGGACTCATAAAATCTAAGAGGTTGGATGTCATCCTAGAGTTAAATCGTTCACAAGATGCTAATTTGTCTAGATGTGAGAAGAAGGATTCATCTAAACAATCCTATCCAAACAAGATGATTTTGATTGGTTTGATAATGAACTCATAAATCCCAAGATGTTGGATGTTATCAAGGGATGAATTTGTTCACAAGGTTTGATAATTTGATCAAATATGTGGAGAAGGATGCATCTACAAACATTCAATCAAACAAGGTGATTTTGGATTGGTTTCAAATGATTTTTCCAAAGTTTAACATGAAGAATTTTTCCAAGATTTTCAAAGAGTTGATGATGAGATGATTTTAGTTTTTTTATGTTCAAAGATGGATGAAGGTTTGATTTTGATCCTAGGTTTACCTAAAAATACACTTGCTTACTAGACCTCGATTTTGAAGAACAAGCTTTTCTCTAAACAAGATGTTCAAACTCCCTAAAAATATTTGGGTTTTGATAGTAATAGAACGAGTACAAACCAAGATTGTTTCTTGAAGCTTTTCTATAAAATTCAAAAGCAGTCTTCGTCCGAATTCATATAGCATTGAGAGACACTTTTGGTGATCTTTCAAACTAAGAGCTTTTACCTTTGGTTTCTTGATCTTGATCTTGTGTGAAATCATTGTAGATACATTTGTGGGGTCCATTGTTTTTAGTCTTTGCTTAATGACTTTGTTTTACCACAAACACTTCTTGATTAGGTTTTCAAATTAGATGTCCAATGTCTCAAATTCTTCTCATTTCACAAGATATATCATGTGAAACTTTGATGAAATTAAGGCAAGGGTTAACTATTGTTAACTTTAATGAGAAAATTGAGATATAATCCAAGTGTTTAGAAACCTTTAAGGATAAAATCCCAATGGCAAGCAATAACACATGAATTTGGTCAATTGTATTTACTTCCTAAAGGGTTTGAAGGTTTGATGACAATGTTAAATGTTTGTTTCCAAAATTTTTCGAACAAGAAAAGTGTTTTGTAACCAAGAACAAGCACAATCCTATGGATATGAAAGATTATATTTGTTGAGTCCCCACTTGGACAAGTCTAGCTACACTTATTTTTAGCGAATGGTTAGATGCTTGACCCCACTGGCTCCCCTCCACGGCACTCACTTCTCGGGGAAACCAAGCATCAGTACCCATAAAACTCCCATGGAATACTTTCCATTTCTACTAAAAATCGTAAAAGTGTGGGGCAACTTCAAAACAACCATTCTTGCACCAACAAATAGATAGGGATTTTGGCCTTTGTACAACAAGGGTTTTAATTTAAACTTTTTGTTTGTAGGAGTTGACCGAACATGGCGAGAGACCATTGTTATGCTTCTCGTTAGAGCCAACCATGTGATACTGGCCTTTGTTCCAATACCCACTTTTATATCCTGGCTCGAAATGCTCTTGGCTTTAGAGTGTTACCAGTTGAGTCGTTCCCTTGGGTGAGTACTTTTTCCCCAAGGTAGGCCCTCTAAGATAAATAAAAGTGAGCAAACATATTTGTAACTTGATCGATCTTTGTTGAGAAACAAAAAGAGAATACATGTGATAGGTTTACTCACACTCGCAAAGTTTGTTGTTCAATTTTAATTCCCAAAATGAAGTGTGGATGCAATTAATTTATCCCAACCTAAGACCACCAAAAAGCCTTTAGATTCTCAAGATCGTTGTGAAACATAAGAGAAGCACATACGTCTTTTCAATGGTGTTAGTTTGAGTAAGCAATTACAAAAACAAAGTAGCACATGTTCATTTTAAGTCCACAAAGAATTGATTTTGATTCATTTTAAAGCACCAAAATGAGATATGAAAGTTGTCTTGTTCAATTGTTAACCTCAAACAAAATCTAGTCAATTTTCCTAAAGTTCATTTTAACCCTTTGCAACAAAAATTGAAAGCTTTTGTAATGTTCATTTTAGAGACCAAAAAGAAGTGAGTTAGTCTAAAATAGAAAATTAAAGCATAGAATGGAAGCCTTAAGCATTTAAAAATGCTTTGTTAACTTCAAGTTTCAATGCTCAATTTCTCTTTTTCTCCAAGATTCTTCAAAGATCACCTTTTGCAAGCTCCTTGTGCAAATGAAAATCCCTCCTCCTCGCTTTTCCTTCCTTATGTTTCCTTCCTATAAAAGAAAGAAAAATCATGTGAAGACCAAGTTATTAAATTTGTTTTGATCATTACCTTCAAATAATAGCATGATCTCAATTGAAAAGATGAATGATTTGGATGATCATGATCAGTAAAGAAGCATTTACAAGTGAATCCTACTTTCCACAAACTTTAAAGAAAATCTTAATCAGAAGTAGAGAGTTTTCTTAACAATGAGCAAAAGTTTATTTTTCTACCAATAATTCAATCTCACCAATCTACTTGATTCTATATGAAAATTTTCTCTAAAATGTGAAACACTTTGTTCACCACTCTGTGCAGCAAATCAATTATTGAGAACATCGATATTGAATGAAAAGACAGGAATTAAATGCATTTGATAAATACATTCAAGTCACAAAATCATCAACTTTCCTGAGACTTCCCCCAAACAGAGTCATTAGAAATATTTCAACTTTTAAAATTGCATGGATCTCATAAGTCAAAGTCAATCTTTGAACCCAAATATCTTTCTGGGAATATCTACTTTGTTCCAAGATTATGATTATTTCAACTATGAATCGAGAAGGTCACTAATATGACAAGTAGGTTTAAAGTCTTCACGATTTGACACCTCATGTCATATGTTGGGAATACATCATCTCCTGGAAATATTACGCTAGTTCCTACAAAGCCATTATTAGTAGATTTTCCTTCAGGTCTTGGACTCATGAAATCAGCTGCATCAATAATAAATACCACGTTAGTCAAAAAATGACCAAAAACTTAACTTACCAAGGCTGCCTAATAAAGTGTAGTTATTGACCCTACAATCTATGCCTCACTGGTATTCTTTCTACAATGTAAAAATGGGTTATCATTAACATTATGCATGCTATGAATGGGATCGCTATGACAAACAAAGAATAAAAGATTTAGGAAGTGCATCAGATTTTTCTAAATGAAGCTGCTTGTGTTATGCCTTGCATGGCAGGTCAGTAAATATAGACTCTCAGGGCTTTGAATCCAGCTCATCACTGGCAACGCACCAAAAGTGTGGAGCCCACCACTAAACATTTACATGCAAAAAGTGTCCCCTGAATTCTATGATGAAGAGTTTAGAAGAGATCTTATCTGGATTGAATCTTTGCATGATATTTTTTAACAGCACCTGCAATATATGGTCATCAGCGTGTGTCGCTTAATCCACCAAGGAAAGCCATTATGGCTAAAAATAGCATAACTATGAGTGGGTCGATGAGTAATTGAAGAGGGCCTGGAGCTTTAACTGCACCTTGAAGGCAATACGAGGAAATGTGCAACTACTACTGGTAAGTTGGTAATGTCTTCCACCACTCTCACACAGATGTAGAAACTTTTTCAGATGCTATAGTTGGAAACGCTATGGCAGACATGTATGCAAATTTGGGAAGCAAAGATAGTGTGTCTTTGTTTTGCTCAAAATTTAAGGCCCAAACAAAGCGAGTGATGCATCCTCAAGTCGGGATCCAAGCCCAAGGAGGCCTGCCCTAATTGTCAACATCGACCAAGTGTCTGGGAAACATCATTAGAAAAAGAGAAAGCAGGAAACACAGGGATATCACCATCACCTTTAGTTCACATAAAACAAGAAATTAATGACAATTCGGATCAACAGCATAATCTTCAAACTCTTCAGCCAATAAAAGATAACTTATCAATAATCAAAGGTGATCCTATTGATCATCCTAAAATGTGAAAATGCAAGAAGAAATATCAAAGCTCTTTGCATTGTATGCTCTGTCCGACTGATGACTTTGTTGCTGCTACAAGGAGGCAGCTACTCACACCTAGACTGTGCTTTTGTACTGCAAGAATCCTTGTTTATGTACTTATAATAGCAAAAAATGAACATAAAATGAAGGTTAAAATGAGAATCAACTCTCCAAACATTATTTCTAGTTGGTACATGCTAAAATGTGAAAATACAAGAAGAAATATCAAAGCTCTTTGTATTGTATGCTCTGTCTGATTGATGACTTTGCTGCTGCTGCAAGGACTAGTAGCATTTCCTTGGAGAATCATCCTTTGGGTTCCACTGGTTTACATTCTGATTATTTAATATTGGTTTACTATAAAGGCGTTTCAAAGTAATGCATTGCTTTTCCAATATAGTTGTGTGCCACTCAAAAGACAACAAACAGTGACTAATTAAATATTTAATCAATGATATGTGACTTTTAAGAAATTAAGCAATCAATCTATTGGTCAAGCAATCAGTATGTACCTTTTTATTTGCAGTCATACACTCAATCTACAAGGGCATCGATTTAGATAGTATTATCTTGGGCCACAACAGCTAAGATGGAAGATAAAAATTCTTTGTTGATTTTACACATGTAGCACAAACCGACTCACACAGTCCTTATTAAAGATGGAAGATAATAGCATCGATTTTATCATGTCTATGCACATCTCCACTTTCAACTCAAAACATATAGAAGAAGTATTAAAAAAAAAATGATTTAGCCTCTATAGACAACTTCTACGACCAAGGAAGAATATTAACGGCTGAAAGAGCTATCACATATCCTTAAAGTCTGTGTTACACAGAGAGAGAGAAAAAAAAATGAAAGAAAGAAAGAAAGAAAGAGCTATATCAATTGGGTAGACTAGAACATCACATTAAAATCCAGCTGACACAAAAACGCATTTTAGATACTGCCATAATGACAACGTGACTGGCACAAGAGAATCTTATTTCATCCTATCAACACATCACTTGAAATACAAGTTACAGCTAAAATACGATCCTTGCACATTCAAATGCATTAATTGCCAGTAATTTCATTAATAACAGTCAATATCGTAACTGTCATTAACTCTCCTCATTTTTTGCATCTGCATTCTTCTATTTTCACAATAGAAAGCTCATACGTTATAAAACACATAAACAATATAAAAATTCTAAGAACTTATTGTACAACAAATCATGGCCAAGAAAACAAAATTTTAAAATTTTAGATCACACAAAATTAAATTGATTTGTACATTCACTCTTATACTCTTTTGAAGTTGAAAGATTGATGAGACATAATAATATTGCTCAAGTTGTCAAAGGTATCTCAATCAATACATATGTGAAAGGAGATAGAAAGATGATTATGATGCAACAGAAAACTCTTCTACCATATTATTGGAAATATAAGTTGCAGCTCAAAACCTGTATTAACAATGCCACTCTCCATTAAATACACCTGTCTGCATATGCATAAAATAGATTTTATTATAGAAGCTTTCAGAAATTTTGTAGCAAATGAAATTAGCAAGTGTAAAGCTAAATTTCACAATGTAAATGCAAATCTTCCACTAATGTAAATGCAGAATATGAAAAATAAGTGGTTTGAAAAGCCCTCCTTCTAGCCCCATATGTGAGCACCCTACAAATTTGCACAAAGCTTAAACTCCATAACTTGGGTTAGTTCATGCAAACTTACTAAATGCTCCTATGAAATAATGCATAGTTCCTCTTAAACAAGATAACAAAACAAACTAATTGAAAGTATAAAAGAACCACAAATGCACACATATTCGATAGTGGATTGGTGTCACTTTGTTGTGAAAAAGTGACATTTTCCCAACCCTTGACAAGCTCAATGATATCATGTCTTGAAGATGGAGTGGACAAAATCAGTTCTCAATATGAAAAGAATAACTTTGCATGAATTCTGGATGATCCAATGCAAATGATGAGTTCTCTATTTATAGGAGAGAGTGATGGAGAGACATGCAAAATGGATGAATATGGGACAAAGATTCAACCAATAGGAAGAAGCCACTTGTCCAAATGTGAGTGGATGGAGGATGTGCAAGTTTTAGTCAATGTGTCAATAAATGACATTAGGTGGCATTTTCAAATTTCAAATTTGGCTTGTTGGAGGGAGAAAAAAGGGCTTAAATGCCAAATGGGAGGCATTTAAGAGAGGAATTAAATGCTTTGTTGGCAGGGACAAGTCAACTTGGATTCGAATTCAAACTTGAGGGAATATTCCATTTTTATGCCATGTTAATGAAAAATGGAGATTTAATAAATTAATTGGATGGGACTTGCATTAAGATTAGATTTAATCCTAATTTAGTTAATTTAAAAGAGGATTAGGTGATTTGACCTTTTTGTTTTAGATTTATGGATTAAACTAAATAAAAAAGGAGATAGAAAATGATAAAGACTTAGTTAAATAAATATTTGATTTATTTAGCTAAGGGGAATAATAATAGTGTTTATTTAATTTAAAAGGAGGACCTTAGAAATAAATCTCGATAATTGAATTTTATGAACAGAGGAAGATCCCTCACCCCATTCGTTATCACTCGAAGTTTCCTGGCTTAAACATTGTCATCAATGTACCAATATACCATTCATTCCTACGCCTATATCTATGGATATGTAATTCGGATGCCAATGCAAATAGCGTCTACCAAAGTAACACGGAAAGCTTGGAATTGAAATCAATTAGAATGTCTACAGTTTATTCACTATCGATTTTATAAGCTCAAGATAGAACTGCTAGTTTACTCACTGTACTTTCCACAGTCCCCTTGAATGCCTCAAGAAATTTGGTAAAAGGTAGTGATTATCAACAAAGATGAGATATTGGAAAATTTGGCTTAGCGCCCAAAGGCAGCAGGGTATGTTCAAATTCAAGACTAGGTTGAGATAGAAGTAAAAGGTGGTTTCAAACTGAGATCAATTATCGGGTTTTGATCTACCCTCAAATACAGATTGACATGAGGGGCGCAATGAACAACATGAGGAATATATATTACAAATTTAATATAGTTTGCAGGTTAGAACAAATGACAGTGATGCCTAACGGAGGGTTAAACAGAAATTTTAAAATAACAAGAAATTTCCAAACCAAATCAATTGACAGAGATAAAACTTTGAAACCTTCAGACAACGCTTTTAAAAGTTGTTCAATTTCAATAATACACCATTAAATGTTTCAGGCATTTATTTTCAAAAAGATTTGGGACAACACTGGAATCTGGTTTATTTGCCTTTTTACAGTTGAAATCTGATACGGTGCTCTCCAAAATTCAGCTTACGGCTCCAGTTTCTTCTCCAATTTCCAGAATCACCTCTGCCAAACTCCATTCAAGTTTTTGTTTTTTTCCGCGAAACCCCCATGAGAACCTCCAAAAGTCAGAATGTTATTCACGGGAGAGCAATCCCAAAACAAGAATTAGTTCTTTTCCCCAACCATTCACGGCCAAGAAAACAAAATTAGTTATTTTTTTCAGAGTAACTAGAAAGCCCCTTTTCGTGGGCGATCAATTAATTTATTAACCACACACGTCAGTTGTTGCATGCTTAATTAATTTTATTTTTATTTTCACAATTCACAACTTATGCCATTTAATTATTATTTTATAATTTTTAAATCATAACTTGTAATTTACACACATAAAATTAATTATTCATTAAATTTATTAATTTCATTTCATTTAAATCTTAAAGTTCAATTTATTATTTAAAATTAAATAATTATTTTAATATTATTTATTTAATTTATTCTTCAATCTTATAAAAGCTTCTATTAAATTATAATAAAGCATTTTAAATCCGATGATCCCAAGTTAACGAAACAATCAAACAAAGGCACTCATCAATCACATTACTCATAACATGCTATCAAGCAAATAACTCAAATGGACATACCAAGCCACATACGGCAATATGGTCAGGACGAAGCACGAATGGGGCATTACGTCTTCCCCCCCCAAGATCCGACTTACTCCCGGAAGTCGCAAAGAAGGAATGAAACATACGAAAATGCAAGCACTTCCAATTATTAAACAACCAATATCAAACAACAACATAATCACAAACATTAATCTAAGAAATATACTCTCAAGCCAAAACAGACTATATAGCGAAACGAAAACAAAACAACCACAAACACAACTCGAATTGACTTGATAGATGGGATGTGAGATCAGACACTCATTCTCGATAAGGACAATGGCTCAATGTGGGGGACCCGATGCTACCTTCAAATCAACAACCTCCATTGGGCTTTGGGGCATGCTCAAACCTGATAATCAGGTGGAGTCGATGCCCTATACCTACAGCCTACAACAAAACATGTGGTTAAGCATGTGCATAATGAAGACAATCAGTCACACTGTGAAAGGGAAATTGCAGAGTCGCAGGCCGCTTGCAAGTGAGTGATGTGACACTATTCCCCATCACCAATACATAATAACCGATATCAAAACATGATAATGCATACATCTAACTAATCTGCTAACCATAATATAAGTATAAAACATCAATCATAACAATGTCACCAAGAATCACCATCTCTAAGCATCAAGGTCAAAGCATTAAAGTATCACAATGTCATTAATTATCATCAAACTAAGCATCATAGTGTCATAACATCCAATAATCACATAACAAGTCTGTTCATTCATCAAGTAGTACAATATTTGACAAAGAGACAATCCACATCCAATATCAAGTTTTAAGAATACCTTTCTACTTTTATAGGGTTGTGATCCACCAACTCAATCCACACTTAGGTATCCTTGATGCACTAAGAAGCTCCTCAAAATATGATATCTTAGGAGTGACTTCTCAAGATATCTAGACCTTAGAAGTCACTCCACAAGATATCAATTCTTGAGTACCTCTCAACCCATGTCAATACCTTTCGGAAAAGTATGCACTCATAAGATCATTCTCAGCTATGCAAACACTTATATGTCCTCTTTCGATACATTCATAAGCAATCGATACTGTCGCACCTCCAAAAAATTTAAATTTTGAAGGCCCATGTTGAAAAAATTGTCTTTGCACACTCAAAGTGCACCTGCAAAATCTGCCCAAGTGACCTACTTTGGAGGGTCACAATTCAGAGTCAGTTGATGGTCATGCTGAAAGGATTGTAGCTCTTCATTCTCCCCACATTCATGTACTCATCTATAGCTGTCTGATTTCAAATCCCCATGGTCAGATTTTCTATTTTTACTAGGCCAAAAGCAAATGCATTTTGCTCTGTTTTGCACTTACATTTTTAGAATATTTCAAGGAGGTCAAGTTTGACCTTTATCTTGTGATGAATAATGATTCAAGGAAAGTCCTCTTGCACACATACTCAATGTACCTAGATGAGCTTATATTTTTAGTGGCAACCCCCCAGAAGTTGTTTTGATATTTTTTCAAAGTGGGCACTTTGAGAGCCCTGATTAGTTTCTGATAGGTGAAATTGTAGAAAAGTCCAAGTAGGCAACTTTGGTATTTAATATCTTTCACCTCAGAAAGAATTTTTCCATGTTGTTTCTTGAAATAAATTCTTGGGTCAAATGGTGACTTGCCTACTCAATTTCAGACTCTTAGGATACATTATGATTGGTTAACTAATCATTTTCTGCAACATGGCCAAAATTTGTCTCCTAAAAAGATTCAAATTTTCAAAATCTAAGGACTCTTGTTTTTGTCTAAAACCTCTACAACTCCATTTTCATCAAGATCAAAGGTGATTTGATACATTATTTTAATGTACTTTTGTTGCGGCGAACACGTCCCAAGGACCAATTTACAAAGGAGGTACCTGATTCTTGATGGCTGGGAAAAAATTAAAGAAATGGGTTTTCTCTAAATAATTGATTATGGTCGCATGCAAAAAATCTTGGCTCCAAGTGTCACCGTTTTTCCTCAATAAATTTCTTCAAATGGGTCACAGGCATAATTAAAATTTGCATTTTTTCTAAAATTACAAATACTTATGTTTCAAATAATTTTGAATATTTTAAACATTATGTAAATATGAAAAATGCATTTAGGGAAATTGTAAAGTGCATTTCAAATGTTTATAAGGAGAGCAAGTTTAATTCTTGCTTATGATTGGTTGAAGCACAACTTCATGGGATAACTCATCGCTCATCTCTAATTTGAAGCTCTTCTTCCCATTTGTATCAACGATCAATAATGGTGGTGGCTTCCCATTGCCCATCGCAGATTGAAGTGTCTTGTTCCTCATAAAATTGGTGATCATTGCACATCTCTATTTTCACCGGAGGTGTTGAGTTTAAATCAGCATGAGCAATGGTTGTTGAGTCCATCGCTCATCACTATTTGTGAAAGGTTTTTCATAATCAAATCCACGATGGCCTTTATGTAGTGATGGATTTGAGGAAAGTACATATGGATTTAAAATATTGGTAAAGAAAGTGCACGGGAAATAATTTGGGGCTACTTTATTAAAGCTTTACCAATTTTATAAAATTTATTAATCGCTCATCACAGTTTCATGGTATAATTTTGGGAATGAAGTAGCGATGGTGCAATGGTTGAAAGTTTCATCGCCCATCTCTATTGTGAGATTTATTTTCTCTTGCAATCAATGATGGTTTGTGTTTGGATGTTGAAATTCAAAATATTTTTAATGGCTACAAATGAAGAATGCAATCAAGTTTTCAGACTTGGAGCAGATTTTTGCATGCATGTACAAGCTAAAAAATGTCCTCTCAACCTCCAGAAAGTTACCTGAACTATTTATATATTGTCTGGGAAGCAATTTGGGAAAATTTTTATATATTTTCTAGCTACCAGTAAGGTAAAAAATGCCTAAAGCTATTTTTTCATGACCCAAAAATTATATTTAGCATATGGATAAAAAAATTTACTTACAATGAAGGTTAAAATGTAACTTTCAAATGCATTTTTAACTGCCTGGGTGAATGGGTTTTGACCCAAAGTTAATATTTATCACTTGCACAATGAAATAAAGCTAGTAAGTGAGTTTTTACAGTAGGATAAAATGTTTGCACAGGATTTTCAAGTCAAGGAAAAGAAAATGATGAAGAATAATGAGTCTTCCTAAAGGAGAATACTTTTCTGTTGCAAGGCAGTTGAGTGAGGAGCAAGAAAATAAAGAGCAAATTGGAACTTCTTTAGCAAGCAAAGGCAGTTACAAATCTATGGTGTTGAATGTGCCAAGTGTCTTCTTCAGATGAACATTTAGGGTTTTTGTGTTTCCTTAAATGTTGTCTTTTTGCCTCATTCTAAGGAGGTTGTTTTGTAATTTAACATAGATAACACTGTAGTGTGAATACAAAGCATTTTAGAGTTAATTTTTAGAATTTGAGTCTATCAATTTTTATGTAATTTTGATTACAATATTAGCAGGATAATGTTGAATGTTTCAAGTTTGAGACTATTTTACTCTCCTATGTACTGGTTCTACAGATTATGAATGAAACAATCAAGGATTGTTTTATTTGTCTCTATCAATTTTATATAGATGTGTGGCTCTATTCTTGTTTATTAATTCAAATAATTAATGTAGGTGCTTGAATATGGTTGTAAGTTTGTATTGAATTGAGTTTTAGGATGCTAGTAAGAAGTAAAGGTTAAGGCACAATGTTGAAATACTGTAATGCAACATTTCAGAGTTTCATTAACTATCAAGTGTGAAAATTGTTATTAGATTATGTATGTGTTTGAGTTGACTCCATTCCAAGGATGAGGCATTGATCTAAGTGTGTTATTCATGTTACATGTGTTAGTTAATATAGCAGCTGATCATTTTTTAAATCAAATATGAATCTCAATTTGTTTGTGTGAGGAGTTTAATGAGTTACATCTCTCATGTTTAAATTAGGCATTATTGTAGAGGTCAACCAAGCTTTTATAGTATTGTTTCTATTAATCATCTAAAGGAGAAATATATATTTACAATGTATTTGGTACTTCAACACACAAGTATCTATAAATATACTGAGTGGGATTACCCTCCCAAGTTTAACAGAGCCTAAAGTGCAAGGGAGAAAGGGGTATTTTATTCACTCTCTCATTCATTGGCCATATCAACTCGTTGAGTCTGAATATGAGAGAGTGGCTACTCTTTAGGAATCATTGCATCTATTGATTTGGGACCCAACAGATACATCAGAATGCTAAACTTCGATAAAACACAGCATATTTATATACACAACTCACACATTTTTTATTAATTTTACTCATCATTTTTAGACAAGATGTTCCACTTTGTTCATTATTCAACACAAAATCTCATAACATATGCAATAAAAGACCAAGATTTTACACCTTTTTAGAAGCACAAAGACACAATTTTCCACTTCAAAGGCACCAAATCCTAGATTTATCACACATTCCTCACATACACACAAATTCACAACAATGGGAGTCACATCACAAGGTTGTGCAAGGGTCAATAATGCATTCTTGATAGAAAGAATATTGGTGCATTTCACACTACACCGAGGGTCCTATCATTTCCACTGGTTTCCACACCATTGGACCAACACTATTTAAGATCAAATTTCAAGTTACTAACCAAAGACAACAGGAGGAAGAAAAATATACGCTCAAGATCACATGCAACAAGAATAACGTAATGGGCTCATGATATATCTAGAGTGTCTAGTATATGAACCTAGGCTTTGATACCATGTGTAACGCCCCCGTCACGAACCCTAGAGAACAACACACTAGTAATTGAAAACAAAATAATCTTCTTTTTTTTAAGTGTGATGTTACCAATTATAGATGAGCACAACCTTACATACTATCATATGTCCTCTAAGGTTCTCGACTGCATTATGTAGTTCCCATTTTCTAAATTAACAAAAACTATAAAACATTATAATAAAAAAATCTAACAACAATTAAAAATCACATCTACACATTACATGTAACAAGTAATCCATGAGATACAACTATAATATGAAAGCAAAAAGAATAACGGATTTCATCCATTCCACTTTACATGTATACACTTACATTGAATACATAATTTCATCACATAGTAGAGTTTACATCAGTATACACCTTATCATTTACATTCAGATCAATTATATCTCCTCGTTACAATAGAGGAGTGTACATCAAGCAAGGTACAAGATACATCAAATGCGGTACAATACAAATGTAAAGGTAACAAATCCCAAGTGTCAGTACAATGCAGAAGTCTTCAGAACAAGAGAAGCCACCACAACACATACAAGGGAAGGGAACCCAATGGAGAATGAAGCACGTTCCACCCAACCATGTGGAACCCAAAGGTCCACCCCCCGTGCGAGGAGGCAGCAAAGGGTTCCACCATCATTGATAGACCATACTTCCAAAGGAACATAAATATCCAAAGTAAAACAAAAGACAAAAGGGATGCATGGTTGTCGTAGGGGAAGTGTCATCACATAGTTTATCATAGGTTATCTAGGTATATATTTTTAGGCCTTGACCCCCATCCTGGGTTATCCTGGTAGCCTCTACCAATCCCCGCCCCTCATGCAAACTTACGCGGAATCAACATACCTCTCGTGGAGACAAGGAAATTTATTTTGTCATTCTAGGCCTTCTCGACTCATCTCAAGCCTATACGAGCACTTGAGCCCTGGGTAAGATATTGACTTATCTTGTTTAATGTTATTGCTACCCAATCCCCCTAGTTTATTTTAGGTTATCACTTGTTTACAAAACTTCTACATGGGTTATCCTAGTGCCACTTTGTGCATCGGCCCCCATTGGAAGCTACTACCCTATTGCCAACAAGAAAACAAAAGAAACTAAAAATAACAACCCTTGCACAAACTCGAGGTTCAAGCAATTCACAAAGCGAGGCATCACCCCTCCCATTCACAAGCTCCATAAGACTAATCACATAGTAAATTATATTATGCAAGGTTAACGACCATCATAACCATAATCAAAATAAAATTCCCAATATCAAAAACTAATAAAAATCTCCATCAAGAAAATAATTCTCCCAAGCCTCTGGAAGACTTTAAAACTCACTTTACAAGATAACAAAAACATTGATCAAAACCCATAATCCATTCTCAAACATCATCAATCACATTGCTTCTCAAACACAATTCAACCAATGATATACAAACAACCATTCTATCTATACTCTATTTAAACACAAGGTGGTGCAAATTATTTGTCAAAAGAGTGAATATGAAGGACAACACCACTCATGTCTAACACTAAGAAATAAAGCTAATTTCACATTTATCTAATTACTAGTTAAATAATCATTCAATTAACTCTATACAATAACTAGAGCAATAATAACATTGAATCAAGAATGGAGTTACGACAACTACTTCATGTTATAATATAACTTTTGGATTATTAAATTATAAAAGAAACTCTTCAACAAGGAAAGTTTAGATATACTGTCACAACCTTTAATGAACACAAAAGTCAATTCAAACTTTAAGTCTATATATACAATAAATGATCTTTCTTCTACGCTTAATTTAACAAGCGATACTCTAGATAATTTAATTAGACTAATCCCTTTTATTTCCTAAATATGAGCAACTCAAATTTAGCCTTCTCAAATTCCCATTTCACTTATCCACCTAATCAACTAATCTCATGAAAATAATATTCTTTTATAATAACCCCATTAGTAATAAACATATATATATGTATATTATTATAATAATATTATTTACAGTCAAATTATAATATATTAGCATATAATATCATTCATCCGTTAAATGGGTTTTTTAAATTTCAACATCTCAACCAAGACGAGCAACAAATAAATGTTCTAATACATGGATATAACTTACACAAAGGACCTCAACACATTCAATACCTAAGAGTAACTGAACTTCATCAAACAAACACATATTGGAATTTGAATCTACTTTTACTAAATAATTGCGATAGAAAAATTATTCAACTTCAAGAATAATTATCTAATTTTCTCATTTATTCAACACTCTAATTTATTGCTCTCCATAATTCAAATAGACTTAATATAATCTTTCAAATCTATATATTCACAACTTCCCTTCAATTTCAAATACAAGAGCATTTTGTTATCAACACCATTATAAAGAGATGTATACAATTATGCTTACACATATAAAAAATATATTTACATATGTATAATTATATTTAAATTTTGTTTTCAACTATAGTTAAAGTACAGTTACAGGTGGTTAACATATACATGCATATACATATTTAAGAGGATTTATATATATCATAAAAGCAAAGCTCTATTTATATTTGTATATATAAATTGTATTCAACATAATCGAATACCATTATTTATCTACATATGAAATCATTTCCAAGCAAATTAAAGGGATATCCATATAAGAACCATGCACAGTGAAGCATTTTAAATCGAAGGCCAATAGAAACTTATGACCAACGAGCAACTCCAACACATACTACAATCTCGATAATTGAATTTTATGAACAAAGGAAGATCCCTCACCCCATTTGTTATCACTCGAAGTTTACTGGCTTAAACATTGTCATCAATGTACCAATACCATTCATTCCTATGCCTATATCTAGATATGGATATGTAATTCGGATGCCAATGCAAATAGCTTCTGCTGAAGTAACACGAAAAGCTTGGAATTGAAATCAATTAGAATGACTACAGTTTATTCACTATCAATTTTATAAGCTCAAGATAGAACTACTAGTTTACTCGTTGTACTTTCCACAGTCCCCTTGAATGCCTCAAGAAATTCGGTAAAGGGTAATGATTATCAACAAAGATGCTATATTAGAAAATTTGGCTTAGCGCCCAAAGGGAACATTGTATGTTCAAATTCAAGACTAGGTTGAGATGGAAGTAAAAGGCGGTTTCGATCTGAGATCAATAAGGAAATAATATGAGTTGCTCAATTAAAGAATTATCGGGTTTAGGAGTCTTGCATATTTAAGAGGATGCTCACATTTGGTAATTGTCTAGATAGAGAAACAATTCCAGAATAATTTAAAATAAATGGTTACCAAATCTTCTAACGAATGGGCAACACAAGAGAAAGCGTTTTGGTAGGAGGTAAGTCGCGATCCAACAAACTTCGCCATGTAAAGTTTCGATTGTAATAGAAAACAAGAGTAAAATGGTATCTCCTTACAATGCAACGACTAACCCAAACAAGCATGCAGAACCAATGGAGAATGTCATCGGAGCCTTCAACTCACAAAAAGATTGCATAAAGAAATAGGGCGACGCCAAGGTTACAGATCACACACAAAAAGGAAATTGTTTGAAACTTTTAGACAAATATAACTAGCAAGTATATGATGTGAATGAAGGCAGCATGGTATTTCCAGATTCAATACTTTTACATCATGAATCTGATTCAAGAATCAGTCTGACGGAAGAGAAAGGAAGTAGAATCCAACATAGATTAACTCAAACTAGTAACCCAATGCAGAAATATATTGTAGTGAAGGAAGTCCAAGTTAGTCATTAGCTTTGAAGTAAAGAACAAAGCAACTCCAGGCAATGACATGCTTAATGGGTGGTTACAAAGCAACATAACAAATAAAGACAACACAACACAACACCTATACTGCCAAACCATCTAACAAGGAAGCAAAAATACATCAATCCAAAGCTGGAATAATACTTGGACTTTCATAGCAAATGGGAGTGGCTCGAGGGGTGCATAGAGCCATGAGTAGCCCATGAATAGAAAAGAGCATGGCACCATGGGAAGTTAGATCTTAGATGGATTCTTGAGTTCAAAAGCACCAAATACCTACACGAAGAACCAAATCGACTGTCAAATATGGATTGACATTCAAGGAGTATTTTGATCTACATTAAATCCGATAGCTAGGGGAGGATTTAAAAAAAAGTTTAAGAAGATCCAATTAAAGGAAACATGAGGGGTGCAATGAACAACATGAGGAATATATATTACAAATTGTAATGTAGGGGGATTCACTACGCATGAGTTTTCTTTGTTCAAAGAGCCTCACGGGGTGAACTACCCTATACTACCTCAATGGAACATCAACAAGAGTTTAAGAGTCTGAAAGAGCAAGGCACAAAGATTTTCTAGACAAATTGACGAGCTCTTAGCCAAAGGACCTCAGAGTAGAATATGGATGATAGCACAATGCGTTGGAGTCTTGTATGGACTCGAGAATGAGAATGTCTCATAAAATACCAAAGTGAATGCTTCTATCCTAATTATTGAGAACTAACAAAATGTGGGAAAATGATAGAACATGATAAAGTAACAAAAAGTGATAGAATTGAAATAAAGAAGTAGAAATGAAAAAGATAAGGAGAAGAAAGAAATACTTACAACCATGAGAATGATGAAGCTTCCAACTTGTGGGTGTCTTCAACACTTGCACACAAGAAGGAGAGAAAAATTGTTGCGTGGATGAATAGGGGCCTGCCTCAATCAGACCCTGTTTTGGTGTTCCCACCTCCACGGACAGCCAGATGGATAGAGATAAAAGTAGAAATGAAGTAAAGAGCACTAAAGCACTACAAAACAGTGTTATGCTACTCAACCAAGTAATAGAGGAGAGGAGTGAAGGCTTACCACCTCCACCAAGAGCACTAAAGGTGTCTTGGGGGAGAAATTGAGAGGAACTCAAGCCTTTGCTGCAATGGTGTTTTGTTCCACACTTGTTCTACTGAAGTGGTGGAGTGTTGATGTTGTTGGAAAGTGTAAAGTGTTTGGAGATTGAGGAGATGGTGAAGGAGTTGCTTAGAGCTTGTGAATCAAGTCCAGAAGTGGTGAAGAGATGTGTAGAAGATGGAAGATCAAAAGAAGCTGAAATGAATATGGAAGGGATGAATTTGAAGAAGAGATGAAGAGAAACGACCATATTTGGGTTAGTCGGTCGAGGAGGGCATTACAAATCAACACCCAATGGGAAGTGTAATGCCTCTGCAAGCTCCAGACAAGGGCATCTGTCAGGGACGTAAGTGCACCGCGTGAACGTCTACATGTTCTGCAAGCATCACTGATAGAAATGCCTCCACCGACACTCAAAACAGGCACCAAGTGTGTTGCGAGCAGCAGGCTTAGGTGGAATTGAGCCTCTGAACTTGGTTTTCTAAGGTGGATAAGGTGAAAAAAGGGGATTTGCATAGGGGATTCAAATTCGCTCTTATACACAAATTTAATATAGTTTGCTTGCAGTTAGAACAAATGACAGTGACACCTAACGGAGGGTTAAATAGAAAATTTTAAATAACAAGAAATTTCCAAACCAAATCAATTGATAGAGATAAAACTTTGAAACCTTCAGACAACACTTTTACAAGTTGTTCAATTTCAATAATATACCATTAAATTTTTCAGGCATTTATTTTCAAAAAGATTTGGGACAACCCTAGAATCTGGTTTATTTTCCTATCAAAGTTGAAATCTCAATATGCTGCTATCCAAAATTTAGCTTACGGCTCCATTTTCTTCTCCAATTTCCATAATCCCCTCTGTCAAACTCCATTCAATTTTTTGTTTTTTTCCCAAAACCCCCATAAGAACCTCCAAAAGCCAAAATGTTATTCATGGGAGAGCAATCCCAAAACAAGAATTAGTTCTTTTCCAAAACCATTCACGGCCAAGAAAACAAAATTAGTTGTTTTCTTCAGAGTAACCAAAAAGCCCCTTTTCTTGGGCAATCAATTAATTTATTAACCACACACCTCCATTAGTTGCTGCATGCAATTCTTCTTAATTAATTTTATTTTTATTTTCACAATTCACAACTTATGCCATTTAATTATTATTTTATCATTTTTAAATCACAACTTGTAATTTACACACATAAAATTAACTATTCATTAAATTTATTCATTTCATTTCATTTAAATCATAAAACTATTTAATTTCTTAAAAAAAAAAAAAATTATACGTAAGAGTTGATATTTTATTAACATTGAAAAAGAGCCATACAGTATATCTGCTAAAGTAGGAAGAACCACCATCCAACCAGTTGCCAAAAAACTTGCTAATTCTACTTCGACCAGCCCAAAAGGGACACTAAAATCGACCAAAAATGTCTTAGACCAAGCCAAAACCAGAAAGCCCGTATGCTAAATTCCCAGCCAAAGAGAAAATTTACCAAAACAAAAAGAAGCTGAACCTCAGAGAAACCCATTCAATTTAGAAAAAGTATCAAAATCAACCACCCTATCCAAACCATCCTCCACCACCAACCCTATCTTCCTTTTTTGAAATTCCACCACCATGGCTAAAATCATCCAATGCCTCATAAGCTCAAACCCTTTCAAGTCCAAAAGGAAAGCGAAAAATTTCACCGCCTCATACATTTTCTAGAGCAACTCCAAGTCTGTTGGTCACGAAATCCCTTTGCCAACAATTTCTGCCTTTAATGTCTCCTCTAAACTGCCCACCAAATCCTCATGAACACAAGCGCACAAGTAGGTTTTTGGCCTCTGCCTTAGAAGCCTCAACATCCAGCAATGAGGCCAAGAAGCACAAGGAGATATAGGCATTATCCCCTGCATACTCCTTCCTCTCTATATGGCCTTTCCCTAATACCATTTTTACCACCACCAAAACCAAAGGATCATTATCAAGTAGAAAATCCTTGGGCCGTTGGTCAGTAATTTCTCTAAAAGTAGCTTGTCTCTCTATCGCCAACAAAGAAATGGGTGTGTATGCCCCAAACAACTCCAACCCCTCCACAAAAATGAAAATTATGAACTTGGAGCGACCATATTTTACCATCTTCGAAGCCACCAAAATTCGAACACCATCGACCAAAATGCCACTAATAAAAACACCACATAAACACTATTTTCCACACTCTACCAACTCGCCGACAATAACAAGCATAAATATTACCCATGACAACAAGGACGAAATCACATCACATGAGCGGGAAATAATTTCAATGCAAGGCAATCTGTCCTTGCATGATCATTTTCCCTTTGGCTCCAACCTTTAACTCAAGGCAAGCCTTGAAATGATAGAAGTTTTCTAGCTAATAGTAGTGCATGTACTTGTCACATACAGAGTACACCAAGACAAACAACACCTATCTATTCCACTCCTTCCACTCAAACTGGTGGCTACGACTACACCAATGAGACCACATATGGGCCAAGTCATACCCAGGCAAAATCCCTCCACCAACATGGAGGGTCGCCCACCTAGCCACCCACTATTAAAATCAAATAATTACTTTAATATTATTTATTTAATTTATTCTTCAATCATATAAAAGCTTCTATTAAATGATAATAAAGCCTTTTAAATCTGATGATCTCAAGTTAACAAAACAATCAAACAAAGGCACTCATCAATCACATTACTCAGAACATGCTATCAAGCAAACAACTCAAATGGACAGACCAAGCCAGATATGGCAACATGGTCAGGATGAAGCGTGGAGGTGCATTACAATAGAGACCGTGGTAATGGAGGAGCATTTTATGGAGTTGGTTCTAGTACCACTCCACGAGTGTCGAGACCACACGTATGTACTAGTTTCTATCAGCTATGCTATGGACCCGATCAAGCCACACCCAATTCGGGTGGACATGGAGATTTTGGTGGATCATCTAGTCGCCTCAATTCATTTGTAGAATTTCTTACTGTAGACCATCACCCTAAGGACAGTGCGACACAAGTATAAATATGCATCTACATGTTAAATTTATAAGAATTTTAATGAATGTATACATAAAAAAAAATTGCAATATATTTTAATAATCAAATTGTTTAGTGTACAGATGACACTAACAATGGGGCAATCATCTGCACCGTGAGTACATATGTCGACACCAGTCCTAGCCGGCAACCCTTATGGGGTATTTGGATTTCAATTTTTTAAATTATACATGAAATAATTTTTAGCTTGAGTTTTAAATTTATAATTCAATCATGAACATATGTTTTAAATATTTATGTTGGTTTAGAGGAGTCAATCGACTTCCACATCGATTCCACCTGAGGGGTTGTCAAGCACTCCTCCACTGTCGAGCGTCACAGGTCAAGGGAAAGTACATTTATATTGTAAATTGTTTAAATTGCATTACTATAGTTACAATTATGAATTTTGAATTCACTATATATCAAATGTGCATGTACACTTGTAAATATTATAAGTGTTAAATGTCTATATGTATGGCTAGGTTGATACGACAATGAGAATGGGCATCAGACAAACATTAGATGTTGCTACTACTCGTGAGGCCTTTGAATTTTAGGTTGTTTAAAAAAGTTTCTACACAAAATGTGCAAACTTGAATATATGTATTTTAACCTAATTCAAGTATACATGCTTTAAATTTGATCTTGTAGGAATTTGTTAGTGCGACTTTCTATCATGCCTCAATCATAGTTACACCTCCAGTAGGACATGCAACAAGCTCCGGATATCATGGTAATTCAATTTTTTTATTATATTTAAAATCAATTACAAATTATACATTGTGAATAAGTTTAATTAAATTTAAAATTGAATATATATATATATATATAGATATATATATATATATGATCTCATACATGTTAAAATATTTTTCTTTTATAGCATGAGACACATCTTGTAGTTGAGCATGTACAAACATGTCTTGGAGTAGAGGGTGCACAATCTCTTATGGTACAATTTAAATATGATAAATTATAAATTAAATTGAATTAAATCATTTTTAATTGTAGACTTGTGCATCTAATTTCAACTTTCTTTGTCTTGTATATGTAGATTGATTCAAAGAATTTAGATGTTGGTCCAAGTGCACCAGAGCATCCAGATCTAGATATGATGGCAATTTAATTTTATGATGAATTATATAAATTAAATTTTCATTAAATCATTTTTCATTGTCTTACATCTGATTTCATCTTTCTCTTGTACAAAGTGTTTTAGGTCATCCACGTAGTCCGCATGGTGTGAAGAGGTCTCTTGATTATAGAGACGATACATGACCTAAACATGATTTTATGGGTTATATTTGATTATTTCATGGACTACATATTTGGTTTCTCATGTACTCTGCTAGACTTTATTTCATGGGTCAAGTACTTTGTTGTACTTTATTTCATGGGTTGTACTCTGATGGACTTTATTTCATGTACTTAATATATTGGTTTCATGCACTTAATATATTGTAAATAATGGACTTTATTATTGTTCAATTTTAATTTACACATGTATATTTATGCATTTTATGTTCATAATCAAGACATTAATATAGGACATTAATGTGAAATTATTTATATAAATATGAAATTAAAGTTGAAATTAATAGGACATTTTAATATTTGTACTTTACAAATTTAGTGATCCATACATAATATACATGATATGTACATTCAATAATTAGCAATAATTAGTCAATGAACTTATTCAATTCATGTCCTAATAGGATTTCTTAAGGGGTCATAATACACAGGTTAGATCTAATATAATAAGAAAATAAATCATAATCTACAAACAAAAGCAATCTGTTTATATACCACAAAGGATGAAATTTTAAGAAATAAACAATACCATACAAGATTAGAGAACAAAAGCATTAATAAATTCTATAAACTAAACATAAATACCAATCAAAATGCAACGAGTTTTTCCAAACAATTTGTTCTATAAGTATACACCATATTTCCTAGTTATTTTTCAACATTAAATTAAAGAACTTAATTATCCAAAAATAGGCTAAAGTTTTGAAATTAAATCATGTAGTCCCATATTTACAAAAAAAAACTTATTAATTTTTACATACCAAGGTTTACATTTTTCAAAAGACCTTTGACTTATTTTAATATTACCAGGTAACACTAAATCACCACAAAATTTTCTATAAAATTCAGTTTATGTTGTATCTAATAGGTGTTTCAGATGAGGATCGCGAACTTTGGACCCCACCCTTAATTTTAAAACATCTCTAGCATTAGATGATACCCTAGTATTATCATGCCAATATTTTTCAATCAAAGATTTAATTTCAACATTCAATTTCATATCAAACCTCAGGAGTCGACCACTGAAACTCCAACATTAGTTCATGGGATCATTTTCTATACTTTCTCTTCTTTTTTCCGCTCTTAGAAATGTTTTAGGATGTATTTGTAAAACTTTACTAATATTTCTTACCATTATTTTATTCAAAGTTTCTTTATTAACTATAGCAGTTGTTATAGCTCTTCTTGTTGCATTCTTATCTTTAGATCTACTATTTTTTCCAATAGACTGAATGGCACTAGCAACAGTAGACAAAGCATGTTTTACTGATTGATCTTTTTTTCTTTCTTTAACAAAAATTCTTAACTTTTTCATTACTTTTAGATCATTAGTTAAATCATTAGTTAACATTGAAATGAAAGTTTTTTACGATAAAAAAAATGATTGTATAATCTATTAGCATGTGTTCTTATTTGTCTCCAAGAAATCTTACTAGGAAGATTATGGGTGAAGCCACAATAGTGGTTTACAATTTGATGGAGGAAGGAAAACTAAGAAAAAATGACCCCATGGCAAAAAAAGTGATTTTGGGGGTTCGTAAAAACCTAGAAATTCGACCGAACCAAAAAGGGGTTTGGCCGAACCTGGGTTCAAGTGAACCCCTTAAACTTTTTTTCTGCCAAAAAATTAAAAAAATGCATATGAAAGGGGTTTGACTGAACCCCCTTCAAGAGGTTCGCTCGAACCTAGGTTCAAGTGAACCATGGTTCGAATGAACCCTAAGGGTTCGCTCAAACCCCCCTAAATCCTCATCCCCCCCTGAGACACAAAAACCTAAAATTTTGAACTTCAGAGCTTGGGTTGAGGATGAAAATGGAGGAATCTTCACAAACCCAACTAGAATCAGGTAGTCCTCAGAACGAGCTATCCAACCAATATAATTTTAATATGTTTTGGCTTTATTATGTTTTTTTTTAGTTTTATTAAACATACCTTTTTTCATTGAAAACGAAGGTCTCTATTTTGAACATGTGGAAAAATAGTATATTATCAAAAACAAAATTTGAAAAATATGAGTGCACTAGATATTGAAGTCCTTGATCCAACAAAAGAAAATGAATTTTGATATATATATAAAAAAATTATGTATCTGATCGCTATGTCTAAATTATAATTGGTTTGACTTCAAAACTTGATTAAAGAAATAATATTCAATAAAAATTGTCTAACCAAGTGGAAGCACTAGATATCAAAGTTACTGAATCTAAATTCAAAAGAATTAGAATTTTATCCTTCATGGAAAAAAATTTTATGTGTTATATGTGTCACTTTTTAAAATGTTGTTTTATGAAAAAACCAAAGTGGGAAATGGAAAAGAAGTGCAATCTAATTCCAAAATTTTGAATTTTTTTTTTAGAATCTACAAAAAATGTGATGAGACTCTAGTTTTCATCATCTTCAAATTATTCACAGTTTAGCTACTATAGGTGCTTGAATGTGAAGATTTAGTTAAAAATAATAATTTCAGTGTCCAGTTTGGCCAAAAATTGTAAACCACTATTGTGGGATCACCCTTATCCAAAATATCACTTTCAATTTAAAAATATATATATTCATTTTCAACATCACTTCCACCAAATTCATTTTCATTTTCAACTTCAAAACTATTTTCATTTTCATCTTCATTTTCATTTTCATTTTCATTCTCATTTTCATTTTCATTTTCATTTTCATCTTCATCTTCATCTTCATTTTCATTTTCATTTTCATCTTTATTTTCATCTTCATTTTCATTTACATTTACATTTCCAATTAAAGGATTTTCATTTTCATTTTCAATAACAAAACAATTTTCATTTTCATTTTCATTAAAAGGATTTTCATTTTCATTTTTAACAACAAAACAGTTTTCATTTTCATTTTCATTTTCAACAAAAATTTGACTCAAATCTTGAACTCTATGAATTTTATCAATGTCAACATTGTGATATCCAACATTTTTTAAATCTCTAATAAATACCATTTCCATGAGGCTCAAAGCTAGATATGAAAACGTACCTGGACTTGTGCCTATTGAAACATTCTCCATAGCATTGGAAGGGATATTTGAAGACATACCAGTAGTTTGTATATTTGTATTAGTTTCCACATTCACCTCTTGCAAGTTTCCATCATCTACATCCATGGTCTCCTCAATGTTTTTATCTTCAATAGTTCTGGAATTGGATGCTTCACCATCATTCATTAATCGAATTCTCATTCTTCTTTCTCTTTTTCTTTGTTTCTCCTTCTCTCTCTTTTCTTGAATTTCTTCAAGGGTCAATACCTTCCTATCTTTCCTCTTATTCCAACATTGTCATCCCATGATTGAATTTTTTTTAAGTATACACAAATGAATGTCAAAAACTTGAGTCTTCCTTGTTTGTTCCTCCATCAAACAAGTAGCAATTGTTCACAAAATTCATCTTCCTCCTTCAAACAAGTAGCGATTGAATAAATTTCCTCTTCCTCCTTCAAACAAGTAGCAATTGAACAAAAATCCTCTTCCTCCTTCAAACAAGTAACAATTAAACAAAATTCCTCTTCTTCCTTCAAACAAGTAGCAATTGCACAAAAATTTCTCTTCCTCCTTCAAACAAGTAGCTCAATTAAAAAAATTCATCCTCCTTTGAAAACAAATAGGAATTCAACAAAATTCTCTTCCTCCTTCAAACAAATAGCAAAAAAAAAAAAAATCATCTTCCTCCTTCAAATAAATAGCAATTCAACAAAATTTCTCTTCCTCCTTCAAACAAGTAGAAATTAAATAAAATTCCTCTTCCTCCTTTGAAAACAAGTAGCAATTCAACAAAATTCCTTTGTTAAAGCATCCCAATGATGCCTCCTTTCAAAATTGAAAAAAATCCCAACTTGAAGAGCTTCAACAAGACAAAAGGTTATAGAAAATAGGAAATATGTCATAGTCAGTCATACAAAATAATTCTTAGACCTGAGATGCCCCTTTTTGATAGTAAAATTAAAAATAACAGTCAAAAATAACTCAGGATCCCATTTAAGAAACGAGATCCTGATTTGTTTAACTCGAGATCCCATTTGAGAAACAGGATCCCGATTTGTTTAACTCGGGATCCTGAGTTAAAAAAATCAAGATCACGTTTAGTAAGCAGGATCCTGAGTTAAACAAATCAGGATCACGTTTATTAAACGAAATCCTGTTCCATTTTCAACGGGTAAATGGGAAACGGGACCCCGTTTACTAAATGAGGTCTCATTTTTTCAATTTTGAAATGTAGGATGGGTGTTTGATTTGTTGAAAGGTTTGAGAAAATTTTTGGGAATCCAAACCTAGGCCCTAGACCTGGTTTGGCCTACAAGTTGAAGGTCCTAGCAGTGTCAAAAAAAAATAGTGACTTTGGGCATACATCTAAAGACTTTATTGCAAAACATTTCGACAAAATTAAAACCCATTATAGATTAGACAATGTAGATTCCAAATATGTAATTTTTTTTACAATTAGATTTTTTTTTTATTTTTTCATTTAGTTTCTAATTAAACAGGTCCATAAACTTGAATTATTAGGGTTTTTAGTAATTTAATAACTTTTTATCAACATAACATTTTCATGAACGAATTGCACGAAAGCATACTTCAGAAAAATATTTTCAATTTAAAAAAATAAAAAAAAATCATAAGTGTACATCATCTTATGCATGGCATACATAATGATATTTTAAAACACCAAATATGGCCAATAAAAAATTAAAAAAAAAAAATTCAATAAAAAATAAAAAATAAAATATGGAAAGCATGCTTCAGTGAGTTAAAAATATTTCCCTAAAAGGATTTAGAAAAATATGATTATTTAGATCAAAATATGGATGACGTACATGTGCATGGTATGGTTAAAAAAATGAATTTTAAAGAGTGGTTTTTAGAAATTCCTATTGAAAATCATTTTTTATCATCTAGGTATTGAAATAAATTACATATTTGGAAACTACACTCCAAGTACTAAATTTTATGATTATTGACATTTTCCAAGATTCCATCTCTAAGTGCTTCAAATTTTAAGGTTAAATATGTCAAATTCTAAAAATTAGGGAAAACACTTCCACTAAATGGCCAAAAAGTGGACTCAACTTCTTGCCAGCACTCGTTGAAGACTTGAATATCATTTGAAGTGCAAAGTTGCAAAGTTGCATTGCAAATTTGTCATCTTCACAAAAACTCACCTACAGGCTAGATCCAGAAGTTTCAAAACCTAAGATCAGAGAAGAAGAAAGTGTAGACATAAAGCCTCAGGATCACATTTGAAGATTTCAAAAATTCAAATCGGGAATAAGTCACCACCTAGGGCGTTTGCATCATCCAAGTGGCATTTTGCATAGATTCTTTTAGATTTTGTTCCAACATCCGAAGATTTTGCATTTCCCTTGAAAAATAGCAACGGGACTAAGACAACAGTAAGGGCATCTTAGTCCTCCCTAGCATATTTTGACAATATTTTTGCATTTTCAGAATCCTCATCACATTTCCAGACTTCCCAGGTACACATACCCTAACTTGTTGTTGCTTAGTTTCATCATTTGTATTCATTATTTGGCTTGCATTACTACATTTTGTGAGTTGGATGTTAAAGTGTCTTTTCCAAGCTTTTACTTGGTGGTGAACCCCTCAAAGCTTAAAGAACCCCCTCCTAGCACTACTGAATTTGGTTCCATTTTTCGACGAACATTCATTGGTCATTTGACAATTATTTGTCAGAAAAGCGATGAAATGACGAAAATAATTATGTTGCTATTTTTTCGTTGAAATTCTGACAACACATTAAACATTGAAATAACAATGTAGATTTGTCAGTCGTCAGCATCATAAAATGACTCGGATGTTCGTCGGAATATCGACGAAAACTTCATGTATCCACTGACGAATTACAACCAAAATACAATTGCAATGGCTCTTCCGAAGTGTCGAAACAACACCAGAAGTTCATCACCATTTCAATGAAATGGGCAAGGAGTTACGATGAAGCCTTCGTCGCAGCTAAGCAACTTCGCCAGACCTTTTATGTGGTTCGTCGGTAGCGTTCGTCAAAATTGCGATGAAATGGGCAAGGAGTTACAACAAAGCCTTCGTCATAGCTAAGCAACTTCGTCAGACCTTTTCTGTCATTCGTCAGTGGCCTTCATCGACATTGCGATGAAATGGGGAAGGAGTTACGACAAAGCCTTCACCATAGCTAAGCAACTTCATCGGACCTTTTCTGTGATTCGTCGGTGTCCTTCGTCGAAATTGTGACGAAATGGGCAAGGTGTTACAACAAAGCCTTCATCACAGCTAAGAAACTTTGTCAGACCTTTTCTGTGATTCGTCAGTGGACTTCGTCGAAATTGTGACGAATTGGGCAAGGAGTTACAATGAAGCCTTCATCGCAGCTATAGCAACTTCGTCGGACCTTTTCGGTGATTCGTCGATGGTTTTCGTCGAAATTGTGATGAAACAATGCAATTTTAAAAAAAATAAAATTGTTGAAATGTACCATCACAGAGACTCTTGATGATGACCACTGAAGCCAACCCATCAGTGAGAGATCAATCATCAGCAAAAGATAGAAAACTCACTCCAATATTCCATGACTTTCATCAGCAAGACAGATCCAATGTCACATCGATCTAACCTCTTCAGGAGTTTTGAACACTGTTGGTTATCAGCAAGACATTCTGAGGGTCTCGCCGATTAAACAAGTGTCTAAGAGCAAGTAAACAAATGGAACCTATTAATTTTCTTATTTTGTGGTTCTTTAAATCATAGAATAGATACCATCTTCTTGTGTATAATTTACTTATATTTAGATTTGAATTCGAGACCAATTGTCATTGCACATTCCATTTTACTTGCACAGAGTATTCTATAAGCAATATATTGATAATTCCAAATGATTTATGGTGTTGTACAACTCTACCTATCATCACATTTATGTTGTTCCCCCCGAGAGAATCCTACAAAGACAAGTTTACAATACCAAGTCAAATAATATGAAAAAGACTTACTTCCATACAAATTAAATGATTATTCTCACAATGGAAATTGTCTAATTACAACAACAATTCCATGAAAGGTTATCCATGCTTCATAAGAGATGACTGATCATACATACAGATTGCAAGATGCATAGAAAAAGCATTACACTTGAGAACAACCAAGGGCTAATAAGGGAAGGAGTTAAGAAACAATTCTACCTATCATCATTAGCCTGTTGTTCCCCTAAGAGAATCCTACAAAGATGTTTACAATACCAAGTCAAAAAATATGAAAAAATACTTGCATCTATACAAATTACAACAACAATTCCATGAAATTTTATCCACGCTTCATAAGAGATGACTTATCATACATACAGACTACAAGATGCATAGGAAAAGCATTACACTTGAGATCAACCAAGGGCTAACAAGGGAAGGAGTTAAGAAACAAATCTACCTATCATCATAGTTCTCATGTCCCCCGAGAATCCTACAAAGACAAGTTTACAATTCCAAGTCAAATAATATGAAAAAATGTTTTACTCCATACAAATTAAATGATTATTCCCTACAATGAAATATTCAATTACAACAACAATTCCATGAAAGGTTATCCATGCTCATAAGAGATGACTGATCATACATACAACCTAAGATGCATAGAAAAGCATTACACTTGAGAACAAACTGGGTACAACAACCAAGGGCTAACAAATCTAGACATTGATCGTACGGAGAAGGCTCTAACCTAGAGCACAAATCATGATTTATCTTCACGTGCTTCTACCCGACAGGTTTACCTCATTGTAAGTGTACAAATTAGATGTGAGAAAAACATTTTATTATTATGTTGTTTTGATAAGTTTATTGAGTTAATTTCGATAATGATTTTAATATTCTTGTTTCAGTTGACTGATCGGAGAAAGGCACCAGCAATAGATGAGAGCATCGATAGGGAGGTGCAGTCAATATTATGTGATGATGACATTAATTATTCAACAAGCCCTCCCACATGATACAAGGGAAGACACAAAAATGCAATGAAGAAATCCTTTAAGTTGTTATCTATAGTGCCTCAAACAATGAGATAAGATAGAGGGTTAAAATATTGACCCATAAATCACAAAACTTGAAAGTAAGCTATCATGAGGTCTTTAATATAACATAAGTTCATTCATGGTTTTATATTTTCTACTATTTTATGTCATGAACTAAAATATGTGTTGTTTTTACAGGATTTTTTGCATCCTCATGATGCTCGTGGCCATGATCAGGGTACTGCAAGTGTTGCCTGAGGAGTAGGGGTTGGTACAAGTGTCCATCCTAATCTTCCTGCATATACATCACATCATCTGATCCCATCATTCGTGCCTATATTGTTGTTTGAAATTTTGGAAACACATACCATGCAGGCATCTGTTAGTGCACCCTCTGGTGGCGAACACATGCTAGAACACGTGTCAGGACATATACCTGGGGATGCAGAGGCCACTAGTACTGGAGATATTTTAGCAGCATTTCCTAGATCTTCCCGTATTACTAGTACGTGAATATTTCCAGTCACATTTGTGGTGACCAAGGATTTCATTCCCATAAAGATATTGAAGGTGTTAGGTACTTTAAAATATTTTAATTATTATTATATATAATCCAATTGAAATTTACTTATTGATCGATCTTTATTGATCCCATGATCATTTTGCAAGAAATGATGTTTTTTATAAACATCTAAGTGATATTACATTGGAGCTCTTTGGGCCCACCATACATACATGGTGGAATACCCCAAATCAAGATTTAAAAGATGAGCTCATTAACCATTTAGTTGTGCTCTTCGGTGATAAAACATTCAACCAAACCAAGGTCCTTAAGAAAGATGGTACCTATCTAAAGTATGTGAGGGACCAATATAGGTCACATTTAGAGAAGAACAAAAAGTATGAGCATCCTCCCATGATTTCAGAGAGGGAGTGGAAGGACCTGGTGTCGGATGGAAAGGAGAAGGCTGAAAAGAAAAAAAGGAAAGACACCAATTTGTTAAGGAAGGTATGTGATACTATCAACAATGTAATTATATACTGATTACTCTTTCTTTTTACATAATCTAACGTATTTCAAAATTTTCATTGGCTACCCGACACATCGAAGGCAAAAAAGGAAAGACTAGAAAAACATGGGCAACACAAGCTTGGCTCTAGTGGTTATATGAAATTAGTCGCACGAATTGTAAGTATCAATAAATGAAATATAGTATCCAAATAATAAATTGAAAACAATTTTGGTTTTATCACACCATAGAAGAAAAATTCATGATCTTATGGAAAAATGTAGGGCTCTAAATTCAACAGAGTTCCCACAGAAGATGAGACTTCTAATATTCTCTTCTAGCAAGGCTATGGAGCCGCATTTAATGCCTAAGGAGTCTTGGATCGGAAAACACAACTTCCACTACATCCAAATAAACCAGATAAATAAAATCAATAGTTTGGTTTAAAATTGAACAATTTGTGCAATCTATTCAATATTAATTTCCACTATGTGCCAATTACATGCCTATTTGTTTTAAACATTCAAGCACAATAACGCATTACGACATTGGAATGCAAATATCGTGTGGAACAACAAACTCGCGGTATTTTAGCTGGGTCAAGTGGTGTGCATCCGTAGACATTTTAGAGCATGTAGAGCATGATCGTTGAGCATGATCGTGCTAGAGAAGATCAGGAACATGATGTGGCCCCATTAGGTAAAGAGAACCACTCTAAAGTTATTTTAAACATATTTAATTGTAATTGGTGTATTAATTAATGTAACCTTTCATGTTTCAACTTTAGAGCATGTAAAACATGATCAATGTGTTGAGCATGATTAGGCTAGAAGATCAGGGGAACATGATGGCCCCATCAAGTAAAGAGGACCACTTATGTTCTTTAAACATATTTAATTTCAATTCATGTATTAATTAATGTAACCTTCATATTTCCAATTGCACCGATTTCCATGTGGTGTTCAAAGATGTTGAGCATGTATTCATAACAATGGTTCAGAACATGATGGACCCATCAGGTAAAGAGAACCACTTAATGTTCTTTTAATTAATGAAATACTTCTAACAATAATAATAAAACATATCAGTTTAACATTTCTTTCTTATTGCAGCAAATCCCCCCTTGCAGCAACATCCATGTCATGAGTAGATGACTAGGCGTACATTAAGATCACGAGCAAAGTGGAAAACAACTAAAGGGGACATATTGATTTAGAAAATGAAACTCCACTCAGATTTTGTAGCCAAAAAGAAACAAAAAAAAGTGATTGTAATCATATCATGACAACCATATTTTGATAATATGCAAAAAACCGAAAAGAATGAAATGATTATTATTACATGTTAATGAATGAATGCAAATATGTTAATTAATGAATGTTATATGTTAATGAATGAATGCTATATGTTATTAATGGATGAATGAATGTTATATGTTATTAATGGATGAATGAATGAATGTTATATGTTATTAATGGATGAATGAATGATTAATATTATATGATTGGGTATGGGGAATTGAGAGTGATGTGAGGGGGGGGGAGGGGCCAAATGAGCTTCCACCATCATTTGGTGGCCCTGTTAAGTAAAGAATATTAAACTATTCTTGAAACAAAGAGAATCTTAATAAGGTAATGCACTTTTCAATATAAGAAATGTATCGTTTGAAGCATCAAACCAATATGCAAAGATGAAAGAAAGTGCTAACTTTTAACTATGGTGGCAGAAAAATGATTATTTATACCCTGAATCCATGCTCTGCATCATAATTTGAAGTTGTTTCCATTCCAATGTTATGAGTTTAGTTTGTTTGTATGGCTTTGTATGAATACCACATTATGTTGTGTGGATTTGGTTTCAAAGCTTTGTTTCTTCTGTTTTTAGTGGTGACATAACTCTAAAATTTGACTTTTGTGCATAATAGGTTAGTTGAAAAATTGACAACTCTAAAGGGTTTAGAGGCTCGATTGTGATAGATACATGGATATTTGGATCTTGTTGTTGATGGGAGGCTTTGACTTAACCATGAAATTTTGTACCATTTGCACAGGTATGCAAAAGTTTCTCTACTTACATTCATTCTTGATCATAAATGTTGTAAATGATATTAATGCTTCAAACTTAAGATTAGTTTCATTGTTATAATGATCAAAATGTTATACTTTGCTATACATTCAAGCATTCTCTTACCCCCTACCCTTTGCTCTCTCCCCCCTCCTTTTAAGAATTTTCTTTGTCATAAAAGATTCACATTTCTGTCTCATTTACACAAATTTATCTAAAGCACTATGAGTGAATAAAGATATGTAAAAGATGATGGATTATGTCTAAACAACAACTTTCCATCTTATAGCTAATTAAATCCTTAATATTTTAGTAGTTTAGAGATCGAATAATGCTTGTATATGCATGTGTAGCAATAAGGGATGCTATGTGAAGATTGAAATTTAAAACATCACTTTGGTATTTTTCCTTGGGCAATGAAATGATATTTTGAGTAATACAAACCTAAACACACATTGATATTTTTCAGCATTGCATTGAAGAAATTGTTTTCTCTTATACCTACCCTCGGCTAGACATGGAGGTATATAATATTGGTTTCTAGGTTTATTCTGTAAGTAGTTAATTTCACAGAGTAAGACTAAAATCTTCTTAATGTCCTATGTCAGGTGTGAAAGCATATGAATCACTTGTTGAAGGTACCATTTTGTATTCATCCAAAAATTGGATTTTTCTATTTTTATGTTTCTTGCATGTGTTTTTTTTAGGCTATAGAGATGTATCTCAACTCTTTCCTTTGCACTTTTCATCTATTTTGATGATTACAATAGATTGTCCTCATAATTTTTCATGTAGATATTTTTGTAACCTTATTTTCTACCAATCAATTTGCAAACCACTCACATATTAAGGACCATTTCACTAACTTGTAGTCATCCATTACTTCATATGTTGCAGGTTGTGTCTATGTGCCAATAAATCCTGATGATTGCAAGAACTTTTGTCTGGTAATGCCCAATCCTTTCTCAAGTAAAGTCTTACCTTATTTTTATAGTACTTTAAATGGTTAATTGAAGGTGCTTCTTTGGATCTAAGATAGTTGAACCTTGGATTAAAATATGGTATTAGATGGGAAGTATAATGATAAAATCAAGGTCCATTGAACACAAATTACGAACATAATTTACTGGACTATGAATAGTGTTGCAATTATAATTATTTCTCTGTTACCTACCTCTCCATTAATAGATATGGTGCTATCTCTAATAGTTGATGTGTGCTAGTCATGTTCTCAGTCTCTCAATATTTTCCTACACATTTCTCTTCAATCCGGACATTTCTTAGCTCACATTGTTAGCCCTTGGTTGTTCTCAAGTGTAATGATTTTTCTATGCATCTTGTAGTCTGTATGTATGATAAGTCATCTCTTATGAAGCATGGATAACCTTTCATGGAATTGTTGTTGTAATTAGACAATTTCCATTGTGAGAATAATCATTTAATTTGTATGGAAGTAAGTATTTTTCATATTATTTGACTTGGTATTGTGAACTTGTCTTTGTAGGATTATCTTGTGGGAAACAACAGAACTATGATGATAGGTAGAATTGTTTCTTAACTCCTTCCCTTGTTAGCCCTTGGTTGTTCTCAAGTGTAATGCTTTTTCTATGCATCTTGCAGTGTGTATGTATGATCAGTCATCTCTTCTGAAGCATGGATAACCTTTCATGGAATTTTTGTTGTAATTAGACAATTTCCATTGTGAGAATAATCATTTAATTTGTATGGAAGTAAGTCTTTTTCATATTATTTGACTTGGCATTGTAAACTTGTCTTTGTAGGATTCTCTTGGGGTGGACAACAGAACTATGATGATAGGTAGAGTTGTTTCTTAACTCCTTCCCTTGTTAGCCCTTGGTTGATCTCAAGTGTAATGCTTTTCCTATGCATCTTGTAGTCTGTATGTATGATCAGTCATCTCTTATGAAGCGTGGATAAAATTTCATGGAATTGTTGTAATTAGACAATTTCCATTGTGAGAATAATCATTTAATTTGTATGGAAGTAAGTATTTTTCATATTTTTTGACTTGGTATTGTAAACTTGTCTTTGCAGGATTCTCTCGGGGGGAACAACAGAACTGTGATGATAGGTAGAGTTGTTTCTTAACTCCTTCCCTTGTTAGCCCTTGGTTGTTCTCAAGTGTAATGCTTTTTCTATCCATCTACTTAATCTGTATGTATGATCACTCATCTCTTATGAAGCATCGATAACCTTTCATGGAATTGTTGTTGTAATTAGACAATTGTCATTGTGAGAATAATCATTTAATTTGTATGGAAGTAAGTCTTTTTCATATTATTTGACTTGGTATTGTAAGCTTGTCTTTGCAGGATTCTCTAGGGGGGAACAACAGAATTGTGATGATAGGTAGAGTTGTAAAACACCATAAATCATTTTGAATTATCAATATATTGCTTATAGAATACTCTGTGCAAGTAAAATGGAATGTGCAATGATAATTGGTCTCGAATTCAAATCTGAATATAAGTAAATTATACACAAGAAGATGGTATCTATTCTATGATTTAAAGAACCCCAAAATAAGAAAATTAATAGGTTCCATTTGTTTACTTGCTCTTAGACACTTGTTTGTCAGTGAGACCACCGAGAATGTCTTCTTTGATAATAGCGATGTTCAAAACTCTTTAGAAAGAGGTTAGATCGATGTGACATTGGATCTGTCTTGCTGATGAAAGTCATGGAATATTGGAGTGAGTTTTCTATCTTTTGCTGATGATTGATCTCTCACTGATGGGTTGGCTTCGGTGGTCATCATCAAGAGTCTCCATGATGGTACATTTCAACATTTTATTTTTCTTTAAATTGCATTGTTTCATCACAATTTTGACGAAAACCATCGATGAATCACCGAAAAGGTCCGACGAAGTTGCTATAGCTGCGACGAAGGCTTCATTGTAACTCCTTGCCCAATTCGTCCTGAATTTCGGCGAAGAAGTCCAGCGGCCGAATCCGCGAGAAAAGGTCACGACAAAGTTTCTTAAATTTGTGATGAAGGCTTTGTCATAAATACTTGCCCATTTAAGTCACAATTTATTGAAAGGACAGAGCCGAATCCTGAAAGGTCGATGAAGTTGCTTAGCTATGGTGAAGGCTTTGTCGTAACTCCTTCCCATTCATCGCGAAATGTCGATGAAAGGCCAGCGGCGAATAATGAGGAAAGGTCGGCGAAGTTGCTTAGCAAAAGCTATGGCCGAGCTTTGTTGTAACTCCTTGCCCATTTCATGTAATTTTATTGAAGCGCTCTGCGTGTGAACCACATAAAAGGTGCGTGAAGTTAGCTTAAAACTGCTGTGAAGGCTTCATATTAACTCCTTGCCCATTTCATTGAAATGGTGATGAACTTAAATTGTTGTTTTGACGCCCGGAAGAGCCATTGCAATTGTATTTTGGTTATAATTCGTCAGTGGATACATGAAGTTTTCGTCGATATTCCGACGAACATCCGAGTCATTTTATGATGCTGACGACTGACAAATCTACATTGTTATTTCAATGTTTAATGTGTTGTCAGAATTTCAACGAAAAAATAGCAACATAATTATTTTCGTCATTTCATCGCTTTTCTGACAAATAATTGTCAAATGACCAATGAATGTTCGTCGAAAAATGGAACCAAATTCAGTAGTGCTAGGAGGGGGTTCTTTAAGCTCTTTGAGGGGTTCACCACCAAGCAAAAGCTTGGAAAAGACACATTAACATTCAACTCACAAAACCTAGTAATGCAAGTCAAATAATGAATACAAATGATGAAATTAAGCAACAACAAGTTAGGGTATGTGTACATGGCAAGCCTGGAAATGTGAAGAGGATTTTGGAAATGCAAAAATGTTGTCAAAATATGCTAGGGAGGACTAAGATGCCCATAATGTTGACTTAGTCTCACTGATGTTTTTTGAGGGAAATGCAGAATCTTTGGATGGGAGACAAAATCTAAAGAATCTGTGCAAAATGCCACTTGGATGATGCAAACGCCTAGGTGGTGACTTATTCCCATTTGAATTTTGAAATCTTTAAAATGTGATCCTGAGGCTTTATGTCTACACTTTCTTCTTCTCTGATCTTAGGTTTTGAAACTTTTGGATCTAGCCTGTAGGTGAGTTTTTGTGAAGATGACAAATTTGCAATGCAACTTTGCAACTTTGCACTTCAAATGATATTCAAGTCTTCAACGAGTGCTGGCAAGAAGTTGAGTCCACTTTTTGGCCATTTAGTGGAAGTGTTTTCCCTAATTTTTAGAATTTGACATATTTGACCTTAAAATTTGAAGCACTTAGAGATGGAATCTTGGAAAATGTCAATAATCATAAAATTTAGTACTTGGAGTGTAGTTTCCAAATATGTAATTTATTTCAATACCTAGATGATAAAAATTGATTTTCAATAGGAATTTCTAAAAACCACTCTTTAAAATTCGACATATGCACATAATAGTCATCCATATTTTGATCTAAATAATCATATTTTTCTAAATCCTTTTGCGAAAAGATTTGTAACTCACTGAAGCATGCTTTCCATATGTTTTTATAATTTTTTATTGGATATTTTTTTTTGTTAATTTTTTATTGGCCATATTTGGTGTTTTAAAAAATTGTGTATGTCATGCATAAGATGATCTAAACTTATGATTTTTTGATTTTTTTAAAATTGAAAATATTTTTCTGAAGTAGACTTTCGTGCAATCCGTTTGTGAAAAAATTATGTTGATAAAATTTTATTAAAATACTAAAAAACCCTAATAATTCAAGTTTATGGACATGTGTTTAATTAGAAACTAAATGAAAAATAAAAAAAATAATTTGATTGTTAAAAAAATTACATATTTGGAATCTACATTGTCTAATCTATAATGGGTTTTAATTTTGTTGAAAAATTATGCAAAAAAGTCTTCAGACATATGCCCAAAGTCACTATTTTTATTACTTTGCTAGGACCTTCAACTTGTAGGCCCAAACCGGGTCCTAGGAGCCCTAGGTTTGGATTCCCAAAATTTTCTCCAAACCTTTCAACAAATCAAGCACCACCCATCTACATTTCAAATTGAAAAATGAGACCTCATTTAGTAGCGAGTCCACGTTTCATTTTACCGTTGAAAATGGAGCGAGTTTACGTTTAATAAGATCACGATTTGTTTTAACTTCGAGGATCACAGCACTAAGCGTGATCTTGATTTTTTTTTAACTTTCGGGATCGAGTTAAAACAAATAGGGATCATTTCCCTCAAATAGGATCGAGTTAAACAAATCGGGGATCTCGTTTGCTTAAATGGGATCTTTGAGTTATTTTTTGGTATTGTTGCAATTTTACTATCAAAGGGGCATCTCGGTCCCTAAGAGGAATTATTTTACAGCCCTTAGTGACTATGACATATTCCTATTTTCTATCACCTTTTGTCTTGTTAAAGCTCTTCAAGTTGGGATTTTTTTCAATTATGAAAGGAGGCATCATTGGGACACTATTACTAAGGAATTTTGTTGAATTGCTACTTGTTTTCAAAGGAGGAAGAGGAATTTTATTTAATTTCTACTTGTTTGAAGGAGGAAGAGAAATTTTGTTGAATTGCTATTTATTTGAAGGAGGAAGATGATTTTTTTTTTTATTTGCTATTTGTTTGAAGGAGGAAGAGAATTTTGTTGAATTCCTATTTGTTTTCAAAGGAGGATGAATTTTTTTTTTAATTGAGCTACTTGTTTGAAGGAGGAAGAGAAATTTTTGTGCAATTGCTACTTGTTTGAAGGAAGAAGAGGAATTTTGTTTAATTGTTACTTGTTTGAAGGAGGAAGAGGATTTTTGTTCAATTGCTACTTGTTTGAAGGAGGAAGAGGAAATTTATTCAATCGCTACTTGTTTGAAGGAGGAAGATGAATTTTGTGAACAATTGCTACTTGTTTGATGGAGGAACAAACAAGGAAGACTCAAGTTTTTGACATTCATTTGTGTATACTTAAAAAAAATTCAATCATGGGATGACAATGTTGGAATAAGAGGAAAGATAGGAAGGTATTGACCCTTGAAGAAATTCAAGAAAAGAGAGAGAAGGAGAAACAAAGAAAAAGAGAAAGAAGAATGAGAATTCGATTAATGAATGATGGTGAAGCATCCAATTCCAGAACTATTGAAGATAAAAACATTGAGGAGACCATGGATGTAGATGATGGAAACTTGCAAGAGGTGAATGTGGAAACTAATACAAATATACAAACTACTGGTATGTCTTCAAATATCCCTTCCAATGCTATGGAGAATGTTTCAATAGGCACAAGTCCAGGTACGTTTTCATATCTAGCTTTGAGCCTCATGGAAATGGTATTTATTAGAGATTTAAAAAATGTTGGATATCACAATGTTGACATTGATAAAATTCATAGAGTTCAAGATTTGAGTCAAATTTTTGTTGAAAATGAAAATGAAAATGAAAACTGTTTTGTTGTTAAAAATGAAAATGAAAATCCTTTTAATGAAAATGAAAATGAAAATTGTTTTGTTATTGAAAATGAAAATGAAAATCCTTTAATTGGAAATGTAAATGTAAATGAAAATGAAGATGAAAATAAAGATGAAAATGAAAATGAAAATGAAGATGAAGATGAAGATGAAAATGAAAATGAAAATGAAAATGAGAATGAAAATGAAAATGAAAATGAAGATGAAAATGAAAATAGTTTTGAAGTTGAAAATGAAAATGAATTTGGTGGAAGTGATGTTGAAAATGAATATATATATTTTTAAATTGAAAGTGATATTTTGGATAAGGGTGATCCCACAATAGTGGTTTACAATTTTTGGCCAAACTGGACACTGAAATTATTATTTTTAACTAAATCTTCACATTCAAGCACCTATAGTAGCTAAACTGTGAATAATTTGAAAATGGTGAAAACTAGAGTCTCGTCACATTTTGTTTGTAGATTCTAAAAAAAAAAATTCAAAATTTTTGGAATTAGATTGCACTTCTTTTTCCATTTCCCACGAAAACTGGTTTTTTTCATAAAACAACATTTTAAAAAAGTGACACACACCATATAACACATAAAAAAATTTCCATGAAGGATAAAATTCAAATTCTTTTGAATTTAGATTCGTAACTTTGATATCTAGTGCTTCCACTTGGTTAGACAAATTTTTATTGAATATTATTTCTTTAATCAAGTTTTGAAGTCAAACCAATTATAATTTAGACATAGCGCGACTGTATAACGCATAATTTTTTTTGTATATATCAAAATTCATTTTCTTTTTGTTGGATCAAGGACTTCAATATCTAGTGCACTCATATTTTTCAATTTTTTTTTGATAATATACTATTTTTCCACATGTTCAGAATAGAGACCTTCGTTTTCAATGAAAAATGTATGTTTAATAAAACTAAAAAAAAACATAATAAAGCCAAAACATATTAAAATTATATTGGTTGGATAGCTCGTTCTGAGGACTACCTGATTCTAGTTGGGTTTGTGAAGATTCCTCCATTTTCATCCTCAACCCAAGCTCTGAAGTTCAAAATTTTAGGTTTTTTGTCTCTTAGGGAGGGATGAGGATTTAGGGGGGTTCGAGCGAACCCTTGGGGGTTCATTGAACCATGGTTCACTTGAACCTAGGTTCGAGCGAACCTCTTGAAGGGGGTTCAGTCAAACCCCTTTCATATGCATTTTTTTAATTTTTTGGCAGAAAAAAAGTTTAAGGGGTTCACTTGAACCCAGGTTCGGCCAAACCCCTTTTTGGTTCGGTCGAATTTCTAGGTTTTTACGAACCCCCAAAATCACTTTTTTTGCCATGGGGTCATTTTTTCTTAGTTTTCCTTCCTCCATCAAATTGTAAACCACTATTGTGGCTTCACCCATAATCTTCCTAGTAAGATTTCTTGGAGACAAATAAGAACACATGCTAATAGATTATACAATCATTTTTTTTATCGTAAAAAACTTTCATTTCAATGTTAACTAATGATTTAACTAATGATCTAAAAGTAATGAAAAAGTTAAGAATTTTTGTTAAAGAAAGAAAAAAAGATCAATCAGTAAAACATGCTTTGTCTACTGTTGCTAGTGCCATTCAGTCTATTGGAAAAAATAGTAGATCTAAAGATAAGAATGCAACAAGAAGAGCTATAACAACTGCTATAGTTAATAAAGAAACTTTGAATAAAATAATGGTAAGAAATATTAGTAAAGTTTTACAAATACATCCTAAAACATTTCTAAGAGCGGAAAAAAGAAGAGAAAGTATAGAAAATGATCCCATGAACTAATGTTGGAGTTTCAGTGGTCGACTCCTGAGGTTTGATATGAAATTGAATGTTGAAATTAAATCTTTGATTGAAAAATATTGGCATGATAATACTAGGGTATCATCTAATGCTAGAGATGTTTTAAAATTAAGGGTGGGGTCCAAAGTTCGCGATCCTCATCTGAAACACCTATTAGATACAACATAAACTGAATTTTATAGAAAATTTTGTGGTGATTTAGTGTTACCTGGTAATATTAAAATAAGTCAAAGGTCTTTTGAAAAATGTAAACCTTGGTATGTAAAAATTAATAAGTTTTTTTTTGTAAATATGGGACTACATGATTTAATTTCAAAACTTTAGCCTATTTTTGGATAATTAAGTTCTTTAATTTAATGTTGAAAAATAACTAGGAAATATGGTGTATACTTATAGAACAAATTGTTTGGAAAAACTCGTTGCATTTTGATTGGTATTTATGTTTAGTTTATAGAATTTATTAATGCTTTTGTTCTCTAATCTTGTATGGTATTGTTTATTTCTTAAAATTTCATCCTTTGTGGTATATAAACAGATTGCTTTTGTTTGTAGATTATGATTTATTTTCTTATTATATTAGATCTAACCTGTGTATTATGACCCCTTAAGAAATCCTATTAGGACATGAATTGAATAAGTTCATTGACTAATTATTGCTAATTATTGAATGTACATATCATGTATATTATGTATGGATCACTAAATTTGTAAAGTACAAATATTAAAATGTCCTATTAATTTCAACTTTAATTTCATATTTATATAAATAATTTCACATTAATGTCCTATATTAATGTCTTGATTATGAACATAAAATGCATAAATATACATGTGTAAATTAAAATTGAACAATAATAAAGTCCATTATTTACAATATATTAAGTGCATGAAACCAATATATTAAGTACATGAAATAAAGTCCATCAGAGTACAACCCATGAAATAAAGTACAACAAAGTACTTGACCCATGAAATAAAGTCTAGCAGAGTACATGAGAAACCAAATATGTAGTCCATGAAATAATCAAATATAACCCATAAAATCATGTTTAGGTCATGTATCGTCTCTATAATCAAGAGACCTCTTCACACCATGCGGACTACGTGGATGACCTAAAACACTTTGTACAAGAGAAAGATGAAATCAGATGTAAGACAATGAAAAATGATTTAATGAAAATTTAATTTATATAATTCATCATAAAATTAAATTGCCATCATATCTAGATCTGGATGCTCTGGTGCACTTGGACCAACATCTAAATTCTTTGAATCAATCTACATATACAAGACAAAGAAAGTTGAAATTAGATGCACAAGTCTACAATTAAAAATGATTTAATTCAATTTAATTTATAATTTATCATATTTAAATTGTACCATAAGAGATTGTGCACCCTCTACTCCAAGACATGTTTGTACATGCTCAACTACAAGATGTGTCTCATGCTATAAAAGAAAAATATTTTAACATGTATGAGATCATATATATATATATATCTATATATATATATATATATTCAATTTTAAATTTAATTAAACTTATTCACAATGTATAATTTGTAATTGATTTTAAATATAATAAAAAAATTGAATTACCATGATATCCGGAGCTTGTTGCATGTCCTACTGGAGGTGTAACTATGATTGAGGCATGATAGAAAGTCGCACTAACAAATTCCTACAAGATCAAATTTAAAGCATGTATACTTGAATTAGGTTAAAATACATATATTCAAGTTTGCACATTTTGTGTAGAAACTTTTTTAAACAACCTAAAATTCAAAGGCCTCACGAGTAGTAGCAACATCTAATGTTTGTCTGATGCCCATTCTCATTGTCGTATCAACCTAGCCATACATATAGACATTTAACACTTATAATATTTACAAGTGTACATGCACATTTGATATATAGTGAATTCAAAATTCATAATTGTAACTATAGTAATGCAATTTAAACAATTTACAATATAAATGTACTTTCCCTTGACCTATGATGCTCGATAGTGGAGGAGTGCTCGACAACCCCTCAGGTGGAATCGATGTGGAAGTTGATTGACTCCCCTAAACCAACATAAATATTTAAAACATATGTTCATGATTGAATTATAAATTTAAAACTCAAGCTAAAAATTATTTCATGTATAATTTAAAAAATTGAAATCCAAATACCCCATAAGGGTTGCCGGCTAGGACTGGTGTCGACATATGTACTCACGGTGCAGATGATTGCCCCATTGTTAGTGTCATCTACACACTAAACAATTTGATTATTAAAATATATTGCAATTTTTTTTATGTATACATTCATTAAAATTCTTATAAATTTAACATGTAGATGCATATTTATACTTGTGTTGCACTGTCCTTAGGGTGATGGTCTACAGTAAGAAATTCTACAAATGAATTGAGGCGACTAGATGATCCACCAAAATTTGCATGTCCACCCGAACTGGGTGTGGCTTGATCGGGTCCATAGCATAGCTAATAGAAACTAGTACATACGTGTGGTCTCGACACTCGTGGAGTGGTACTAGAACCAACTCCATAAAACACTCCTCCATTACCACGGTCTCTATTGTAATGCACCTCCACGCTTCATCCTGACCATGTTGCCATATCTGGCTTGGTCTGTCCATTTGAGTTGTTTGCTTGATAGCATGTTCTGAGTAATGTGATTGATGAGTGCCTTTGTTTGATTGTTTTGTTAACTTGAGATCATCAGATTTAAAAGGCTTTATTATCATTTAATAGAAGCTTTTATATGATTGAAGAATAAATTAAATAAATAATATTAAAGTAATTATTTGATTTTAATAGTGGGTGGCTAGGTGGGCGACCCTCCATGTTGGTGGAGGGATTTTGCCTGGGTATGACTTGGCCCATATGTGGTCTCATTGGTGTAGTCGTAGCCACCAGTTTGAGTGGAAGGAGTGGAATAGATAGGTGTTGTTTGTCTTGGTGTACTCTGTATGTGACAAGTACATGCACTACTATTAGCTAGAAAACTTCTATCATTTCAAGGCTTGCCTTGAGTTAAAGGTTGGAGCCAAAGGGAAAATGATCATGCAAGGACAGATTGCCTTGCATTGAAATTATTTCCCGCTCATGTGATGTGATTTCGTCCTTGTTGTCATGGGTAATATTTATGCTTGTTATTGTCGGCGAGTTGGTAGAGTGTGGAAAATAGTGTTTATGTGGTGTTTTTATTAGTGGCATTTTGGTCGATGGTGTTCGAATTTTGGTGGCTTCGAAGATGGTAAAATATGGTCGCTCCAAGTTCATAATTTTCATTTTTGTGGAGGGGTTGGAGTTGTTTGGGGCATACACACCCATTTCTTTGTTGGCGATAGAGAGACAAGCTACTTTTAGAGAAATTACTGACCAACGGCCCAAGGATTTTCTACTTGATAATGATCCTTTGGTTTTGGTGGTGGTAAAAATGGTATTAGGGAAAGGCCATATAGAGAGGAAGGAGTATGCAGGGGATAATGCCTATATCTCCTTGTGCTTCTTGGCCTCATTGCTGGATGTTGAGGCTTCTAAGGCAGAGGCCAAAAACCTACTTGTGCGCTTGTGTTCATGAGGATTTGGTGGGCAGTTTAGAGGAGACATTAAAGGCAGAAATTGTTGGCAAAGGGATTTCGTGACCAACAGACTTGGAGTTGCTCTAGAAAATGTATGAGGCGGTGAAATTTTTCGCTTTCCTTTTGGACTTGAAAGGGTTTGAGCTTATGAGGCATTGGATGATTTTAGCCATGGTGGTGGAATTTCAAAAAAGGAAGATAGGGTTGGTGGTGGAGGATGGTTTGGATAGGGTGGTTGATTTTGATACTTTTTCTAAATTGAATGGGTTTCTCTGAGGTTCAGCTTCTTTTTGTTTTGGTAAATTTTCTCTTTGGCTGGGAATTTAGCATACGGGCTTTCTGGTTTTGGCTTGGTCTAAGACATTTTTGGTCGATTTTAGTGTCCCTTTTGGGCTGGTCGAAGTAGAATTAGCAAGTTTTTTGGCAACTGGTTGGATGGTGGTTCTTCCTACTTTAGCAGATATACTGTATGGCTCTTTTTCAATGTTAATAAAATATCAACTCTTACGTATAATTTTTTTTTTTTTTAAGAAATTAAATAGTTTTATGATTTAAATGAAATG